>JAJEJO010000093.1:0-160158 GCA_020662805.1 Glaucomys volans | reverse complement strand
ACCTGTTTGATTTGACTCTTTTTAGTTCTCTTTCTTAGGGGTGGAAATCATTGGCAGAAATAATTAAATTCAATCTAAAGCTTTTGAATTGATTTATTGATTTTGGGTGGGTGAATAGGAAAGTTCCTTTGGCAATAATAGTAAACAGTAAAAACACAATTTTGTACATGGAGAGTTTTGTTTTTTTTTTTTAAAGAGCTTTGCATGCTTTGCATATTTCATCTATTTCCTTGTTTCATTAACCGCTGTTCTTTGCTTAATGACAACACAGAATCATTCACAATTGACTATTTTCATTTGGAGAGAAAAAAATCAATAAAACAGTGAGTGCCAAGACATTGCTTTAGCTCCTTCTTTCTTAAAACATTAGCCAACTCTGTCAAATAACTTAGAAAACTTGGTAGGAAAGAACTGACTTTGTATTATGTGATCATTTTCACTACATTTAAGGAAGAAAAGGACAGAGAAGCCAGTCTGAGGAGAGTTGAAACAGGAATGGGAAGTAATTGAAAAGGACAGTGTTCTACCTATAGGATCAAAAAACAAATTTTTCTCTCTTTTTCCTCTATCTCCCTCCCTCCTTTCTCTCCTTCTTCTTCTTCTTCTTCTTCTTCTGATTCATCATTTTTTTAAAAAATCGAGGATGACATAATACTTGGAAAAATTTCAAACACTGTAGACATATGTGATGTAGGAAGTCCCTGTAGCCAGCAGGAATAACCAATACTGGGGCACATTAAAATAACCTGGGGGGATTTTCAAAAATCATTTTTACACCAAGCCCATATCACATATCCAAGACATCAGAATCCATCTTGTTTTTTCCATCTCTCTGCGTCTACAATTTTCATTTTTTTTATTTATTCTTTTCAGTCATAAATGCCAGTAGAATGCATTTTGACATATCATATATACATGGAGTATAACTTCCCATTCCTGTGATTGTACATGATGTGGAGTTAAACTGGTCATGTATTCATATATGAACAAAGGAATGTTGGTCTGATTCATTGTACTGTCTTTCCCATTTCCATCTCCCCTTCTTGCCCCCTACTTCACCCTGTCCAATCTAGTTAACCTTACCTTCTCCTCTCCCCGCATTGTGAGTCAGCATCAGCCCATCAGAGAGAACATTTAGCCTTTGGTTTTTATGGGATTGGCTTATTTCACTTAGTATGATAGTCTCCAGTTCCATCCACTTACCTGCAAATACCATAATTTCATCTTTTTATGGCTGAGTAATATTCCATTATATATATGAACCACAATTTCTTTATCCATTTATCTGTGGAAGGGCACCTAGGTTAGTTCCATAGTTTAGCTATTGTGAATTGAGCTGCTGTAATCTTTGATGTGACTGTATCACTGTAATATGTTGTCCTTTGGATATAAGCCTAGGGATGGGATAACTGGGTCAAAGGGTGGTTCCATTCAAAGGTTTCTGAGGAACCACTGCTTTCCAGAGTGGTTGCAACAATTTGCAGTCCCACCAGCAATGTACAAATGTACCTTTTTCACCACACCCTTGTCAACATTTATTGATTTATTGTTGCTTGTATCCTTTTTTTTAAATACTTTTTTTGTTGTAGATGAACACAATACCTTTATGTTATTTATTTACTTACTTTATGTGGTGCTGTGAATTGAATCCAGGGCCTCACACGTGCTAGGGAAGGGCTCTACCACTGAGCTACAACCCCAGCCCTGTTGTTTGTATTTTTGATAATTGCCATTCTCACTGGAGTGAGATGAAATCTCAGTGTAGTTTTGATTTGCACTTCTCTAATTGCTAGAGATATTGGACATTTTTTCGTATACTTGTTGACCTATTGTAGTTTTTATTCTGCGAAGTATCTGTTCAATTCCTTAGCCCATTTATTGAGCTTTTTATATATCCTGGACATTAATGCTCTATCTGAGGTGCAGATGGCAAAGATTTTCTCCCATTTTGTTAGCTCTCTTTTCATGTTCTTGATTATTTCTTTTGCTGTGAAGAAACTTTTTAGATTGATTCCATCAAATTTATTAATGCTTGATTTTACTTCTTTTGCTTTAGGAGTCTTGTTGAGGAATTTGGTTCCTAAGGCAACATGATGGACAGTTGGGCCTATTTCTTCTTCCAGTAGATTCAGGGTTTCTGGTCTAATTCCTAGGTCCTTGAGCCACTTTCAGTTGAGTTTTGTGCAGGGTGAGAAATAGGGATTTAACTTCATTTTGCTGCATATGGATTTCCAGTTTTCCCTTCACCATTTGTTGAAGAGGATGTCTTTCTTCCAATGTGTATTTTTGTCACCTTTGTCTAGTATGAGATAACTATTTATGTGGGTTTGTCTCTGTGTCTATTCTGTGCCATTGGTCTTTATGGGTCTTTATGTTGGTTTGGTGTACAATTTCCATTTTAAAGAATTTTTTTTATTGTGTATTTGAAATGTGCATTTCTTTTTTTCTTTTTTTCACATTTTTTATTGGTGCATTGTAATTGCACACATCAATGGGATTTGTTGTTACATATTTGTGCTTGCACACACTATAACAATACAATTTGGCCAATTCAAGTTCTCACATTATTTCAACCATAAATATTTCAGTTGATGCGTCTAATGGATAAAACATTTTAAAGTATAACCAGAATGTTGCAATGGTGCGTAGAAGTAAACGATTATTTCTCAATATTATCTAATATGTTTCATTATTTAATTATAATCAAATACATTTATGTTTCCCAGTCATCTCAAAAATACATTTGCTGTTGGTTTATTTCTACTGGGATCCAAACATATCACATTTGCTTGATGTGCATCTTAAACTTTTTTTGTTGTTTTGTTTTGTAAGACAATACCAGTATTTCAATTTTATCCATTGATTTTTTTGGAAAAAGATCCCAGTTACTGAACCTATAGAATATTCCACATTCTGTATTTGGCTGATGGCTTCCTTATTGTGTATTTGTCTAACCTCTAACCTCCAAATGTTCTTTAAACTGTAGTTCAGATCAGGAAACCTAAACTCTTTTGGCAAGGATAGTTCATAGGTGGTGCTAAACTCATTCTATTGCATGACATCAGGAAGTTTAAGTCACATTACAATTTCTTAGCATCTTTACTCTTTAATAGTCAGGCTGATTTCTAAAAAGCTTTAAATCACATAAATTCCCTTGTAAAAATTATTCAGTGGCATCTTATCATACTTAGAGTAAGATTTGAATTCTCCAATTTCACTTGTAAATGCTACATGACCTGACCTGTGTGTCTCGCCAACCACACCTCCTTCTATTCGTCTCCTGCCGGTGAAACCAGTCACACAGCTGTCATCCCTTTCCTGAAATATGCTTCCATCTAAAATGCTTTCCGCATTCCTGTCTCAACATGATTGACTTCCTTGTCATTCATACTCAGCACATTTCAGATTCGTATTTCCTGTCATTCATGGTTCCCTCACCATTCCATCTGTTATTCTGTATTACCTCACTATTAATTATCCACATAGAACTGTCTACCATTGACATGTTTCTTGTTTATTTATATGCTTGTAATTTCCTCTTCTCAGATTTGAATATAGTTTCCAGGGTCTTGAAGTAGGACAAAACCTAAAAACTATATCTAATTTGACTCCATAGTCCTTATTTCAATTCAGTCTGGATTTTTCTTATAGATCAATTGCTTCCAAATTCAGATTCTTTTATAACTTGTTCAAAACTTTCAGGGTCTTTTCATTTATAGCTGTGCTACTCAAAATGTAGTCCTCAAACTAGCAGCTTGAACATAATTATGGAGCTTTTTGGGAGTACAGAATCTCAGTCACAGCCCATGATGGACTAAATCATAATCTTCATTTGACTACCTCCATGTTACTTATATACACATTAAAGCTTGAGAAGCATTGGCATATACTCAATGATTATTAGCCCCAATCTTGATTTTAATAGAACTTTATTTATTTTTATTGTTTGCTCTATTTAGTTATACATGATAGCAGAATGCATTTTGATTCATTGCACACAAATGGAGTACCATTTTCATTTCTCTGGTCTTATACTACGTAGAGTCACATCATTCATGTAATCATACATGTACATAGGGTAATGATGTTTGTCTCATTCTACCATCCTTCCTTCCCCCATCCCCTCCACTCCCGTCATTTCCCTCTACACAATCCAAAGTTCCTCCATTCTTCCCTCACCCCCCCAACTCCAGTTATGTGTCATCATTCACTGATCAGAAAAAACATTTGGCCTTTGGTTTTTTGGGATTGACTTATTTCACTTAGCATGATATTCTCCAACTCCATCCATTTACCTGCAAATGCCATAATTTTATTCTTCTTTATGGCCGAGTAATATTCCATTGTATATATATACACCACAGTTTCTTTATCCATTCATCTATTGAAAGGCCATTAGGTTGATTCCACAATCTAGCTATTGTGAATTGAGCTGCTATAAACATTGATGTGGCTGTGTCACTGTTGTATGCTGATTTTAAGTCTTTGGGTATAAACTGAGGAGTAGGATAGCTGGGTCAAATGGTGGGTCCATTCCAAGTTTTCTGATTAGCCACAATCTTAACTTCTTCATGTGCAACTCCAGTTTCTCTTACTTACCTAATTGATAAGTCAAATTCATTGATACTCTTCCAGACATACATGGAGCATTACCACCTGCAAATCTAAAATGCCATTTCCCCTCTCCTTTAGATTAGATATCAGTATCTTAATTTAGGGGACCACCATGCCTGGCAGAGACCTCTTTTTCTCTTCACTACCTTGCACTGTTACCTTTCTGGTTAGGCAATTCTTTCCCTGTCTCTCCTACTCTCTTCCAAGAGTTTGTGCTGGATCTTTCTCACAGAAGGCTTTTAATACATTGGTTCTTAAATGAGAATTTCATTTTCTCTGTTTAGTTCTGTATAGAACTGTGTCACGTAATATTGACTGACTACTGATTGCATTCTTAGTCTAAGTGCTCCAGACTGCCGCACACATTTATATTTACCTATTATCTCCTCAGATGATTTCACTTAGGAAGAAATGTAGACTGAGAGAGTAGAGGACTCTGGTCCTCTGATTCCCTGCAGTGTGTGTGTGTGTGTGTGTGTGTGTGTGAGTGTGTTGTGTATGCTCATCTTCTTTACAGGTCATTTACCTTGGGAGGAGATCTCTTCCTCCCCACTCCTTATTTCCTTGCCTTTGGTAATCTTTCATCACTTTAAAAAAGGAGAAGATAAAAATAGCAGCGATCTGCATATTTTCGGTTTCCTATTTAAGCACTCCCCAATCACCATTTAGAAAAACGTCTACTGCCATCTTCTGGATCTTTAGAAAGCTTACACTTTTAACATCCATGTAGATACTGCACACCAGATCTGTCTTTCTAACCCGGGGCAGACATATTCATCTTTGTGTTTAATGTTTTCTTTTAAAGGGAAAATACAGTAAAAATATTTCACTAGTTGATTGGAAAAGTTCTTTTCAATATATCAGACATGGAGGCTAAAAATAAATTTATTTGGAGTCATTTTTGTTTGTAGAGGGTGGAGAAAAACACATGCTGTTAAGCTTTTTTTGTAAGTTATTCAATAGTCTTAATTTCAACCTCTTCCAATTCATTTTTAAGATTCATAATGAAGGTGTTGGATAAAAATGCACTTGTATTGCTGGTAAGGGTATAAACCATTATAGCCCTTTTGTAAGGACATTGTCTGCATCTATAAAAAATTAAAAATAAAATGCATGTGAATTTCAGCCTTGCAAATTTATTCTATGAATTTGTCTTACATATATCTCTTTAATGTATACATAGATAAAGGATGTACATTCTTACATTGTTTATAAAATATTAGGAAAACCCAGAATGCTAACGTAAATGATATCACCACCTATGCAACATAATTCTTCACAGTTTAAAAATAGTATAAATATGCTAGTAATAATAAGTTTCATTTTAAGATGTTTGTAATATGTTTAAAATATTTTCACCTAGAACTTGAATTATTTTTGAATGATTATGCAAAGTAAGTACTAAAACTACTTATTAAAGTACATATATATATGAAACAAGTATACATTGTGTGTGTGTGTGTGTGTGTGTGTGTGTGTGTTACTGGGCATCAAACTCAGGGCCTTGCACATACTGGGCAAGTACTCTATCCCTGAGCCACACCCTCAGCCTCACAATATTTTTTCATAGCAGATATTTATGTATCGAAAAACAACATTTGGGTTTCTGCCATTAAAAGAGTGATGCACTCAGATTTTTAAAAAATGAGAGAATAGAATATAATCCTAGCTTTATAATCTATGATACAGTTAATGATATAAAAATAATTTGAATAAAAGTGGTTGAGTAGTTTCTACTCAAGAACATGTCAGCTGTCAGAAACAAATACTTAGTGCTCTGTGAAATCCACACCATTCAACTAAATTTGTGGTGCAAGGTTTTTTTTACTTACATTTAATATTTAATAATAAAGCATTAGTTATAATAATGATGACTGTTATTTAACGGTCTTTTCTGTGTGCCAAGTGTTGTCCTACATGCTTAACTTGTAGTAAGTTGGTTGATTCTGGGAAGCCATGCTGAGAGGGTATTTCTAGTTAACGAAACTGAAAGTGTGAGAAATCCCCCGAATTGCACAGCCAGGAAATGGTCATGTTGTTCCCAAAAGCTGGGTTCTTGCCCTCAACGCCAATTCAATAACAAGGACACGCTTTGTGAGAAAAAGGAAAAAGGTTTATTGCTTTGCTACCAAAGGAGAAGCACAGAGGACTCCCATCCCAGAGACTGTGATTCTGCCCCTCAGGAGGAACAGGGGGATTTTAGGGAGCTCTTCAAAGGCCACATTCCAGAGATGTGCCCTGAAAGGGGGACCCAGGGCTCCCTGAAGGTGTGTTAACATTCACCTGTTAATTTGGGAGAAGGTCATCTCCCAAATCCTCAGTAGGCATCTCCTTCTGAGATGAGTAGAGCACTGATAGCTCAGGGTCATCTTGTTCCCTGCCCCCAGGTTAGGGTTGGGGAGAGGGAGAAGAGAAAAAGGAAAACTGGTCCCTTTTAAAAATAAGCTTCAGAACTATATTTAAAAGGGTAAGTGGGCTGCTGTTACAATGTCAGGACTTAAGCCCAAATACTCTAAATCCATACACAACATTCATTCTGATATACCCAAATGAGTCAGAAGGGAAAAAGTATTGGTGCAAATGCCTATATTAGAATATCTGGTAATGTATATGAAAGTGCTTGGCATGTCTCTAGCACATAAGAAGTACTCATTAAATGCTGACTGTAACTCTTGTTATTATTGAGAGTGAATAAGGGGTGTTCTCTTTTTCCTAATTGACACTGATAAGTATCTTGTGTTTCAACTCTTCCACTGAAAACTCTGAAGTGCATGTTCATGTTTTCACAGTAATATGAAGCCTAAACCCCACCAGAGCAAAGCTCTGTTCAATTCACTGCTGTATTCCTGAGGCCTGGATGAGAACCTTGCTCATATCAGGTGCTCAGAAAATATTTAGCAGTTAGATTGAGAAACCAGGAGATTTTCTTGCTCCTTTCTTTATTTTCCTTTTCGATCATGATGTTATTTTTTTTATTTTTATTTTTTTCAAATGGAGTAGAGCTATTGTTTCTCTGGTTGTACACAAAGTAGAGTCACACCATCTGTGCATTCATGCATGTACACAGGGCAATGGTATCTGTCACAATTTCTGTTATTATTTTTACCCCTCACCCCGACCCCACCCCTCCCTTCCCTCTATGCTATCTATACTTCCTCCCTTCTTGCCCCCCCCCCCCCTGCATTATTCATCATCATTCATTTATCAGAGAGACCATTCGGCCTTTGGATTTTTGGGATTGGCTGATCTCACTTAGCATAACAGTCTCCAACATCATCCATTTACCTACAAATGCCATAATTTTATTCTTCTTTATGGCTGAATAATATTCCATTGTGTGTATATACCACAGTTTCTTTATCCATTCATCTATTGAAGGGTTGGTTCCACAATCTAGCTATTGTGAATTGAGCAGCTATGAATATTGATGTGGCTGCATCACTGTAGCAATCTGATTTTAAGTCCTTTGGGTATAGGCCAAGGAGTGGGATAGCGGGGTCAAATGGTGGATCCACTCCAAGTTTTCTAAGGAATCTCCTCACTGCTTTCCAGAGTGGCTGCACCAATTTGCACTCCCACCACCAATGAATGAGTGTACCCTTTTCCCCACATCCTCGCCAACACCTGTTGTTGCCTGTGTTCTTAATAAAAGACATTCTAATTGGGGTAAGATGAAATCTTAAGGTGGTTTTGATTTGCATTTCTCTTATAACGAGTGATGTTGAACATTTTTTCATAAATCTGTTGATTGCTTGTAGATCTTCCTCTGTAAAGGATCATGATGTTATTGACTTATGACTGGTCCACTATTGCTGTATGATTTATTTGCTTTAGATTACTGCCTCTCAAGATTCAGTGGTACAAGCCTCCTGGATACTTTTTAAACATGTAGATTCCAGAAGAAAAATAAGATACCTTGGAAAGTTTCATTATGTATTTCTATGGCCGCTTGTATGGACCCTCACCCAAAATTTGATTTGGGCAAGAGGGATGATACCACATGCACATCAAAGGGTGTGGAAGTACATCATGAAGCTTTCTGGGCGTAGAGTACCCTTGAATATGTTTTTGAGATGGTTCAAAAAATGGTTTGAGAGAGCAGAGAAACTGACTTGTAGTTTAGGGGTATGACTGGGGTGAAATTCCTTCCAGGAAGCCCAATGCACCACTTTTGCTGAAGCCCCTTGGACCAGAAATTAGCAATATGGCCACACCTAAATCCAAGGAAGTTATAAAATGTTGTCTTTATTTCAAGCCTTCTTGTGTCCAGCTTACTAGAGGAGTTCTATTACTGTATAACAAAGGGAAAATGAACATTTGGACATATAAAACAGTCTCTGATAGAGTTATTAAATAGTAATTGGATAGAATAATGTCAATTAGTTCAAGTCATTTGTGTATGATTTATTATTCTTATAATTCCTAGTTCAGTATTCCAAAGACTGCTAATTTTATAATTCAATTATGAGTCTTCATATGTTCCAAAGCACCCTAGGGGGCACAGGGAAGTGAAGCTTAATGGGAAAGAAAAGGAAGCTCACATTTATTTCTGGCTGTGTTTCAGGCACCTGATTAGACATGTTCACTTATATTTTCTCATTTGCAAGAGGCAAGGGAGATAAGAGTTCTCTCAAACGAGGTTAAGCAAAGACCAGAGGGGAAAGAAGGTAGATTTTCATTCCTAACTCCTGCTTTCCATTTCAAGTAGTCTTTTCTAAAGTGTTACATGTATTTATTGTTTTACATGGGGAATGTCCAACATAAAACATAACCCACAAATATTCAGGATGCAAAGGATATGTTGGACTTCAGTACAAGTGAAATAGTCAATATATGGGCCAATAGTCAAGTGTGATTACAATTGATTCCTTTTTTAAGAGTTCATCCTTAGTATCCTACAACAAAAACCTGCTTGGAATAAAAAAAGACACCAGACATTGCCCAAAGACCACCGGTTCTTATATGAAGGATGGTGAGTATTCTACATGATTCTCTTGGTTCCCATTTCTAGATAGACTATATCTAGATGATTTTTTCAATGTCTTATTCAAAAACAAAACAAAGACTCCACTTAATCTTTGACAATTTTGGATCATACACCCAGAAAAAGGTTTTTCTACCTGCATCTTTGCTGTGGTATGAATATAGTCTGTTCCCATCAAAACTCATGTTGAGCTGGGTGTGTTGGTGCACACATATAATCCCAGACACTTGGAGGGCTGAGACAGGAGCATAGTAAGTTTGAAACCGGCTTGGGCAACTTAGTGAGACCCTGTCTTAAAAGCAATAGGGGTGAAGCTTTGTGGTAGAGGGCTTGCCTAGCACACACAAGTCCCTGGGTTCAATCCCCAGTAGTGCAGAAAAACACAGAAACAAAAAACAAACAAAAAGGTCATCTCATCTTGAAGTTAAATTCCTCAATGAAATAGTCTTGAAGGTGGTGTGATCTTTAAGAGGTAATCAGGTCGTGGGGGGATGTGTCCTCATTAATGCCTTTTTTTTTTTATGGGATTGTGTTATTTATCATACGAATTCAGTCCTTTTTTTTTCTTCCATGTGCTCCTGATGCTTCTTTCTGCTTTTCCACCATGTGTGGAGCAGCACACAGTCCTCATTGGAAGTTGTATGGATAATAGTAGCACAATGATCTTGGACTTCCAGAACTGTGAGATAAATGCATCTCTCTTTCTCTTTTTTATAATTACCCAGTCTCAGGTGTTCTATTTTAGCATCAGAAAACGAACTAAGACAATTTAAAAGAACTTCCTTCATTATTTAAGGGGTCCAGTGTACATGGCGTCAGCTCCTTTGTGCCCATATTATAACATAGAGCACTAGCTCACAGTATCAGGGGGATCACTCCAGCCATGTCCACAGCCGTGGTCATAACGCTGTGGAGTTCATCCAGTCCACTTTGTCTGTGAACTTGTTTGCTTACAAGTAGGTAACTTACCAATAATAATGTCTGGGCCTCAAATATTGCCCGTTCTGGTAATCTTTCACCAGTCTTCTAGGCCTTTAAATTTGGTTTATTTGGCAGATTTGCCAACATCAGATGCCCAGGAGGTTCTGGGAAAATCCAATTGGCAGTTGAGGGGAGAAAAGTTGCTCCTGCAGCTCCACAGGATAGATTGCCAGCAAGATGATTCTGGAACTGTGTGTGCTTGCCTAGTCCTATTAGGAACAGGTGCTTAGACTTATGCTTGAAGGCCAAGTGAAGGGCTTAAGCAGGGAAATGTCTGTTGACACAGATCACAGTGTTCTTCCAGGAGGAGAACATCCCTTGTGTCTTGGGAAGACAGACTGTGTGCCTTTAGACAAGGGGAGAGCAGCAATCTGTTTGCTCATGTTGTATCTGCCACAGCAGCTTAACTCACTTGACCGAGCCACTGTGGTCTTGGAGATAGTAGTGGTGACGTTGTAGCCAGGAGTCCCTTTGTGAAGTTAGATGATTTGTTCAGGGATGGCAGCAGAGTGGCTTGCAGGAGAGGGGAAGCCAGAAGCAGGAGGACTTAGGGAGTCCTGAGCAGGAGTGTCGGTGGCATCATTAGCTTACCCGACCATGGCTCACACGGAAAGGTTAATCTGCTGCTTAATTTCTTTCTTATACTTTTCCCTTACCTCTCTTTTCTCTTTTATTACACATAATAAATACTCTTTTCAAGTGAAATACCTTTCCATTTCCTAGCTTGGAGACAAATTGTTTGAAGCAAAGAATGAATTTTTTAAGGCTACAATTTCAGGCCTCATGAGGGAAATAGCTGGGTTAGGAGTATCTGGAAAATATGCATGAAAATTGGTATGGGAGAATTTTTGTTTGTTTTGAAAGAGAATTGAAAAAAGAGAAGGCAGAAGACAGAGTCTGGGGCGCATGAAAAACTCTTCTCTGTGAATTAGTGTTGCCACTAACTCATGAGGACTACTGCTTCATTGTATCCTGGAAGAATCAGGCTCAATAGCCCCTTTCAGTACCTGGCAGTTTAATTCATCTGTGGCATTCTTTCCATACATATTTTTTGAAAGCTGCTCTCAGATGGAACATAAAATACTTTAGAGCCCCAATTTTAGTTTTGTGCGGTGTAATTTTTTATATTCTTGATGAAAGGACTTAGGGTGAAGAGAGGGTCAATTTTATCTTTTTGTATTAGAAAGGCATATAGGCAATCACTCACCAGAGTATTTACTGGTTATGAGACCAGAAAAAACTCCCCCATAAGAAGGAATGGGAAACCTATTGGATTAGAAAGTATACTAAGTGTTTTTCTTGGAATGGGCCTCATCAATATACTTTATACGCATATATTTTTTTACTGGGGGCATTCATCAGTAATGGATTGAACACTAGGTAAAGATTTTTGTGAAAGAATTAGACACCCTCTAGCTGGAGTTTTAGCCCTGAGATGTGGGATTGTGTCTACAAATATTAGTCATTCTACAAAAATGCTCTGAGCACCTACCATGGGCCCAAATGCAGAGCAGCATTAAGTGTTGGAAATGCAGCCTGTTTAGAGAGCACTTTCGTATCTGTGCTGGAACAGGGCCATATAATCGCTCCTTCAGGCAAAGTGTAATTGCAAAACAAGTAGGGTGTGATCTCGGTGAGTGCAGGGTTCCTCCTAAGCAGACTTTTTAAATTAGAATGAGGGTGGGTTTCCTAGGTTTCAACTGTGTGTGGACAAGATGGGATTTAGTAGATAAAGGGAGGACTTTGCACCATCTTGGCACATGCAGCATTTACCTATGGTAACAAAAGGTAATAAGAGGCCGGGCGCAGTGGCGCTCACCTGTAATCCCAGCGACTCGGGAGGCTGAGGCAGGAGGATCGGGAGTTCAAAGTCAGCCTCAGCAACTTAGCGAGGCCCTAAGCAACTCAGTGAGACCCTGTCTCTAAATAAAATACAAAATAGGGCTGAGGATGTGGCTCAGTGGCCGAGTGTCCCTGAGTTCAATCCTTGTTCCAAAAAAAAAAAAAAAAAAAAAGTTAATAAGACCAAGTACCTGGGCACAGATGCTGGAGGGTGGATGGGTGGGTGACAGGATTGCACACAAATGCAGTGG
Source organism: Glaucomys volans (assembly GCA_020662805.1). NCBI lineage: Eukaryota > Metazoa > Chordata > Mammalia > Rodentia > Sciuridae > Glaucomys > Glaucomys volans. The sequence continues at coordinate 147,486 of JAJEJO010000093.1, read as the reverse complement.
GCTCCATTTCATTGATGAAATAAGGTCAGTGGTAAAGAAAAAACTGAAACAGTAGATATTAGATATATGAATGGAAAAGCTAAGTATGAAATAGTTATCTGCATGTCTTTCAGCTTAAGAATTCTTAGATTCTTTCAGTCTAAGTTATACTCACTAACTTTCCCTGTTACACTCTGTCACCTATCCTCAGTGTTACAATTATCAATATTGAATAGAAACCAGTAAAGAAAGGTTCATGTCAAGATGAATGAGAGAAGTGTTGCGGGGGCAGATTTCCAGTACTGATTCTACTAAGCCCCATGGGACTGAAAGAGGACTCTGATTTTTCACTTAAAATCTTAGAAGCATGAGCTCACCCATCTTCATGTCCATTCCAGTGCCTGAAAAGACACTGGCTTTTTTCTAGGGGTAGGTGTAGGGGTAGAAGCTCCTTTCCTGTCTGAAATGCTTGCCTGAGAGTGTTCTGAACCAATTTGCTTTGATAGGTATCCCAGGGATACTGGAAATAAAAAAGTCTCACTAAGTTCAGGGCCTCTAGTAGAGAAATGTGAGGTAGAATTTCTAGCTACTGAGTTAGGAGCACAAAAAAGCAATCCACTGCCACAGGAGGGAAAGTGACGTGCAGGAGTTCAGTGGGAGTGTGTGGAAGTTCTCAGTTTGGTTTGCCTAGTGAATGTAGGGAAAAGGTTATTATCAGAGAGAGAACTTGTGGAAAGAGATTTAGAAAAGGAAGTGTGAAATAATTGTAGTGAATGACTGAATGGATCAGGCAATGAAGTGTGATTGTCACTTAAAGTCCCACTTGAGGTTCATGATCATTAGTTTAAAGTAATACCAATTATAGTGTGCAGGCAGAGAATAGGTGGACTGGGTTTAACATGCATGCTAGAGATAAGGGGTGGGATGAGGATAATTAGCAAAGATGGAAAGAATCCAATAATTCTTAAGCCAAAGTATTTGTGGATACTGTTTAATACTTCTCTTCTCATACCTCCAATCTCTCTTTGTTTCTCTCTCCTTTCATGTTCCCCCTCACAAAGTTTACATATATAAATTATGTGTAAGAGGAAGGATAAGAACATGTATTTGTGTTTTCTTACATTTTTCAGAAAAGAAATGTTTGGTAGCTCCAAACTAACACAAATGGTTATAACTAGGGTTTGGGGAGAGGTAGACAGAGATGGAGTCCTTCTGATTTTTCAAAATCTTCAAAAAAAAAAAAAAATGGAGGAGGAGACATATTCCAACTCCATTATGTGAGGCCAGGATTGTCTTGACAGCAAAACTGAGACAGACATCACAAGAAATATACAGACTAATATCCCATTAGTATAAACACAAAATTCCTCAAGACCATTTTAGAAAATGGAATCTAATAGCATGGCCAAATGAGCACTTATCCTAGCAATGCAAGGCTTTTTCAACATGAACGTCAATCAATGTCATGCATCATGTTAAAAGAATAGAGGACAAAAAGCATGTGATCATCTTCATAGATAAAGAAAAAGTTTTGATAAAAAACAACTGCCTTTCATGACATGAGCACTCAACAAAAGAGAAATAGAGGGATAAAGGACATCTATAAATCTATGAAAAATATACATAACAACATACTTAAAGTAGGTCCCACCTCATAGTAGTCCATTCAACTATCAATGAATTAATCCACTGACAAAGTTAGAGCCCTCATGATATAATCATTGCCCCCATGCCCACCTGTGAACCCTGTTACATTGGGGACCATGATTTCAACACATGAACTTTTGGGAGGATGTTACAAATCCAAACCATAACTACTCCCCATTTTGATGTTTCCTCATTTTAGACCTGTTGAGAGAAGAGGAAGCCACTAATCAATATTGACTCTCCATTAAGTCTTAAATGTTTGTAGAGTTCTTCCCGACTTTTTTAAATTTTACTTTCAAATGTGGCACTCTTTTCTTCACCTTGCACTTGTTTATGTTTCACAGATTTATTTGATGATTAATGTACTTATTAATATAATTAGTTTCACTTGTTGCTTAATCAAAATTATAATATATGCAATGGTCCCTGGACCTTCAGATTAGTGTGAGCTGTACCATCAGCATTACAATGTTAGTTGATAGAATTTCAATATAAAGAAAAGGATCTTGACTTCTTTTCTTTCTTCGTTTCTTTTTCTCCTTCTGCGTCTCCTTCTTTTTTTAGATGGCATCAGGCTAGTCGTGAACTGGTGACCCTTCTGCCTTAGCTTCCTTCCCAAGTAGCCGTGATTGCAGGCGTGAACCAGTGTACCCAGCCAGGATCTTCATACTTTAATGAACTCGTGCATTCTCTTATAGATCATGCAAATTTTGAGGTAGCCCTAGGTACCCAATGACTATCTTCATATACCCACAATAATCAAATTTCATATAATTGGTGGTCATTTCAATAACTATTAAATAGATTCCCTCTGGACTTCTGGACTGAGGTTTTGGAAGTTGATTTGATTGTTCTCAGGGAGTCTGGAACTCAAACTGTGTATCACTGAAGGAATATCTTTGTTTTTTTCAATTTCAGTTTTTTTTTTAACAATTTTATTGTTTTTTATTTGTTATTTTTAGATATACATGACAGTAGAGTGTATTTTGACATATTATACATACATGGAGTACAACTTTTTCTAATTAGTATCCCATTCTTGTGGTTGTACATGATGTGGAGTTTCATTGGTCATGGAAGGAATATCTTTAGATAAATTGCTTTCTTAAAAATTTTTCTTTGGCTCACATTTGCTTATGCATGTTTTAAAAAATACTTGTATTGGTAACAGATGTGGTGACTGTATATGCTTAGGACACTGCAATATCCATATTATATATCTTGAATGTCATCATCTGTATACAAAAGGTTTTATCCTTTTTATATAAGAAAATTGATAGAAATTATAAAGCCTAAATTTGAGATAAGATTTGTTTGATACTCTTTCTTGTTTTCTTCCAAAAAACAAGCCCATACCAGAAGAAGCCGAAGAAAGAGTAAGAATGAAACTAATCCTTTATGAATCTGGGTAAAGTATTGCACCTCCATGTATATTTAAATCTATAGTTACAGTGATATTTGCTCATATGCTCACTGTGAAAGAGCACAACTTTGGAATTAAAATCAAATAAAATCTGATGTGCACTAAAGATCTATATGAATTCCTAGATCTACCCTCCAAACCATTTTGGCCCTGGCACTCATAAAGCATTTCAGTAAGTTTTCTGTTTCTATTAGCACTGTGTGTGCCCTTACAGAGCACCACAGTCTCTCCAAACAATGGGGAAAAAACAAGCAAGTCATCAAAGGAAAAAATCTATCAGGATGCCTGTTCTATTATACTACGAACAATACAATAACAGCTAACAAAATAAAACTAAAGAATTTTAAACTTTTTTGGGTAATCCATACATTAATATATTAAAAATATAAAATTGTACAAAGTAAAAAGTCTTAGTATCAGGGCTGGGGTTGTGGCTCAGCGGTAGAGCGCTTGCCTAGCATGTGTGAGGCATTGGATTCGATTCTCAGCACCACATATAAATAAGTGAGTAAAATAAAGGTCTAGCAACATCTAAAAAAGATTTTAAAAAATCTTATTATCATCTCTTTTTCTATCCATTCTGTTCCCATTTTTTTTCACTTAGTTCCAGTCCCATGTGTATTTCCAGTTAATAATTTCAATTTGTCCCTTATGCATCCTTCCAGAATTTCTTCATGAAAATACAATATATGTACACATATATATTTCTCCCTCCTTTTAACCCCCAAATAGCATACTGTATCTTTCTTTTTTCTCCCTTAACAGTGTGCTTTGTAGAACTTTTCATATATGTGTGCAGGGAGCTTTTTTTAAGCTCCATAACATTTCATTTAATGTGTGGACAATTTAAGTAATTCACTATCAATGAATATTTGGATTGTCTCCAATCTTTTGCATACTAGCTCACATTTATTGGATAAAATTTACTATATTCCAGGAAAGATGATTATTGCTTTACTTGGATTATTTCACTTAATATAACAATCCTATGAGTTGATTATATTATTCCCACTTTTCAGATAAGAAAACAGGACCTGAAAACTAAGCAACTTGCCCAAGATTTAAATACATTGGTGTTTGTCTTCAGAGCACACATTTGTAATAATGAAATACAAATTATCCCCCATCTCCACTTTTTTTTTGCTTTCAGAAAAATTCCTATTGTTAAGGAGAAATTTCTAAGTATGTGTTTATTATTGTTCTTCACTGGCTTCTAAGGCTTTTTTCCCCCAACATTTAAAGAAATTGCATAATTTAGTATTTCACTCCTTTCTACTATTTTCTTTCTGTTCTTTTCTTTTTCTTATGGTACTAGGTGCTTTACCACTGAACTACATCCCCAGACCCTGATAATTTTTATTTTGAGACAGCATCTCACTAAGTTGCTGAGGCTGGCCTCAAATGTATAGTCCTGCCTCAGCCTCTCCAGTTGCTGGGATTACAGGCTTGTGCCACCATGCCCACCTATATTCATTCTTTATTCTTTCCTGGCCTGCAGAGTATATAACATAATGTGGAATAATATAATGGTGAATCTCACATTAAAACATACTTGTTTAAAGACAGTTTAAAGATGTATACCTTAAAATTTTGGGGCAGCCTGACATTTTCTGAAAGTGAATGATTTTTATTTTATGGACATTGCATGCTGAACTTTTGGTTGGAAAGAAAAAGCAAAAGTTTCTCTTAAGCAGCACAAGTTTGAAGTGTAGATCAAATAAATGACTTTGTCCTTTGATTCTCACCCTTCCTTTACAGGACTTTATATAGTACAGCCACAGAACTTCTGAAATCTTTGCATTTTACATCTTCCCTCTCAGAGCTGCTTGACAATTCAAATTTCAACCAAATGAGATGTATCTTGGACTTGCAGGCTACTGCCACAGTGTACACTGCAGATAACTGAAAAACCCAAATGACATTCAGAAACCCAAACAAATCCAGACCTTCTCCTAAATTTAGCAAGTGCCTGCCACTGTGAAAAATCCTAATGACAAAACATCTTATCACCTACTGATTGTAACTTGATCTGTTCCATCTGCAGCCATCAGGGCAACCAGGGTAAAGGTTTGTCTAGTGTTGTAAAGGGGAATGACATCTGTCTAAAAGGCAAGCGTGAGACCCTGTGGATATTTCTTAAAACATTTAAACCTTAAACAATATTTTTATAAAAAACAGGGAGTATTCATCCAGTGACCTCAATTTAAATTACTGCACAGATCATAGTATTTATTGCAATGCTATCAGCAGCGATGGGCAGCATCTTATTAGGTGTAATGATAAAGCATTTTACAGCCATCATTTTACTGAAATCTTTCTTTGGATAAAGCATTGCCTGGCAGCCATTTTTCAATCGCAAACTATTCAGACTGTGACACTTTAATGGAAAAAAGATACCACCTGGAGCACTTATTAGCTTAAAAGCACTGGCCTGGGAACCTATGAGGAGTCACTGTCTTATGGGCTCCTGAGTGGTTTAACTCCAAAGCCTAAGGTTGTTCTTTTTCCTGTGGTCCTGGAGTAGCCTGCCACTAGGGGATGCTGTTGCTTCTTTGCTCCAATTCCTGGCAGGTTCAATTCTGACCACATCTGTCTCAAGCAAGAGAGAAAAGAGGCTTTACCCTTCCTAAGTGAGTTTGTTTCTCTTAAGTCTCCAGAGTCAGCTGAATCTGTTGGAATAATTCAGAACAAAACGAAATGGCTAGTAAATGAAATAGCCTTGTAAAAATGTTTTCAAATATCTTCTTGTGGTGGACCAGAACAGCATCCTGATAGCAGAGTGGCCTTAAAGTTTCATTAGGAGCTGTGGATGTTAGCAGTTTTTGAGGCGCTCTGGAGGGAAGTGAGTTCAGGTGGGGAAAAGCTGATGAACCAGTTAAGAGATGAGGAGAGGTTTGTGTCCATGCTGACCCTTCCCCAGTCTGGCAGAGATCTGCTTTGCCCCTTTGCTGATTCGATTTTGGCTCACACACCATTTGCCAAGGCATGTCAGTGTACCCATTTTGTTAGAAATGCAAGTTCTGGGGTTGTATGAACTTGGAAAATTCTGGGTTGGAAAAGTTAAAAAAAGAGCTACTTGGTGTGGAACATTCAGAACATTTACTTTTCACTGTGCACTGTGAGTTTAAGGCTGGGCATTCACTAGGGGTGGACCCTATAACAGTGGCTGGCCATAGAGAGTGGGGTGGTTTGCCCCCATTTGGCAATGTCCGGAGACAGTTTTGATTGTCATGACTGCGGAAGGTCCTATTGGCATCTTGTGGGTAGAAACCAAGGATTCTTTCTTTCTTTCTTTTTTCATTTTTATTTTTATTTTTTGGTATCAGGGATTAAACCTAGGGGTGTTTAACCACTGAGCTACATCTCCAGCTCTTTTTCTATATTTTATTACAGAGAGGGTCTTGCTGAGTTGCTTAGGGTCTCGCTAACTTGCTGAGGATGGCTTTGAACTTGCAATTCTCCTGCCTCAACCTCATGAGTTGCTGGGATTATAGGTGTGGGCACTGTGCCTGGCGAGACCACCAATTCTGAGCATCCTCCAAAGCATAGGATGACCCCTCTACCCACAAAAAAATCATCAGTTTCAAAAGGTCAGCAGTTTAAAGTTGACAAACCCTACTATATTTTATACACATTCCCTTAATTAACCACACACACATTTTTTTTTGAAGTGTCTTGTAACGGTAGAATCCCATAAAAAATAAATTGGAAAACTCTCCCCCTAAGATAACTCACAATTGCAGAGTGGTGTGGTCTTAATACTAATTTTCTTTGACCTCCATTTATCATTGTACATGGCATCTCTTTGAAATTCTCCCAAATCGGCTTGATGTTGCATGGTTTTTTCTGTAATCTTTCTCTCTCTCTCTCTCTCTCTCTCTCTCTCTCTCTCTCTCTCTCTTTTGGTTTTTCTTCTTGTTCCCTGAATGGGGTGTTTCTTGTAGTTTCATACTTCACTGGATCCGTCTCTGGAAGACTCATCTAATTCCATGATTTCTGTTATGTGAATCTATGCCAGTGACTCTGTCTACATCCTGTGAAACCCACGTCTTCCCAAAGAGGTCTACATTTTCAATTATGTGTTGGATGATTTCCCCAAGCAATAAAAAGAGAAAAGTTTATTCTCCAAACTCTCTTCCTCCTTGACCTTCAGTTTTCTTTCTCCTTTGACTTATTCTTAAATTCTTCCAATTTTATTAGTTTCTGAGACCTGAAAAATCAGACTTGAAATCATGTTAAATCACTAAGCCTTGTGAAATCTTTTGGCTTTTAAAAAAATTTTTTTTTGGTGTCAGGGGTTGAACCCAGAGACACTTAACCACTGAGCAACAACATCCCCTGCCTTTTCTGAGACAGAGTCTCACTAAGTTGTTTAGGGCCTGCTAAGTTGCTGAGGCTGGCTTTGACCTTGTGATCCTCCTACCTCAGTTGCCTCAGCCACTGGGATTACAGGGGTGCACCACCATGCCTGGCTCCTTCTGGCCTTTTTGTCTATCCTTAAATGGGCTTTGATTTGCCCCTTCTCTGAATTATTGAAATGAATTCCAAGTCACATTTCCTCTTCCCCCTCTTGAATCCTCCCTTGCACCTGCACATTCCCACTGTTTCAATCATTCTAATACACAGCTTTGATTCTTTCTTAAAAATGTACAGTGGGCAAGATCCCATTGACCATTGAATAAAGTCTGTATTTCTTATGCTGAAAATCAATCCAGAACATTTCAATTGAACTTCCCACAGTGTGGCCCCCACCTAGATTTTAAAGCCCTATTCTAATGGCTCCTCTGTTGGTGTTCCAGACAGGAGAATTGCTCAGGTAAGGTCAAAGCTGTAGAGAATGGAATGCGCAAGGTACAGGAAGAAAGGAGGTTTTTACAAACATTTTAGAATTAAGTAATCTCTGATATACCAGAGAAGAATAATTGAAGTCCTAAATTATCATAGAGGCATCTGAATCATTCTCTAGATTAAGCATAATCTGTAAACGGGAGTATATGGTCCTTTACAGCATATAAAGAATGAAAGTAAAGAAGGCTATAGCCCAAGACTTTGATTGATCAAAGCCTGTGGCCTATCACACACATCTTTAGTAAATATTTGTTGAATTGAGAATGAAGAAATTAATGTATAAATGCATTCATGAATGAAAAGCTACTGTAGCAGATGCTGCTAGTGTCCTGCAAGTATCCCTCAGCACCTACTTCTACGTAATGAAGGCAAACACTGCAAACACTTGCAGCTCTCTACTTGAGGGTCTTTTTATTTTTTGAGTTGTGTGCTAGGCTCTGTCCTGGGGTAAGCTGGAAGTGCCAGAGAGCTTATGAGTTGAGAATGGAGAAGCCACCTTCATCAGTAATAGACAAGATATTGGTGGACAAACATCCCAGTTTCCTTATCCTTTAATTAGGCTAGCTCTGTGACATGAACTCTGCAATGTCTCCCAGAACTCCTCATTGGGACTGAGCTCCAGTTGACCTCAATAGTCTCTGGCTTGAGGAAGTACGCTTTATTGACTTCCTTTCCTTCCCAGTCTCACTTCCCCAAACCCAGCAGTGCTTTCTAGGATCACCTTTCAAAACAAACACAAAAAACCTATTGGCTATTGACTTCTTGTTTCTGAATCTACTTTTGGTGTAACCTAAACTTAAATAGTCACTGAATGTGGGATTGGACACTGAGGAGTCTATGACATTTGACATAGTGGAATAAAAATTGCAGTTGAATAAAAGATATTTCTTTCAGAAGTCAGGGACTATCTTCTCTGAGGCAAAATTTCCTCCACATCAATCATTAAACATTGGAACAAAAGATACAGAAGTTTTTCTGGAGAAAACTTCTGGAAGTGGAGACTTCCTTCCTCATTTTTTTGAGATTATTGCATACAGGATGAAAAAGTCATTAAAACTAGAAAATATTCACTAATGGAATGTTTTTATGATATATAATTTTAGTGAATATTATAATACTTATGATATGCTCAGCTCAAATTTTCTTTTCTACTTAACACTTAAGTCTATCTTACCCATAATGCTCAAGTGGTTTGCATATTTGGTAATATGTATTTGGCCAAACAAAGCTACAGTTCAATAAAAATCTGAAAGAAGAAATCTGAAATCTTGCATAAACTCTTCCATAAAATTTACAAAAGCAATGTTGGAGAACTGCTAGCATCAATGCAATAACAAGATGAACAAGATCTTCATGAACAAATGAAGATCTTGCAAGAGGACCAGGCAACAACTGAAGAGGAGAAAATGGACAAGGATGATGACCTTGATAAGAAACTTCACACAGAGGGATCTGAATGCCAAAAGATTGAGGGTAGTTCTTGAGAAGTGATGCCCTCAAATATGTTCGCAAAAACTTATGCTCTTTGTGATTGTTCCATGAAAGTTAAACATGAAAGAATGGATATTGTGCAATGTTAAGCTATATTGTGTTTTGGGAAAAAAAATCATTCCAGAGCATTTCATTTACATTTTGAGTGACAGAAGTACATCTAGAATTACTGTAATTTCCATGTGTTCCCGGAAGTTCATGTTAGACACTTAATTTCCAAAAGCATATGTCAATGATATTTGGAGGTGAGGCCTTGGGGAGGTAATTAGGATTACATGAGGTCTTGAGGGTGAGGTCCTCATGATAGCATTCATAGTTTTATGAGAGGAGGAAGAGAAACTCTAGCTAGTATGATTGTTTTGTTTTACGTGTGATGCCCTCTGTCAAGTTATCATATTGATGCCACGCTCTTGGTCTTCTTAGCCTCCAGAACTGTAGGCCAAATAAACTTCCATTTTTTACAAATGACCCAGTCTCAGTTATTGTGTTATAGCAACAGAAAACGGGCTAAGACAAGGTATTTTCTCCTACAGTGTTTTATCTCAAAGTCTGGTTTATAATACCCTTTGAGAGAATCGTGAAACGTCTGCTCAGTTCAGTAGATTGAAACAGGAAGGAGGTTTATCCCTTGCCTGACTTAGAATCTCCTTTGGTTGGAAATCATTTAAATATTGAACTGAGAACATTTGCTGTCTCTCCTGATTTACAGATATGTTTCTCAGAAACTTATCTCTAACTTCCAAATAGTCCCAGCTGGCTGTAGCTAAGGTCATGAAACTGATGCATCTGGCTTCAAGTCACAAATTAAGTATAGAAGCAGGCTCTTTATGTCCCTAGAGAATCTAGTTGGAGTAGGAGCTATGTCTGAGAACCACTTGGTTTATAAATAAGTGCCAAGATAATCCAGAGCAGGGAGAAGCAGAGGGAGGACAGCCTGCTGGGCTCTTCCTGCTGTTGAAAACTTATCCGACCCTTAGAGAGGAAAACTTCCTCCTCTCTTCTGCCTTGAATGTTTTCCCAAACATGAAGGTAAGATAATAACTTTATTACTTTTACAAATGAAGCTATCTCAAAAGAAAGGTAATTCTTAACTGAAAGAAACCAAAGACAGAGAAAGACATGAAAAAATAAGAAAAAGATCTGAGAGTGATTTTAAAAAAATCCTTATTCAAATATATTTTTAATAGTTTGGCTAAAGCAAATTAATTTCCTTCTTTGCAGTTAATTATAGGTTCAGAGGGCTGAGAAGAGGGAATTGGAGACACTCTTTATGAAAGTCCTGAGAAAGCCAACATGTAATACAATAGTACTATTATTACCTCTTAGGGAAAAATTTTCTCTAGCTTATATGTCTGTTTCAATTTGGAACCATGAAATGGGGACCTGAATTGACTTGTCTAAGAGCTTTATAGAAACCTGAATTTGTAGATTTGGAACCTTAAAATTTGGAATTCTGGGATGAAGGGGTCAGGATTGTGAGAGTAGAATACATGAATGGAAGATGGAATGAAGCTTAAGGTTTGCCAAATACACATGTTGGACCAATGCAGAATGGATCAAAGAGAAATCTCTATTATAGACTGAATTTCTGGGATGCAAAATAAGTTGAAATTGCTAGTTTGATTTTTTTAAAAAATGTTTTTTAGCTGTCAATGGATATTTATTTATTTATATGCAGTGCTGAGAATTGAACCCAGTTCCTCACACATGCAAGGCAAGCACTCTACCACTAAGCTACAACCCTGGCCCCGCTAGTTCATTTTATTATTGTAAATTTTGGCATTTAAAGTTGTTGCCTTATCAGACTGGAACAAAACTTTTTCATCCCTGGATTGTTTCTGTGATAACTACACTGTCCTCTGTGTTCTGAATTCATACTTACCAATAGGGTCAGAGGAGGAGAAACATACAGGTCTTGCATAACCTTTGCTCATGTGCAATTAAAAAATTAAAAATTAAACACAAAACACAAAGTTAATTTGTTTAATGTTATGATGCTACAACACCAATTAATCTAACAAACTTAGAATTGTGTTATAATTTAATCTCTACTACTGTCTTGTATTTTTATTTAAAATTAGAGCATCTGTTAGCTCAAAAAGAATATGATGCTTTTGCTAAAGTCATCTAACATGTTTTTTCCTAATATTCGTATTAGCTGTCAATCAATTCCCTTATTTTTCCTATGACGAGACATCTTAATGATTGTTTTATGCTCAAAAATGTAGTTCATAGTCATTGATTATTCCAGCATTTTAATGTTGTGATAATAAATATATTTTAGTTCTTAATTGGTTGATAGAATATCAACAATTAATGTAATGGTTTTACTCTAAATTGCACACGAAGTTTCTACCTGTATTTGAAAGCAGATATCCCTATTTTTACAGTAAACCTGAAGGGAAACTTGGGAAAGCCTAAACTATCAAGATGCTAGAAATGGTTTCCATGTCTGAGCTTTTAATAGAGAGTAATCTTTTATCTCCTTCCCCATTTATGTGAACTAAATTTAGAGAGATGGTCCCAGAATCCCCTTTTGTTCTCTTGGTGTCTCTTAAATGGAGATAACGGGGTCTGTCTGAGATGTTTAAGGTCTTTAGAGCCAAAGGGGCTTCTCCCTGAGCTGGCACCCATAACGAAAAGTATATTCCCTGGAACTAGGTTGAAATTCTTTTAAAACCCATCTAATGGGATATTAACTTTTTTATTGATTCTTTTTAATTATATATGACAGTAGAACCCATTTTGATATAATTGTACAGCAGGGAATATTTATTTTTTTTTCACAATGTAGATTCACACGATTTAATTATTATTATTTTTTATTATGCCTGTTGTGACTGAGAGTCAAAAGCCAAGAACAATAAGTATTCAGGGCTCCCACATTTTGAAATGGGATGTTGAACATTCTATGCAATATTGCAAAAAGACTAACCCCTGATCTGTCTGGTGACCCTCAGGCCACCTCCGTCCCTAATAGCATGCAGGATTGTGTTCTCTGAAGTGTGGCAGATATTAGGATGGTATTCTATACACATTTGGGAAATTTAAAGACAGAGGCCTGTGTTTGGCAGAGTGAACCACCTCAGTCAAAGAGGCTGCAGCGTGGGTACTCAGAGTTTGGCAGGACAAGGATGTAAGCAGGTACCCTCTGGATCAGAGGTGGATCTTGGGAAGGGAGCCAAGTGTGGGCTCTTAGGGACTCAGCTTGAGAGGCTGACCACCTGCAGGATGAAGCAACCCCAGCAATGGCATAATGTGGAAAGGACTCTAGGAAGCAGGCTGTGGTAAGAGTCAGAAACCAGGAACCAAGGGACGAACCAGCCAGGGATGTGGTTATAGATGCCTGGCAGGGAGTCCACAGTGAATAGAGGAAGAATCACCATTTAAACATCTGAGACCCTCTGATTTACCATCCTGGACTCTGACTGGATCAGTTGAACAAGATCCTTCCTGACTCTTGTCCCTTTCACTCCTGCTGCTCTGGCCTTGAAGAAGTCAGAGGCAGCTTGGCGAATGGGGAAGGAGAGTACAAGGTAGGAATTTCTTTTTTTTTTTTTTTTGAATTTTTTTGTAGTTGTAGATGGACAGAATGCCTTTATTTCATTTGTCTATTTTTATGTGGTGCAGAGGATGAACCTAGCACTTCACGCATGCTAGGCAAGTGCTCTCCCACTGAGCTACAGTCCCAGACCCAAGAGGAAGGAATTTTGAAGTGCACCCCACTGCTCCCCCATTAGGTGCACCTAGGAAATGGGAAGGAGTGATAAATTTTAAACTAATGATAAATTGAAGTTAGAATTTTTAATTTCTGAAAATATGACTATTTGTTATTGCCTAAGAGTGATGAGTGAAATATGAGATGTGCTTTCCCGGGGACGGAAAACTTAAGTTGACCACACAGAGAAAAGACACATTGTTGAAAAAGAGAACAAAAACCCATGTAGGTCATACATTTTTTAAAAATGTAAACAATTATATGCTTCACATATTTGTTGAAAAATCAGAAGAGTATTCATCACCTCGCCCCTCATTGTTCACTCTTTCCTAGGTTGCCCACAGCTCCTTGGTACCTTTCCACCTTCCTGAAGGTGCTAATTGGGATAATAGGCTGAAAGATTTGTAAAGCTGTAAAAGCTACAAATAGGCAAGGAGGATTTTACAACTGAAAGGAACATTCCTAATTAGAGATTGGATGATCTAGGATGGCTAGTAGAAGATTCTAGAAAATATCTTGGGAAGACACTCTGTAGATACAGTGAGGAAAAAGAGGTTCTGAGGAAGAACACAAAGGATCCTGGCCTCTTGAAATGTGGGATAAGTAATTTTAAGGACTTTTACACTGAGTTTTGAGGTGAATATATTTGATATTCTTAGAGAATTACCAGTAAAAAACTGAATCATACCACTCTCACCTTTAAGTTGTCAGTAAAAGGAGGAAAAATACATAAAAGTGAAAATAAGATAATGAAAATTACCTATAATTTTACAACCAGAAATAAGTTTTTGTCATTCATTCTATTTCTTTCTAGATTACTTTTTTTTAACATGCTTGATTTTTCAAATAAAATGTAATCCCATTTCACATATGTTTTTGTGACTTGACAGAGCCTCAATTTAGGTTTATACTATCACAAAAAGATGATTATAACAGGCCTCAGGGTATTTTAAACACAGAGGGATCCACCCATAGAACTAAGGACTGAGATGAGAGTCGTCGTGTCCCCCCCCCCAAATAATTTGTAATTTGTGTATTTTTAAATTGAGTAAAAATTATATCTACCTGTGCCCATCATCTTTTAAAATATGTACACACTATGGAATGGCTCAGTTGAGCTAATGAACATTTGTGCGTCATCCCACATACTTACATTTTGGTGAGAACACTTAAAGTCTACTCTCTTAGCAATTACCAAGAATGCAACACATTGCTATTAACTATAGTCACCACGTTGTACCCTAGATCTCTTGAACTTACTCTTCATATCTAACCAAAATTTCATATCCTTTTACCACAGTCTCCCCAACTCACCCCACCCCCATCTTCTCAGCCCCATGATTCAATATTTTTAGATGCTAATTGTTAGTGTGGCATTTGCCTTATTATGTTTGGCTTATTTCACTTAACATAATGCTCTTAGGATCATCTGGTATAGCAAATGCAGGTTTTCCTCCTCCTCCTCCCCCTCCTCCCCCGCCTTCTTTCCCCTCCCCCCCCTCCTCCTCTTCCTCCTCCTCCTCCTCCTCCTCCTCCTCGTCCTCCTCCTCCTTCTTTTAGGCTTAGTTGTATTCCATTGAGCATTGTTTGAGAGCATCATGGATGTATATATGCCGCACTTTTTCCTTTTTCTCTCTTTTCTTTCTTCTCTCTTCTCTCTCTCTCCCTCCCTTCTCTCTCTCTCTCCCTCTCTCTTCTTTCATCTTTTCTTTCCCTCTGTGGTGCTGGGCAGGGAACCCAGGGCCTCACACTACTAGGTAAGCACTCCACTGAGCTGTACTCCCACAGCTCATGTCACATTTTCTTTATCCATTCATACAATGATGGACCTTAGGTTGCTTTCATGTCTTTACTGTGAATTATGCTGCAGTGAATGTGGGAGTACAGGTATCTCTTTGGCACATTGATTTCATTTTCTTTGGATATATACCCAACAATGGGATTACTGAATCATATGGTAGTTGTTTTTAATTTTTTTTGAAGAAAGTACAAATTTCTATTTAAAATGGAACCTTAAAGGGAAAGCAGTTATTTACCTTTTTACATGTTTCTTTCACTCTGTACTTTAAACCCAGAGATCTGGCCTTGTATGACTATCTTGGTTTTAAACTCATTAATAAAATACATGCTAAACTAAAGCTTTATTCTTTTTCTTCTCCAGGCAATAAGCTTATTCATTTTTGTGGGATTTATAGGAGAGCTCCAAATTTTTTCAAGGTAAGAATTTTTTGGACCATGTGTGAAAATCATTAAAAAATATTTAGGAAATTTTTTAGTGTGGTCTAATTCTTACCTTGCAGCTTGAGAGTGTTTATTCCTACAACATGTTTTTTTTGGTCTCTCTATTTTTAGAAAAATTGATGATAACAAAAGTGTGTTTTATTCTTCTTTTACTTTATTTTTTTTCCTGTAAGGAAGAAACTAAAAGACTAAAACACATCAAGGTACCATGATTTTACCTGTGATTCAGAGAATCACAGCAGATTCATGCATTGTAGAACACTCTTTGATCTTTAAGTTTAATACTTGCAAAACATTCTATGTATTTTAAAGGTTTAGAGTTTTCTAAGAAAACAGTTTTATCAGCTCTTAGGTCCTGGAAAAAAGAAAACATCGTTCACTTCTGACTTTTTTTTTTTTTTTTTTTTTTTTTTGGGTGATGGGAACAGGTCAGGCCATTTGTGGAACTATTAGAATATGTGTCAGGGCTGTGCCAGGACCTGGGATACAGAGAGGTGAGAAGGCACCAACTGTCTACTGGATGACTCAGATCCTGTGACAGTTCTTTGCAATGTGAGTGTAAGAAGGACCCTGCACAGGGTGATGTAGGGAAGTCCAAGGCAGCTTCTGGTCCTAAGTCTCTGTATTTGGGGAGAAACTTTGCTTTTCACTGGGACATAAAATATACAAAAGTGAGTTCAGATTGTTTAAGGGTCAAACATTCAAGTATTGGTGCCATATGAAAACTGGTTATCAAGGTTGGTTCCATAAAAGAACCTGAGAGCACACCCTAGAGAATGGCATTCATCATTTTCAGGGTAAGGTAACAGTCATAACATATGCAAACATCACCTTGACTCAAGATGCTTTCCAGCCCGGAAGTGTGTTAGGAATTCAGAAGCCAGGAATCTGGGTCCCTTTATCTTTTGGCAAGTCTTAATTTTTTAAGACTAATCCAACGTCCTCCTCCATAGAGCTGAGCACTGTATGAAAGCCAACTCTCCATTTTCCACATGTATTTTATTTGAGTGGAATTGTTTAAGTTCAAATTGCTGCATTTGGGTGTGTGCTTGAGAAGTAGCCTAAATGAACATGGGTGATGTTTAATATAAATCACTATCACTTTAACCTCTGCTAACTTTTAAGGGACTGTTTCTTGAAGGATCTTATTAGAGCTTCTTGTCTCTCAATTAAGTTTCTGGATAACTCTTCAACTCATTATGTAGAATCCTCTCAAAAGCCTAATCACTTCTTCCTGTATGTTCTCACCTACCCTACCAATTCTGAGGACTCTTCTATCTACATCTACAACATGTTATTATGACATCTCCGCTATAATATCTACTAGATTAGATATGTTGTCCTATGATGGTTTCTACATTTGTGTCTCTATCCTTCCCTCTATCAACAATGACCTACTTTTGTTATTTCTACAACTCTGGTGTCTTGATAGTGCCCCCTACATAGTAGATGTCCTGTGAATGTCAATCTCTAATAAATGAATTCTTCTCTACCTATTTTTATATGTTTTAGAATATTCCTTAGGAAAAAAGTTTTTGAAGCATTGTTGCCCATTTTTGACTATCCTTTCCTCTTCTTTGTGTCCCTGCTTATCTTCTTATGTGTTATCATGGATATTTTGAAATTACCACAGTGCCTCTTCTCCAGTCAACTGCCAGTGGGATTCCTATGGCCCTTGGTCAGAATGCAGTGGCTGTACCAAGACTCAGGTAGGACAACACTAAACTTTGTATTTAGTTACTTACATAAAGAAGCAGCTTAAGTATGGCCAAAAGCGCATAAACTTTTGAATCCTCATAAATTAATGCTAATGGTTTTTGGATAATTATTTTAGGAATTTTGAAGGGAAAAAGTATGATTTGTTTAACAACACTGGAATATACAAAGTGATTTCTACATTTGTTTTTCATGAAGAAATTTTCTAAATCTTGTCTGTGACTAGAAAGTATATAGACTAAAAGTTAAAAGCAACTCATTGACTCTGTTAGAGAAATAGAAATAGCATGAAGTGAAATTAGTAGATAATTCAAAATCTGTTTCTTTTCCCTCATTTCAACTTTTCTTCTCATTTCAAACAAACGCTAGCAAATAGCAAAATGGTTGCTTTGTTTTACTTCACAAATAATGACCAACTATAAACAAATCAAAACATTTTGCAGTGTTTTAAAGTTTAATTTCCAAGGAATACAAATAAAATACTAGAATTGACCTGGATATTACATAATCACTCTAAAGATATGGTTTTTGTTTTTTATAAAACATTCATTGAAGAGAAGTAAAAAGCAAGAAAACAGTACTCATAATTGTACTATTTAGAAGAAACATATATATCAGCATTTGGGTATTTATTCTTTGGCTTAATTTCCATGTGTTTATAATTAAAAAATAGGATTATTTCATCAGAGTTTTGTATTGTACTATTTTAACCTAACATACTGTCAACAAAGTATAAGAATAATGGGGCAAAAGTCAAAGAAACACCAAGAACATAAAACGTATTTATAATTTAAAAACAAGAAAGAACTCTAAGTAGAAGGAGACAGAGTATTTTTCATATATTTTTTTCTTTGAGTGAAGGTCATCATGCAATGAATACATCACTAGATTATAAAGCAACATTTTTTAAATTCATAAAGAGACAAGTGAAAATGAAAAAGGGGTCTTGGGATCAGAACTTGACAGGTGAGAATGAGTCTGTTCAGAGTGGGCAGCCTTCGGGGCACCCTCGTGATATGGAGAGAGCCAATGTTCCTTATACAGACAATGCGATCCATGCTTTGGAAACTCAGAAAAGGACCCTTTGAAAAATCATATAGGAGCCATTTCTTCATCAGTTAAAAACAGAAACTTATGTATCCAGATGCTTTACTAGGTTCCTTTCTTCTCTAATGGTTCCTTTGCTTGGATCACTGAAAGGAGCCAGAGTCAGCGTCAACTAATGCAAACTTATTCAGAGCTCAAATTAAAGTTCTATGATGCTTGTACCAAGGAATCCCCACTTCTAGCCTAATTGGGGAGGATGGATAAATTTGAAGTTGGTTTGTATGCCCACTATTCCCTGTGGGTCTTTGCTCAAGGTGTAAGTATTCTGGGAGTGATGTGTGGTTTGACTTTATCAATGGAGGAAGGGTGAAGAAGGGAGGAAGCCTAAAAGATGCACTTTGCTGGTGGGAGGGAAAGGATTTTGTCTATGTTGATTTTTGTTTAACATTAGATACATGTCTTCATACTGAATAAGGAGTAGTGAATTTTAGGACCAATTAGTTGTAAGTTTTTCATTTAACTTGATGATTCCCTTGATTCACCTTTAGAGGTATGTTTTCCACATAGTTCCCATTTTAGAGGTTAATGATTTTGATTGTCCAGTAAAATTCCATTGTAAATCCTTTGGACTACTGAAGCTGTTTTGTAAACTTAGCTTCCACAATAGTACATTTCTCTCTGGGTTATCTTCCTTGCCTCGCCTTCATTAAGAAGGCCTAAGGTTCAGCTTAAATCATCTGCCACCATTTTTCTGAGGGGTGAACAGAACTCCATCTTAATTTCCCTCCCCAGTTACCCTTACCTTCCCTCCAGTAAAATTAACTTCACCATGTCCAATTTAATTAGCTCTTGTTACATAACTTGGTCAAAACGTTAATTGTTTTACATTGTAGTCTATTTGCCTACGTGTTTACCCAGTTAAGCTTCACTCTTTCAGGTTTACTTTCTCAAAGTTTCATTATTTTTTTTTTTTTTTTTTTTACTCAACCCTGAAAGTAAAGGCTGAGAGCTCTGTATAAACAGTAATTCAAGTTTCACTGAACCCAAGGACAACAGGGTCTCTGCATTCATTAGTTTTGTAGGTTTTACTTCTGTATAACACCAGGACAATTTCCTGGACATTGTTTTGCAAATTGTGCTAATTCTTCCCAGATACATAAAAATAGATGTGCATATTTTTGCAGTGCTTGGCATTGAACCCAGGGCCTCATGAATGCTAGGCAAGCACTCTACCACTAAGCCACTTGCTCAGCTCTCCTCTCAGATTTTAGTACTCAGAAAAAGGAAATTAGAGATAATTAAAAAAGACACTCCCTGTTTTGCGTTTAGACTCGCAGGCGCTCAATCGCTGTTTATGGGCAGTATGGAGGCCAACCTTGTGTGGGAAGTGCTTTTGAAACACAGTCCTGTGAACCTACACAGGGGTGTCCTACAGAAGAGGGCTGTGGAGAACGTTTCAGGTGTTTTTCAGGTAATTTATTTTCCATAGGCTCAGCATGTAGACCATACATTGAAATGCTATTTGTTTTCCTTACTCAATATGTATTTATTGTTTTTTACTGTATTAATGTTGTCTGATAAATTAATTTTCCCCAAATATCGGAAAGATATTTGTTGACATATTAATCACGTATTCAACTATCATTCCTCCAAAGGCAAGGGAGGCACATCTGGTTATAAAGGTAGGAATATTATTTGAAGAAAATTATACCAGTCAATAGGCCCAAACAATTCTTGACATTGCATTTTTGTTACAAGGGCAGAGGTAGTGTGGTATATAAATGAGATTGGGCAAAAGCAATTTTCCTGCCAAAATTATTATGTTTACAAGAAAAGTAACTCTAAGAAGCTAATCAAGGAGTGATAGAGTTTACACCATGCATGGTGTGTTAGAAACATAGTTTTGGCATTGAACATTATTTGACTTATTGTCTCTGTAGCATTCATGCAATTAGATTAACTCTATAATTTTTGGTAAAAATGTATCACTATTTCTATGATTCAAATAATGATATGGGGTATGGATATAGAAATGAAACATATATAGCCTCTTCTCAAAAGTATTAAAATTTTATGGGCAGGATAGTATATAAAGAATCCCTGTGTTAGAAAGTGCTCTTGGCAATACCTGTCAAATTCCTACTTTGGTTTCAAAATTCAAACCAATGATAGAAGCTTTGGGAAGTATTCCCTAAACCCTCAACTGATGGAAGTAATTAACAAATCACTTCTGTGTTCCCTATGCATCTTATACAATGTGTAATCTGGATATTTGTTGGCCTGGGCATTTCTCTTGGTAGACTCTGAACTCCTTGAAGACATAGTTGGTATTTCTTTTATTTTGGCACCTGGAGTGCCTAATACATAGCTGGCTCTCAATGGATATCTGCTGCATTGCATTGAGTGACAGGAGAGTGGGATACGTGCTACACTCTGAGGACACTTGTGCACAAAGCATCCTATGAGGACCCAGGAAGACTATCCATTATAATTTGTGGGGTAGGGATGGTGTTCAGAAGGAAAACATATTTTACTTGATTCTTGAAGGACAAGAAAAACCTCCCAGGCAGAGAGAAAGGTAAATATAAGATTATTGGAGATGAGAGGAATCCTTGCCTTTTATTCATGCAAATGGCCCAGTATGACTAGGACACAGGAAAGTATTAAGAGAATGGGTAGAAATAATGCAGGGCTCCATCACCTGGTATCCTGTTTTGCTTCCTTAATATTGTGGGCTTATCACTATCATTACAATTATGTTGCTGAATTACAGTGATTTATGTCTTCATAGCCCTCCCTGTTGGATTTTAAAGCATTCTGAACAATCTGACAAAGGCCATTTTTATTCACAATTGTACCCCCACACCAGGAAGCAGGTTTCGTACAGAGTAGATGCTAAAGATTATTATTCAAAATCACCAAGAAGAACACAAATTTGGCATCTTGGTTAATGGTTTAGGAAAAAAATTAGAAGTTGAAGGGCAGGGTGTCAATCTATATTCTAAGTGGTTAGATTTGTATGAATTTTGGAGGATGTAGACAGAACTGCTAACTGATTACAATGAGAGCTTGGAATTTTGAGTTCGGGTCCTATGTTTAATTTTGTGTCTGGCCAACATGAGAAGTAATTCAGTGTTCTGCAACATTGAGACCAAAACTACTGCTAGTCCTTTGCTAGCCACTCTAAGGATTTATCTGAAATTCACCTTAGTACAGTGCTGGGGGTGAGGGACAAAACAGTTTTGATCCAGGTAGTGTTGCCTCTTTTCCCTCTTTTGTATTTGCTTGGGAGCTTTTCTTTTGTTCAGGTCAGTGTATCAGCAAATCCTTGGTTTGCAATGGGGATTCTGACTGTGAAGAGGATGGTGCTGATGAAGACAGGTGTGAGGATTCGGAAAGCAGAACTTCCTGTGACATCGATAAACCTCCTCCCAACATAGAA
This sequence comes from Glaucomys volans, assembly GCA_020662805.1. Classification (NCBI taxonomy): domain Eukaryota; kingdom Metazoa; phylum Chordata; class Mammalia; order Rodentia; family Sciuridae; genus Glaucomys; species Glaucomys volans. The sequence goes on along the minus strand of JAJEJO010000093.1, from coordinate 125,934 downwards.
CTTACTGGCAATGGGTAAGGTGCTGAGACACCTCCAGAATAGATCAGAGGGTTGTAGCTTTTAATTTGATATGGTGAGGATGGTGAGTCTAATAACAAAGCACCAAATAACCAAGTCTTTTCACTGGCTCAAAGCTCTTTGCACATCCTGAAACAATTTTTAAGTTCATACCTGTATATCTACAGATATATGTAGTAAGATACAGAGTGACCCATTGTTTTGGGACTGTCCTGGTTTTAGAACTACAACTCCTGCAGCCGGGGAAACCTCTCAGTCCTAGGGAAATCTGGACATTTGGTCACCCTGGGGGAGTTGGAGCAGGAAGAGAGAGAGAACTCTTTTGGTAATGGGGGGTTGATACTCAAGAAATGAAGAGCTGTCAGAATGAGAGCAGGGAGAGAAGAGAGGTATGTTACAATAAATGCCCAGACCCAAAAGATATGTCTAAATTAGCTGGGAAACTAGCTTTCCAAGAGAGCCTAGGAAAATCCTGTGTTTATCCTTTAAAAAAGAATTCTGTGGAACTTTTAGAAGTCATCTGATCTGAGTTAAGATTTTCAGACTTCAGTCTATTTTAGAATATAGATATGATTTTCCTGTAATATTTTAATATTTATTAACAGAGAAATAGGGAAAAGTTAGTTTTAGACAGATACTATTCAGCATACTAAGAGGCAATCAGTTGAAAATTCATTGTAGAAAGCTCTTTCTTAATTGCATTGGTTTTATCTATAGATCCAATTCAAAACTAGCTGTTGCCATAGATACAACAGGCTTGTGCATTTCCCAAATATGTTCTTAGATTTAAAAAAGTTGGGTTTTCCCAGCTATTAGTGTTGGCTATTATAGTAAGCAGGGGGAGTTGGATAATGCATGGTGTGCATTAAGATGCTGTTCTTTTTATTTGCACTCTCTCAAAGAAGTGCTTAATCATAAAGTATTACAAAAATTTCTAGAGTTCTCTAATGATGTCTTTTTCCAGCAAGGACTATTTCTGTTTAAGTGCCTTTCCTCACCTCCTCCTTCTCTAACTCCACCTCCTTCCCCTCTTCCTCTTTCTTTCTTTTTTTTTCTTTTGACAGTTACAATGCACTCACCGGTCAGTTTAGGAATAGAGTCATTAATACTAAGAGTTTCGGTGGTCAATGCAGAAAAGTGTTCAGTGGTGATGGAAAAGATTTCTACAGGCTGAGTGGAAACATCCTCTCCTATACATTCCAGGTACTTAATTATGTCACTTTTATTGATTTTTAATCTGTAAATTGTCAGAGATCATTTTTTATGTGAAACTAACTTTTAGTATTTGTTGAGGATTTACTTATGGCCCATTATGTGGGCAATTTTTTTCCTTTGTAAAACAATTTAGGTTTTTTTCCTTTTCATATTTATATTGGTGCATTATAGTTATATATAATGGTAGGGTTTGTGGTTACATATTCATACTGTGGTCTATTTTTATAAATGTTTTATGTGGGCTTAAAAAGAATCCATATTGTTTAACTCTTGGGTACAGGGCAGTAACACTTCTAAATTGTGTCATTCAAGCTGAAGCATTGTTTTTGTTGTTGTTGTTGATTTTGTGATGCTGGAAATCAAACCAAGGGCCTTGCATGTGCTAGGCAGGAAGCTGATATATCCTTCCATATCATTTTTTTTTTTTTGGAACTGGGGATTGAACTCAGGGACACTCAGCCACTGAGCCACATCCCCAGCCCTATTTTGTATTTTATTTAGAGACAGGGTCTCACAGAGTTGCTTAGGGCCTCGCTAAATTGCTGAGGCTGGCTTTGAACTCACGATCCTCCTGACTCAGCCTCCCAAGTCGCTTGGATTACAGGCGTGCACCACCACGCCTGGCTCCTTCCATATCATTTTAACTCCTCATCCTACATGGGCTAAGGGTCCTGATTGCCTGTCCCTTTGGCGAGTGCTAAAACTGTAGGCCTCAGCACAAGTGGTTTGATAATCTCCTTCAATTGCCACAGTGACAGCTCATTTAAAAAAGTTTTCATTTTTAAATTGAGAAATATTTTATATATGCAAAATGTGCAATTTGAAGAACAAATTGCAAATACCCATATGTAGCCATCATCCACCATAAGAAACTATTTCCTAGATAGCCAGTGACTTAAAAGCTTCTGTGTATCCCTCTCTGAGTACATTTCTCCCAACTCTCAGGCAACCGTTGTCATATATTTGTATTAATATTTTACTTTTCTTCTGTTAATGTTAATTCTATATATGTCTTTGTCCCTAAATAAAAATTTAGTTTTACCTGTTTTTGCCATTTATATAAATAGAATTGCATATTTTCCCATGACTTCTTTTTGCTCAAAATTATGGTTTTGAGATTTATTCAAGCTAATGCAGATGCCTTTTTTTTTTTCTCTCCTTAATTTTTCTTATGAAATGCCTTGAGCACTCTTGTGCAAGAGTCCCACACAAATGAACTCAAGATTCCTTAGTACCCACACCTGGAACTCAAATTGCTGCTTTGTAACTAGCTTTGCTGGATAAAGTTTCCAAAATGTCTGTATCAGTTTGTACCCTCCTCCCAGGTGTGGAAGACTGGCCTCAGTTCCATGCCCTTGACAATGTTGGTGTTGCTTGACTTTTTTAACTCTACTTAATATCTAGGGGTCTTTTTTGGTTCCACACTTCTGCTTTTTGAATACTTTTTCTGTCATGTGCACCTAGACTCTTTGCATTCTTTTATATCAATACAAAATCTACTCACTCAAAACAGGCTTTAAGCCGGGCGCGGTGGCGCACGCCTGTAATTCCAGCACTTGGGAGGCTGAGGCAGGAGGATCGCAAGTTCAAAGCCAGCCTCAGCAGCTTAGCGAGGCCCTAAGCAACTCAGTGAGACCCTGTCTTTAAATAAAATACAAAATAGGGCTGGGGATGTGGCTCAGTGGTGAAGTGCCCCTGGGTTCAATCCCCAGTACCAAAAAAACCCCCAAAAAACCCCAAAAACAACAACAACAACAACAAAAAAACAGGCTTTAGGGAACTTTTCTAAAGATTTGGAGGGAAGATAGAGAAGAGATTTTCTGATGCAGTAGTGCAAATGATTCAGGCTGTCTTAGTTGGCACCTTCCATCTCAAGCATCCTTCTACAGCCTGAGTGCAGTGAAGTTTCTGATCTTATTCTGTTTTTGCATCTTGCTCTCCTCTTCCAAGATCTCCTCCCTCGTTTCTTTTTGCCCTTTTTTTGAGAATTCACAGTATTTCCAGTTCAGCTCTTCTTATTAACTTCTCATCTTCTTGTCAACTCCCAAATTTATAAAACAGAACCACTAGGATGTTCCCACGGAAGTGCCCTGTTTATCCAGATCTCTAGAAAGAAGCTTTGCTTATCAATGGCACACTCCCCATCCTCCAACTTACCTAGAATGAGTTGTTGAATCATAAAAATAAAATAAAATTGGGCTGGGGATATAGCTCAGTTGGTAGAGTGCCTGCCTTGCAAGCACAAGGCCCTGGGTTCAAATCCCCAGCACCGCAAAAAAAAAAAAAAAAAAAAAAAAAAAATTGATCAGAAAAATAACTGTATCTACTAATTTTTGAATATTCACTGTCATCTGATTTGTCTTAGGCAGTTGCTATAGATTTAATCTTTACAATATCCTTGAAGAGAAGTAATATTTTATTATTTATATATGTAGAAATTGCAATCAGAGGACTTCAGCCAATTTCTTCCACATCCTCAAATTAACAGGTAGTAGAACTCGGATCTGTCATGTTTCACAACACGTATTTTTCTATTACATTTCACTCTCCTCATGTATTGCATTTAATTTCTTTTTCAATTCTAAATTCTATTTGGGGAATAATGTGTATTGTATTTCATATTTGACCAGAAGAGAGAACATGAGATATGTATATGTTGATAGTTCTTTCTTCCTCTATTCTTGGGGGGATGTACTGCTAATTCTTTCATAATTATAAAGGGAGGGAAATTGCACATCAATTTTCTCAAGGGTCAAATTTAGAAAGTTACAAAGCAAATGAAAGAAAGTTACAAAGGAAATGAGGAGCAGAAGCATTTCTGACTTAGTTGGGAGGTAGACATGCTCGGAGTCTACAGCTTCTGAAGAAGATGAATAATTTAATAACCGCCTGATCTTGACATTCATTTTCCTCAGCAGGGCTTGGTTTTTGGATTGACATCTGAAATGCCTTTCCAGTCGCTGAATGTGAAAGTGTTTGTCAGAAGTAGACAGAAATTATAGCCTGTTATTGAGTGAGGAATAGTGATGTTTTGAGGATTCAGCCTGAGGGAAGTGAGGTGGAAGCAACAGGCTGTGAGCCAGTTATCCCAGTGCTAAACCCCAATGTGGACATGGAGGTGGTGAATATCCTCCGTGGCCCACAGTAGCTGACCTAAGCTCATTGTCTGATTAGCTCTCTGTAAGGTAGAGTTGAATTTTGACTTATTGCAACATAAATGTTGGTAGATAAACATAAAGCCGAAGAGTCGATCTCTCTTATAATCTCTGGGAGGTTAGCCTTGTAGTCCCTTCACAGCATACCTGGTTTCTTCTTGAGTAAGCCACAGAATTTGATGTCATGTACATTCTCTGCTTATTCATACTTTCCATGCAACAAGGCAGAACTTTGAAACCTAAGCTCCATGGCTGCTTGGGAAGGTGCCACTCTGCTCAGTTGGTCTGGGATACAGGTGAAAGGCTGTGATGCTCATTGCAGGGAAGGGCTTTAAAGAACAAGCTGGACATACTTCATGGATTCTCCTGTATTTGGTCATGAATGTACTTGGTGATATTTTTTGAAAAGAGATCCCAGTTGCATATCAAATGAATAGCAAAACATATTATAAAGGCAATTTTAACTAAAGCTTACATTATTGGAGTCTCTGCTTCTTCTATAGGTATGAGGTCTGCATATCTGAGATTTCCAAATCTACTTTTTGACTGGAAATAATTTGGGTGATGATAAAAATATCTCACATTTAAGAACCTTTGCACACTAAGCCCTGTTCTGAGAGCTTCACATCTTTTCTTCTCATACAGGTTGAGGATCCCTAATTTGAAAATTCAAAATTTGAGATGCTCTAAAATCTGGAACTTTTTGAGCAATGACATGAAACCACAAATGGAAAATTCTACACCAAGAAACTTGGTTTTATGCATGAAAATTTTAAAAATATTGTATTAATTTATCTTCAGGCCACATGTACAAGGTACATGTGAAGCATAAAAGAACTTTGTGTTCAGACTTGTTCCATCCCCAAGTATCTTATTATGTATGTGTAAACATTCCAAAATTTAAAAAAGTTGAAATCCAAAACACTTCTGGTCCCAACATTTTGGATAAAGGGTACTCAATCGGTAATAACTCAAGAAGGTGGTATTGCTGTTTCTCATTTCACAAATGAGGAAACTGAGGTAAATAAATGTTAACTAGCTTGCCTGTGGTCTTAGGAGTAGTAGATGATAAACATCAGAGTTGAATTCTAGAATTCAGTAGATTCCAATACTACATTTATAGAATATATATCTCTGTGTATCTATCTCTGTATCTATATGTACATATACTATAAATACCTACACTATATCTGTATGTCTATGTATAATCTCTATTTAGAATGGGAGTTAAAAAAGGACAAGGAGAGAGAAAAATGAAAGACAAGCGAGCAGGAAGGGCATTTCTGAGTAACTGAAAGAAATAAAGAAGTTCAGGCCAGGCGTGGTGGCGCACGCCTGTAATCCAAGCGACTTGGGAGGCTGAGTCAGGAGGATCGCGAGTTCAAAGCCAGCCTCAGCAACTTAGCGAGGCCCTAAGCAACTCAGTGAGACTCTGTCTCTAAATAAAATACAAAATAGGGCTGGGGATGTGGCTCAGTGGCCGAGAGTCCCTGAGTTCAATCCCTGGTTCCAAAATAAATAAATAAATAAATAAAAAATAAAGAAGTTCAAACTGGCTACATTGCACAGTGAAGTGTGAGGAGTTGCCAGAAATGGGGTTAAAAAAAAGACTTCTTTTTTCAGATCAGATGAGCAGTTTGGATTACAAAATAGCAGGTGGAGAGTTTAAGAAGGGAATTCTATGATGCCACTCTTAAGGAGAGTGTAGAACGGATTGGAGGGTGGCAGATCTGAAGAAAGAAACCTGGTCATTAAACTGTAGTGCTAACCCGAAGGGAAGCAATAGTGGCCTGTGGAAGCCTGTGAATGACTGAGGACCATGGAGAGCCCACAGTCAGGGATGCGAATGGGTTTTCCTCATGAACCTGTGGCTAAAGAAACATATAATCCAATGAGATGGGTAAGGGCAGGTTTGTAGGGAGAAGACCACAGTGGGGAAAGAACCACGAAGACTAAGCTGAAACAGGAAGAAAGTAAAGAAATAGAAAATGCCAATAGAGAAAAGGTAGAATGAGGTGAAGACACAACTCTGAGAAGCTGAACAGCAGATGTGGCAGTAATGAAATGAGAGTGAAAAGACCAAGGAATGTGACTGATGGCATGAATAACCAACGCAGGCGGCCTCCAACAGGACCATCAGAGTACTGGATGCTTGAATGGGTGATTTCAGAGAACAGATGAGTCTGGGAGAATATAGGATCTAAGCTGGAAGAAGAGTTTAATTAAAGAAAAGTTAGTAAGATCACACTACCTTGAAAAGATGGTCCCTGCTGCTATGTACAGGGTAGACGGGAGTCAGGAGCCGCTGCACTAAAGTAGCCAAGAGGCTTATTTGAATAAATCAGAAATCAAATCTTTTTTTGCTTTGCTTTACAGTGCTGGAGATTGAACCTAGGGCCTTACACACGCTAGGCAAGTGCGCATGCACTGAGTTGTACCCCAGTTCACAGGAATCAAATATTTGAATTTTGGGTCTAAAGATAGGGGGAAATAGGCTTTTTATTTTTTTTTCTTCAGAAGGGAGGTAGATGATATGTCACTCTCAAAAGTTATAAAAAGTTAAGTTTTATGTCTCTGCAGAACTAAATAGTACAGAGATACTATCTAGTGACTGTAGAAATCTCTAATAAAACTTTGAATAATGGCTTCTTTTTATCAATAAAAATAAATGACCAGTATATAGTCTCCATTTCAATCTGAATTGAATTTTTGCAACTTTTTAAAAAACCAATTTCATACCATAATGAAAATAATGTTATAAAAATTCTGATTAGATCCATTTTTTTTTTTTTTACATTTTGGTGTATATGTATGATTTTCAATATGTGGTAAAAGTCATATAATATTTTATTGCATTTTGACTTATTTTCTTTTACTCTATTTTTTTGGCTGGGGATATACTTGCATGGTTAGAGTTAATAGGGTTTTCACATTTATATCTCCGGTCTCATTTAATGCATCAATATGAGTATTTTGTAATCACATCCTAATACATGTGATTACAAAATACTCATATTGATGCATTAAATTAATTTTCTTTAATTTTAGTGTTTTTTGAAAATGGTATCATTTCCATCTTTTCTATTTTCTCTGTGCTTACTTATGGCTTGATCTTAAATACAGATGTGTGGGGACATAAAATAAAAATGTAAATGGGTGTGGAAACACAGTTTCTAATCTGAATATTAGTGAAGAAGCCAAGTGTGACTAAGTATGGTCCACTTCAAAATTCTTTTGGTGATGTCCTTTTCTTACATCATTTAGCACAGGAAAAAAAATTGAACTTTAGCATCCTTTCAAGTCAAAGATAAAGTTAAATCCACTGTTATTTCACATAGAACATTCAGAAACAAAGTCCCTATGACCTAATTGCTCATTTCAATATTTGCATCTCTGTTCTTATTAGATGGAAAATCAAGAGCCAAATGCCTGTGATTCTCTGCTAGGGTAGTTACTTCTGGTAATGCTGACATTCTTGGAAAACGAAATATGTATGTACACAAATGTGTTTTGTGAATTGCCTGGGATTTCCACCATTGATGCCGTATCTGGGTCTTCACAAAGTGTAATGATCTCTTGCCTTCTTACTCATACAGGCCCGATCTTAGTGAGAATCACAGTTGGTTTGGATCAATGCAGGGCTTGTTCTTTTCAGAAGATTGTATGAAGAAAGCATCTGTGTTAAAGGATCCATGACGAAAGTATCGTGGGTATATCCAAGATCTTAATTTGGTCATAGCATTTTTTCTTCATTTTCTTTGTAGGTAAAAGTAGATAATGATTTTAATTATGAATTTTACAATAGCAGTTGGTCTTATATAAAACATACATCGACAGAACATACATCATCCAGTAAGCGCAGCTCCTTTTTCCGTTCTTCGTCATCTGCTTCACACAGTTACACCTCAAGTATCAATGAAATCTATAAGAAAAAGGTTAGTGTGAAAAATCAGCTAACTTTTCCATACTTCCTTCCAGAATGGCTCAGCAAGTAGTAAAAAATCGGGATTGTGATATGATCAGTTTTCCTATTTAATTAAGGCAATGGCATCTCTTTAAGACAATACACAAATTTCTTTCAAGGCATAACACTGTCTTATTAATTCTCTTTGACAATATGTATTTGTATTTTTCTTTTCTCATTAAAGTATTTGTTCTTATTTGAAAACCTTATAAAGCTTATCTCAAAATCTTCTATTTTAAACTACCCTAAATTTCTCATTCATGATTACTGATGTTACTATTTTAAGTGTTATATACATCCAATAAATGCTTATGCTATTGACAGAGACTTTTTAGAAAGTATATGAAGCTAAAAGATTCTTACAATACTTTATTACTTTTGAGATAAATTTATTGCTTTTGACAAAATTATTATGTGAGAAATTTAAGGCTTACTTTTAAATACTTTGCTGTTTTGAAATACAAAATCTTTCATATTGGTAAACCTGAGCCATAGAGATGAACTGTACTAACTGATAAATACTTACTGTAGAAGAATTTATCAGGTTATTCACTTTTACGTTCCACATATTCATCTTACACTTAGAGGCAGTACTTTGGTTAATCATGCAAGGAAGGTAACAGGGATACTGATTTTATTTGTTTTATAATTAGGAAGCTGTGGGAATATGAACCATTAAAAAGTATCTACCATCTCCAAATTATATTGTTCACATAGTGGGCCTTTGTATAAGGTATCCAACATCTTGGATATTAAAAAATGTTTTAGGAAGTTTGAAAGCTGTTGTTTTAAAGTAACTTTGCTTGTCAATACTCCGTCTGGGAGATGGTTTATATAGTCATCTTACCTATAAGTCATAAGTCATGGTCAAGTTGAGGACCCTAGGAACACATTATTTTATATACTTATTTATGAGTTTGTTTAGCAGTTGATGAACTTGATTCTTTTTTCCTAATTGAGGAGAGCACAGCAGCCTGGTCTTGGGGTTTTTGAGGTCACGTGAAAAATGAATTATCATGGTGTCAGCCAGATATTATTCTTATTTGGGACTTCAGAATTGCTTAGATGCTTCATGAGGGTGGGCCCAAAAGAGACCTCATCATGTATCATGTCGAAAAATTCATGTTCTTGGTTGATTGGAGGTTGCAGTTGATGGAGGCATTGGATAGGGAATGATTTTTTAACCTTCCACCTAAAACTACTTTTATTCTTTCCTCTCCATATAGAGTTATCAGTTACTGGTTATTCAGAACACTGTTGAAGTGGCTCAGTTCATCAATAACAATCCAGAATTTTTACAACTTGCTGAGCCATTCTGGAAGGAACTCTCGCACCTTCCCTCTTTGTATGACTACAGTGCCTACCGAAGATTAATTGACCAATATGGGACACATTATCTGCAGTCTGGATCCTTAGGAGGAGAATACAGAGTTCTATTTTATGTGGACTCAGGAAAAGTCAAACAGAGTGGTATGTTATTGAAAAAATTATCTAAAAGCATTTCAGGGATTTTAATGGAGAAACAGCATGTAGTTAACTTAAACTTTTGAGCTTTAAAATTTCATTGCAAGAATCCATTATTCCTATTCAAAATCTCACATGGTTTAAGAAATGCCTACCTATATCTTTTAAATAATACCCAGAGCCAACCATTATCATTATAGATTGTCTACAGAGTGTCAGTTTAGAATACTTTATAACCTTTCCTGTTTCTCACATTAAACCATATTTCTTGAGGAAAAATAAATGAGGAATTTACTGATGTTCCAGAAATCAAAATGTTTTAAAGAAGAATTTTACCTATAATACTTATAACAGTATCTTAAATTTATTGGCAGCCTTCTCAGCATAGTTGAGTTACTGGCTACCAATAATCACTACTATCCAATGAGATGGGAACTATGATGCCTGTCCCATTGAGATTCAGTGCTATGATGTGGCTCATCCATGGGTATGAATAAGAAGGGTATTTAAACCCAGTCAGCTTAGCTTACTTCCTAGATGTGTTGCTACCACATTGCCTGATTTTTGTTAGAAATTAGACCTGCCACTAGATTCATGCTTTGTGAACTCACATTGATAGGACAATCCCTACCACCTGCCCAGATGTGGGATTGGTGTCTTCACATCTGCGACTGCTCTGCAGAGACTTTGTGATCTTGGTTTACTAATGTTCCAAGTCAAACTTCCTTCTGGACTGGTCCTTCAGCTGAAGCCCACACTTCCTTCTTGATTCCAAAATACTTCTTCAACTTCTTTATCTTAATAAAGATTCTATTCCAACCTTGGAAAAGGATAAGATTTCTTACATGAGACTCAAAGGAAGTTTTATAGCTTTTTTCTTATGAATGAACTGTAATATTTTTCTGTTTGCATTGAATTTTTTTTGTAGTTCTCTGTCAGATAAAATTTAACTAGAATTTGTACTTTTCTAATTTCATAGGTTGAAAATGAATGCACAGCATGGATTTTATAACAAAGACAGAGGTATCATTTCTTTGGAGAATCAGTCCAGCAAGGGCTTGACCTAAACTCAGTTTCCCTATTTGAGTTTTATAATGTTTAAAAGAAATGGATATTTTAAAATAAAAACTTCCCAAATAGGTGAAATTGTTTTGATTAAAATTTTTCCAGAGCAGTATATTTTCTCATTAAAGTTCTAATTTTAATATCATAAAAACTTGTGGGATATAATTCATGCTCCTAATTGTTCTTCAAGAAACCTTTATGCCTATAATCCCAACTACTCAGGAGCCTGAGGCAGGGGTATGGCAAATTTAAAACCAGCCTGGGAAACTTAGTAAGACCCTGTCTCAAAATAAAATAAAAAGGGCTGGAGATGTAGCTAAGTGGTAGAGTGTCCCTGAGTTTAACCCCTAATACCACTAATAAATAAATAAAAAATAAAATAAAAAATAAAACATAAAAAAATTGAGGCTTGACTGGGGATGTAGCTCAGTGCTACAGCATTTGCCTTGCAAGCAGGAAAAAAAGAAAAAAGAAAAAAGAGAAATATTGAGGCTCATCTAATATAGTTATTATAATTATATCAAGATCATATGAAGAAAGCATATTTCCAAAGTTTATAATTTCTATTCTACTTTAAAAAATTAATAGACCAATCCTATTTGATCTATGTGATGATGAGTAGAAATTTTTACATTCTAAGGTTATGGGATATAGGAACCACAGAGGATAAAGATGAAGAAGCTGAGTCAGTAGAAATAGGGTATTAGGAATTGATTAGTGCAGAACCATAATCTAGACTTGGAAGTCTCCAGTAGATGGGCTGGAAGCCACCATACTCCTGAGTTTGTCAATTTGTTTAATGCCTAAGAAGCTGAATGTGAAAGGGCCAAAGGTCTCATTCCATTGGGGTGTTCCATTTCTGCTGCCTCCGCTGTTTCTTGTGGAGATTACTTCCCACTTCCTCCTCTCTCAGGCCAAAGCTCATAGAAGGAAATAACAAAACCTAAGTATCCCCTGGGTCTAAGTATCTGAACTTGGACCTCTTAGAGTAATTGAAAATGTACACATCTGACACTCTTGATTAAATGGGTACAATAGCAGGAAACAACCCATACCTTGACCATCAAAGGAGGTCTTCAGTGAGGGCAGAAACTAAACACATCCTTTTTGCATTCCCCTTGCCCAGGTTCTGATTCAGTAGAGGAGAAGACATGTACTTCCTCAGATTTCCATTTTCTTTATAAATCATCAGAGCACAAATGCAAGGAACTGGAAGAGGCTGTAAATTCAGCTTCAGGTAAATGAGAAGGGAGCAATTTGCATTACAAGTTTGCTGTCGCTGGCTCTCTTCTCTCTGTTACTTCTTGGTCTCCAGGGGATTTTGAAGTGTTAGCAGTTGTTCTACTTTTCGTTTTTCATCTATTTGCTTATTTTTGCTTCTGCTTTCCCTTTCATATGTCATGAAAGTGAGATGTCATGCAAGGTGGGTCTCTATTCTGTATTGTAAATATGTTCCCAGTGTACATCACTTTGTTTTCCTACAATGGTTGGCAAAGAAGTCTAGAAAAGTAATAGTATCAGGGGAAGATTCAATTCTACTTTATGATAAGGACGTGTGGTGCAGATAAGGTTTTTGTGCGTGCTGGTAGTGGTGGAGAGGGTGAAGAAAATGGTGTGCCAATCTTTGATTGCAGAAGGAACTGGAAAGGCAAAAAGATGAAGACAGTTTAGGTACCATGTTAAGGTGTGTGGATTCCATCCTACTGGCTATTGGGTGCCATTAAAAGATTTAATACGGGGAGTAAGTGAGTGAAGGATTACATAGGTTAAGTTGTTGAGAAATAAGAGCGAGGGAGAAATAAATGATCTGTTAGGAAAAGAAATAGAAGAGATAGAAAGTGAAGGAGGAGAGAGAGAATGAATTGCTTCTCTCTAAGAGAAGTCAAGTAAGGTAAGAACTGAAGCTTGACCATTGGATTGGGAGATGAATACTTCGTTGCTATAAAAGGAAGTGATCCTGTAGTGTTGTAGGAATAGAAGTGAGATAGCAGTGCATTGTGTGAGGCCAAGGACCTAGCAGCATTAGGCCTTAAATGCTTCTTGGGTGATGGCAAAATTGGGGTGAAGGTGAAAACTGACCCGGGTACCATGATTGTCATAAGGAAGGAAGGTTTTCAGGATAAAGTTAGATGACTGCAAGAAGGAGAAAGCAGAAGACAGCAGTAAAACCAGACTTATGTACACACTTACTTGCTTCATTCCCCAGCAATTTATGGAGTCTCTAGGATGTGCCAAAAATTGTTCTAGGCACTTGGGATATAGTAGTGAACACTAGAGAAAATGCTAATCTTTAGGAAGTTGAGGTGACACAAGGGGAAATTTTTGAACAAGATGGAAAAATAATGTTAAAGACATAGAAAAAGTGAAAGTTGAAGCTTTGGGAAGATGTTGATATTGGTTATCAGCTAGGTGACAATTAGATACTGCTTGTTGATTTTATTTTATATTTATTATTAACAAACACAGCACTTACTGTAAGCTCAGCACAATTTTAAGTGGTCTTCACATAGTAACCAATATAATTATCCTACCTAAGAGGTAAGTATTACTAATATTCCCATGTTATAGTCAGGGACACTGTGACATAGAAAAGTTGCTCAAGATTACAGCTAATAAGAATCAGTTGCCAGTGTGGAGATTCCTTAGAAAACTTGGAATGGATTCACCATTTGACCCAGCTATTCCACTCCTTGGCCTATACCCAAAGGACTTAAAATCAGATTATTACAGTGATGCAGCCACATCAATGGTCATAGCTTCCCAGTTCACAATAGCTAGATTGTGGAACCAACCTAGGTGCACTTCAATAGATGAATGGATAAAGAAACTGTGGTATATATACACATGGAATATTACTCAGTCATAAAGAAGAATAAAATTATGGCATTTGTAGGTAAATGGATGATGTTGGAGACTGTTATGCTAAGTGAGATTAGCCAATCCCCCAAATCCAAGGGCCGAATGGTCTCTCTGATAAGTGAATGATGATGCATAATGTGGGGTGGAGGGGGGGCAAGAATGGAGGAAGGCTAGATAGCATAGAGGGAAGGGAGGGGTGGGGTCGGGGTAGGGGGGTAATAATAACAGAATGCGTGACAGACATCATTGCCCTGTGTACATGTATGAATGCACAGATGGTGTGACTCTACTTTGTGTACAACCAGAGAAACAATAGCTGTATTCCATTTGTGTTCAATGAATCAAAATAAAATAAAAAAAAAGAATCAGTTGCACTCTGCTGCCTTGTCTAGGGGAAAAGAGTTAGAGCTTAGGGCTCCCTGGGGTGTGAAAAAGGCGACTGGCCCAAACATAAAAACTGTAAGAATTGTATTCTTAGGATCTGTAGTTCTTAATAGGTGTGCCTATTAAGGCAATGATTCTCAAACTTTGTATGCATGAGGATCCCCAGGGGAAGGCTGCTGAAGTGCTGATTCCAGAACTTATTCTCTCAGACATTCTTTCATAGGTCTTGGTTGGGCTTGGAAATTTTCAGTCTCCTCACTGGTTGACTCAGTAACTCAAGGTCTGGACTTTGTGATATGTTGCAAAAAAAGGGTGCCTATTTACATAGCAAATACAACTAACAATGACACTGAGGAAGCACTCTGGTAATTTATTAAAAATATCAGGTTTTAATAATTTCTCATTATAAAGGTACAGTATGCTTCTTTTATGAAATTGCAAAATTTGGACAGCTACAAGAAAGGAAATGGAAACCACTCAAAATATGATTTGTAAGATTAAGAATTTCTGGTGAACTGTATAAAAATCAATTATAAACAGATAAAAGTATTTTTGAAATTATGAAGCACATAATTAACATTCAAACTTTTCATGTGTTAGTAATGTATTCCTGTTAAATAAAACATTTTTTTTGTTTCATTCATTACTTTTTTTTTCTTGTGGTGCAGGGGATTGAACCCAGGCTTTGTGCTTGGGAGGCAAGCACTCTACCAACTGAGCTATATCCCTAGCCTTGTTTGTTTTGTTGCTAACATGTGAGATGCAAGGACTGTTTTGCCACTTACATTTTATTACACAAATTTTCACAAATATAGGAAAGTTTGAAGAACGTAGTAATTAATATCCAGATATATCTCCTATATTTCACAATTATTATTTTGACATTTCCTATATATATGTATCTTATGTATATATGCACATATATAACATTTATAAATTTGACTGATTATTTGGCAGTATATAAAGTCATAAATTTGAAATGTTTCTAGTATTTGACGAACCATATGAAGGTAAGTTTTTGACACCATTATACTTAAATACACATGTGTGTCTTCTAAGAAGGATCTTCTGCAAAATGTGATATATTCCAGATGCACTAAGAACATTGAAAAGGTTAATAATTTTCTAATTTCATCTATTTAGGGCAATGGAATTTTTGTCATTTTTCTTTAAAATATCTCACTTTTTAGAACCGTTTTGGGTTCATAGCACAACTGAGAGAAAAGACAGAGATTTGCCATGTGCTCCCTGCCCACCTACACATGCAGTCTCTTCCACCATTCGCATCCCGGATGTGAACCTACATCCCCTGATGAACCTACATTGACACAGCCTTACCACTCAACCTTAGTTAACACTAGGATTTGCTCTTGGTGTTGTACATTTTAAGGGATTGGACAAAGTCACAATGCATATATCTACTATTGTAGTACTGTGTGGGATAGTTTCATTGCCCTAAAAACCTGTGCTCTATCTGATCTTCACTCCTCTCCTGGATACCACTTGCTTTTTAACTGTCTTCATGATTTTTTTTTTCCCCAGAATGATATACAGTTGGATCAATTTTTTAAAAAATGTTTGATAGACTTTTCACTTTTATGTTCTCATTTTCATTTTGTTTGTGCACTCAGGCTTATTTCACTTGATTTCTCCTGTGTAGGAACCCAGAACAATGTGCTGCGAGGAGTCCCATTTGTCAGAGGGGGCGGTCCAGGCTTCATAGCTGGGCTTAGTTTCCTACAGCTGGACAATCCTGCTGGAAACAGAGGGCGGTACTCTGCCTGGGCAGAGTCTGTGAGTCGTCTTCCCCAAGTCATAAAACAGAAGGTATGTGAGGCTCTTTTTAAAGTCTAGGAAGCAGTCATGTTTATTTGCACTGGGAAAATGAGATTAAATCAAGGTGATTAAACAGCTGGTGGTAATTAGCATTTTCCTGCATTCCAATTATGTTTTATGTGGTAAAATCAATGCATACATAGTAACAAGAAACAGAAGGTATGTTACCTGGTATGTTCACATTTCAGTTGTAAAGGTTAAATGTTTTGTAAATCTCAAGAGAAATTAATGATGAAAGTTGCATTTTTAACTTTTGACCTGAATTAGATTATATCTTCTTTGATTCCTAATTCAGAGGAGTTAGACTCTTACATGAGGAAGGCGTGTACACTTGCCAGCTATTACATCTGTCAGATCACCTTTCTTTCTGTGACCATGGCTCATGGACTATTGAAATCCTATAAATTAGGAGAGCATTAAGAGCATTAAATTGGCTGAAAAATTTTGGGTGTTTTGATGATATGGTCAGTTCTTTATAATATACCATATGTTTTCCTGAAAATCACAGAGCTATATTGCATAGCACCAAAAATTCCAAAGGACTATGGGAAAATGGGGTGAGGGGCACAGCAACACTACACACATCATTTGTGACTCTCATTAAAAAAATAAAAAGATACTTATAAGACTAGAAGAACATTTTTATACATGATATGTTATTTTTTAAATTTTTAAAAAATTTGTTTTAATTAGTCAAACATGACAGTAGAATGCACTTTGATACATCATATATAATGGAATATATTTTCTCATTCCTCTGGTTATACATGATGTAGAATCTCACTGATCATATAGTTATATTTGTACATAGGGTAATAATGTCTTATTTATTCTACTATCCTTCCTACCTCCATACCCTCTCCCCTCCCTTCATTCCCCTCTACCTAATCTAAGGTAACTCTATTCTTTCTTTCCCCTACCCCTGCCCCACCATTGTGAATTAGCATCTGCATATCAGAGAAAATGTTTGGCTTTTGGTTTTTTGGGATTGGCTTATCTTATTAAGAAATGCATATGTGCTCCTATAAATGTGGCATATTTCCTATAAGAAAATCTGAAGCTTGATGGGTGCAGGAAGGTTGACAGCTAAGGAGTGGTAGAAAGAGAACTATGAGGAATCTGACAGTTGTACCCCTGGATGGACAAGTGTAGTTTCTAATTCAGACAGTGAACTGTTTGAGGTGTATGTGTGCATGTACATTTCAGGTATGTCTAGCAGGGTTGCTTGGGCTGCTTACAACTTTCTGCGTGCACCCTGTGTTTCTTGTGGATAAAATTATACATAGGAAAATGCAAATTTTGAAATATGCTCATGTTGTTCCCTAATATATAAATCTTTTTTTTTTTTTTAAAACTTTCGCTTTATTTATTTATTTTTTTAAGTGGTGCTACTGAGGATTGAACCTAGTGCTTCACACATGCAAAGCAAAAGCAAGTGCTCTGCCACTGAGCGACAGCTCCAGCCCCTAATATATCAATCTTAATGGAACAAATTAATATTTTCAATGTAACAGCAGAACTGATTTTATAATTTATTCCCCACCATGGAAGTCAATGTCCCAGGCAAAGCCTCATTCTGAGAGATTAAGAGACTTGGACATATTTTATATACTCAAAAAAGTTATAATAGCTTTTCAAGTTAACACCTAACACCATATTATACCCAGTTGCTTCTAAATAAGCTGAGGGCATGAGAGTGAGTTTTTCCTGGAAACTCTTAAAGTGCCATTTGTTAATATTCAAAACGACCGACATTCATTATCAATGTCGCAAATGTTCTTTAGAAATCCTAAATTGTTGATTGGGGAAAAACAAACCTTTGTTGAGCACACACTCAACTGTGTGCTTTTCCACAAAAGACTGTAAACTGTCATAGTTGTGCTAACTTATTAGCAGGGTAGGAATGGAGTAATAAAAAAAGATAATATATGACCATACAAGGCCGACTTGCTCATAAAAGCCTGGCCCCAAAGTCTATGGTGCACTGCTCTTTCCAGTTCTGTGGTTAGAGACATCATGGTGTTAGTCTGAAATCCACTATGGTGAGAGTACTCTGCAAAATTGGCAAGAACTGAAAAGCAGAGCCTTTTTGCTCCTGAGAGAGACTGTTAAAGTTTAGCCAGTACATCTGCAATTTTGAAGTTGCTTTTCTTCTGAAATATGCTGCACAGAGTCATAATGTCTACCTGTTTTAAATTTCTCCAGGAGTGGGTTCATGGTCTCCACTAAAGAGACTTGTTAAATTTCTCAGTCAAGAAATTTAATTCTAAACTTAATTGCACTTGCTTCTTTGCTGTAATTTAAGTGCATTTCCTTTTCTCTGTCCTCTAAGGGAGTGGTGATATATTGTCTTCAAAATCATCTTCCATTAGCTAGGAAATGAATGTCCTATTTTTTTGTTTTTTTAATTCTATGCATGCACGCAAGATATAAAAATATTCGTCCCCTGTCTTATTCTAATTTTCCCTAGGTTTGTCTTGATTTGGTTGCAAAGAGAGTGAATTGCTTTCTTTTCTTATTTGAACAAGAACATGTTGTACGGTGGTCCCCCTTGTCTGCAGTTTCACTCTCCTTGGTTTCAGCTTCAGATCAATGTTGGTCTGAAAACATTAGATGGAAAATTTCAGAAATAAATAATTCACAAATTTGGAGTAACTTTTACTACAGTAAAGTATTATAATTGTTCTGTTTCTTATTAATTAT
Organism: Glaucomys volans; assembly: GCA_020662805.1. Classification (NCBI taxonomy): domain Eukaryota; kingdom Metazoa; phylum Chordata; class Mammalia; order Rodentia; family Sciuridae; genus Glaucomys; species Glaucomys volans. The sequence continues at coordinate 107,271 of JAJEJO010000093.1, read as the reverse complement.
TGTTGTCAATCTTTTTTTTTCTTTTGGTACTGGGGATTGAACCCAGGGGCGCTCTACCACTGAGCCACACCCCCAGCCCTATTTTGTATTTTATTTAGAGACAGGGTCTCACTGAGTTGCTTAGGGCCTTGCTAAGTTGCTGAGGCTGGCTTTGAACTTGCGATCCTCCTGCCTCAGCCTCCCAAGTGCTGGGATTACAGGCGTGCGACACTGCGCCCAGCCTGTTAATCTTTTACTGTGTCTAATTTATAAATTAAATTAAAATAAACAAGATAAAATAAATTTATAAATTAAATTAAAATAAATAGGCATGTATGTATAGGAAAAAGCACGTATATACGTATATACGTATATACGGGTTTGATACTATATGTTATTTATTGCATCCCCAGGATCAGGGGTCCCAAGACAGCCCCTGTGGATAAGGGTAACTACAGTAATGGATATAAGGGTGGCTTTTGATTTTGTTTCAGTGGGGATTGTGCCTGCATGTAAAAGGGAAAATATTCTCACCTAAAATTCTGAGCACTGACTGGGATGTCTTTATTTGTATAGCTGACACCTTTGTATGAGCTGGTAAAAGAAGTTCCTTGTGCCTCTGTGAAAAGACTATACCTGAAACGGGCTCTTGAGGAGTATCTGGATGAATTTGACCCCTGCCATTGCCAGCCTTGCCAAAATGGTGGCTTGGCTACTGTTGGGGAGACCCAGTGTCAGTGCCATTGCAAACCATATACATTTGGTGTGGCTTGTGAACAAGGAGTCCTCGTAGGGAACCAAGCAGGTCAGTGTGCTGAATTTTCTCTAGTTAGGATGGACATGTTGAAAATGGAATTACCCTACCCCTAATTACTCTTTCTCTCTGGCCCCTGAGATGTGCGTCTTTGCCTACAAAAATGGGAAGTCACATTTGAATCTACAAACTCCCTTCTGCAGTTAGGACCTTCTGCCCTCTTTTTTTTTTCCCCCCATCTGAATTAACAATGCCGCTAGGCCCTCTACTCTCCACTCTCTATTAGAATAAAATTATGGATAAAATACCTCCTATCTTTCCGTAATTATCTCAATAAGGTTTTCTGTAATATAGGTCTATAGAGCTTGAGTTTGCATTGCCTAATCTTCTGACAGCAAGCTCTTTGAAACATCTCTACTTCTATTTTGTATTATGTACCATCAATCAATTGCTCACAAATTCTGTTGAAAATCTGCTGTGTGCTCAGTAGCATAGTGCTTCAAGTACTTAAAACAGGGCTACGTGAAGTTGACTTAATGAGTAGTCAAAGTATGACTACAATTTATATGTACTTATTTCTGTTCTTCTGTGTATTTGTATATCTCTCTCCTCTAGAAAACTCATTTCTAGGGCTGTTTGATTCCTTTCCTTATTCCTGACATAGGGCTCGATTCCTAGAAGTTACTAAATAAATGTCTGATAAGTGAATAAATACATGACTAACCAATGGTTACTTATAGACAAGCATCAGGAAGACATCCTTGTCCCAAAATGGGCTCTCCAAGAGGCCTGTCCTGGTACATTGAAATTCCACCACTGTGATACTTTCCTCTGTGGCTTTGATTTCCAGTGTCTGTTGAAATGGGATCACCCCCTGCTGTTACTCTCTATTGACATACTCAGGGGGCTGCTTTATTAAATAAATTCTAATCAGGAAAATGCAAGGAAAGCCATTGGAAAATATCTTGCAAATTGGTTTAGTTTTGGTGTGTGTGATACTGAGGAGTAGATGTGGAGTTGGGGCAAGAGGAATGTGGTCACACAGAGGAATAGCTTAAAAATAGCAAATACACACACACATATTGTCAGGGCCCAGTGTTCAGGGGAACGGTTTCTGAGGTCATGTCTAAGTAGGAAATCAAGGCTCTTAGAATATGGTGTAAGTTACCTCTTGCCTGCCCCAAAGGATATGATAGGGGAAAGCACTAGAAGAACTCTGATTCTTAAATGGACTCTGAGGCAGAAGATGACCAGTGTGGTTGAGGAAGTGCCTGTAGATTGGAGAAGAATGCTGATGGGAGGCATAACTTGAGACTTAAAAGCATTTCTTCTGTTTGATGCATTTCCTCATCTTGTACGGTGCCAGCCCTGAGGTTGACAGACTGGGAGGGCCCAATAGGTTGTGTTCTCTTCATGCCAAGCCAATGCTTTAACTGTAGCATTGCTAAATCATTAGCAAGCCAATGATTTAACTGTAGGAACATACTTGCCTTATGGAGAGACTGTGGGGTGAGGAAGAATCCTGCACTCAGCCAGAAGACCAGGGTACAGTCTGGACATGGCTCTTGACAGCCATTACAACACTGAGCATGGCAACCACTTTGTCTTAAATTCCGTGTCTATATAATGGGAATAATAACAGACCTCCTGCCCACCACCATTTGTTTTTGTGAGAAGTATGTAAATTGTCCATGGAAGTACTCTGGAACAGTTGTAATATAATCAATAGATTTAAAATACAATTACAGAAAGTTCACTAATGCAGCCTTAATAGGACATTCTGAGTCAGTGTAGAGCTGATCTAGCCACTGTAGAAGAACCTTACTGAACAGAGCAGAGGTAATCAATTACCAGGACTGACCCTCCCCCAGGAAAATACACTGGCAAGAAGCGTAGCATTAAGCTCTGAAGTCCTCCTCTCCAAGAACTTACTGAAGAGCTTTTCTCTTATCATACAGGAGGGGTTGATGGAGGTTGGAGTTGCTGGTCCTCTTGGGGTCCCTGTGTCCAAGGGAAGAAAACAAGGAGCCGGGAATGCAATAACCCATCTCCCAGCACAGGTGGGAAGTCCTGTGTTGGAGAAACTACTGAAAGCAGGCAATGTGAAGATGAGGAGCTGGAGCATTTAAGGTAATGGACGTCAGATCTCTGGTAGTTGTGTAGAATAGTGTCCTCTGCTGTAAGTATGGAGTACTTGATGGCTACCAGCAAAAGATTTGGATATTAGGTGATGATTCTTATCAGTGGGTTAGTGAAAGAGAGACATGGCCAACTTGTGTTTGTATGCTTCAGGTTTTCTTGACATCAGGGTTAGCAGAGGGGAGCAGCCCAGCTGAGCAGGTATGAGCAGCAACTTTGGCATCATGCAGATTTGCCATCTACACACTACACTTGCTATGTGACCTTGGACCAGTTACTCACACAACTCTAAATTTACAATGATGCTAGTTGATATATCTATGATAGGATGTTGTCAGAATTGAAGGTGATTAAGCATGTAAAGCAATTAGTATGCCTGGAACATAATAAACATTCAATAAATATTGTATCACTTCAAAAATCTACTACTCCTTCTTATTTACCTATTCTTTGAGTTAAATATAAAACCAGATGTCTGAGGTGGATATTTTGACTGATTAGCCTGGTGGTTCTCTGACACTTAGTCTGCATTTGCAAGATCATTATACATGTCATCTCAAAAGTGCTTAGTTGACTCAATTGTGCACCTGGGTCAGAATTCCTTATGTCATATCCCACTGTTTTTTTGTGATCTTTAGTAAACTCTTTTGATTAGAAAGTTGGAAGAAAGTTCTAGTAAGATAATTTGAAGGTCATGTGAATTAAAGAGGCAAGGTTCTTACGGAAGGATATCTTATTCCTAGGTCTTCCTTGCTTCTTAATCCGACAATTACCAGTACCTCTTGACTGGGGAAGCTGGGAAGCATATGGTTATGGTGGGAAGAGAATACTGGCTTCAGACAATGTCCCTCTGGGAGGATGAAGGTCTGAGAGTAGGTCTCTGCCTGAGTGAACCTATTTCTCCTGCCTTTAGACATAAAGCTGGAGGGAAGGAAGTACCTTAGAGTCTCTTAAGAGAGGCACTGAGGGAATTGTCACTTGTCTTTGTGTTCAGGGAAGTATCCTCAGCTCAGACAGGGAAGCTTTGATCAATACTTCTCATTTCTGGGTTTCTTCAGAATGCTACTAAAGGGTAGGCGTTGAGCTGGGAAGGAGGCCATGCCCACGGATTATCTGCATTGCAGATTTCATATCTCTGCAGTGGTCTGTTGACCTCAGAGGCACTGTGGAAAACCACTGTTTAATGATGATGTCATCATTATTCTTATTGCACCCTCCCCTTAGAGATGATCCTGGCGATGGTGAAGTTGTCAGGACTGGCATTGGTGAGAACATTGTAGGGCTTTTGTTTCTCCGTCTTCCTTTGAGGCTTAGAATTCCTGCCTCAAATCTTAACAAAACTTGCTTTTGCCAAAGAATGTGCTGAATTATACATGGTTCATAAAAATATATGGACACTGTGACTCCCCATTGTCCTTTATTTTCTTTTAAGAGGAAGAGGGAGCATGGAGTCCCACTGACTGGACATGAATGAATAGAACCCTGGCATTTATTAGTTTATAACCTCAGACAAGTTATTCAAATATTCTGTCCCTTTGCTATTCTCCAGGTGTTGCTGTATGAGTTGAGCTAATGCAGATGTGGAAAGCAACTGCCATTGTGTCTGCCACATAGTAAATGCTCAATAAGAGAAGTTATTATAATTCTTTCCCTTGGGATCACTAACTCTAATTACTTTTTTTCCAATATAGTATTAATTCTGTGTTAAAGGAATCTCAGAACCCAAGAGCAAGAGGAAAAATGGGTTATTTCACAGGTGACCTCTAGAAATCCTGTGAAGTAGGTGTGTTGTCCAAAGCCTTTTCTTTCTTACTGCTTTTTTTTTTCATATTGCTAATCTTGTAGCTAATTAAGTCACTGTTTTTTGTTAGATTGTGTTAATATTTGAATTTTCCACCATAGGATGTGATCAGATGTTTGGTTCTGAGAATGGCAAAAATATCACATGAATGTACTTGTACTTTCTACTTACATACCTTCAGATATAAAGACAAAATTCAATGTATTTAAAAATACTCATTAACTTCTGGGAATCACTCACATTGATCACTTTTTGTTTCTTTCTTTTTTTCTTTCAGATTGCTTGAACCACATTGCTTTCCTTTGTCTTTGGTTCCTAAAAAATTCTGTGCATCACCTCCTGCCTTAAAAGATGGATTTGTTCAGGTTGGTTATGAAAGATACTTTTTTCCTTTATAATATTTGAATTCCATCTTTCTACTGGGTCATAATTTATTTCCTTCTTCCATGGTGAAATAGTGCTCAAAATAGTGCTCAATGTATGTGTTTTAGTTTTAGTGGCGAAGGTTTTGATTTGTGGCTTTTTTCTTTGCACCAAGATGATTCAAACTGCAGAAGTGGGAAATCAACTTGCTGAGATGTGGGAGATCAACGGGGCCAACCACTAAATTTGGAACACAATCATGCCAGAGGGTTACTACATAGTGCCATTTGGAACGTTAAGAATCTACAAGCCAGTTCTTCAACTTACAGAACTTTTATTATTCTTGCCACTGGGAAAAATTTTTGAAAAATGTGAGGCCTGAATGAAATATTAGTTTTTTCTTTAAAAAATACATTTTTTATATATATTTTTTGTGGTGCTGGGGATCAAACCCAGGACTTTGTGCATGCATTCTGCCTTTGAGCTACATTTCCAGCCCACAAAGTATTAGGTTTATTCCAGGAGTCAGTAGGACATTTCTAGTGTCTGGTGAGATATGCATCATTTTACTTTGAGCAGTTTTCTTTTTCAGAAAGGAACACTAGTCATCTTGCATTTGTCACCTTAGGAACTTTTCTTGGATTTGGAACCATATTTGGGTACTGGGGATTGAACTCAGGGGCACTCAACCACTGAGCCACACCCCCAGCCCTATTTTGTATTTTATTTAGAGACAGGTCTCACTGAGTTGCTTAGTGCCTCATTTTTGCTGAGCCTGGTTTTGAACTCGCCATCTTCCTGTCTTAGCCTCCTGAGCTGGGATTACAGGCACGAGCCACTGTTCCCAGCCTCAGTCTTTCTTAATTACTGCAAAACAGGCCCCAAATCCTAGTGGAGTCTCTTTGTGACTCACACAGGAGCTACTGTTCATCAGGATGCTGTCAAGGCCATCAACTTTGCTTTCTTTCTGAAGGATTCTGTTCTTAAATTTGAGGCCCTTGAGCTAAGAGTTTACTGAAATTTCCCCCAAATTGAGGTACTGTTGAGAAGAGAGAGAGAGAGTGAGAGAGAATATTTACTTAGCATCTCTAATGCCCCTTTTGTCTCCCTATGGCCACCACCATCCATGGAGTTTCTGAATGACACACTCTCAGAGGAGGCCAAGCAAACTCATGTGCCTTAGAACCATGAAGATGTTGGCAACCCACACTCCAGTGCATGTGACACAAAAGGAGGCATGGCTTCCAAACACTGCTCTACAGACTGCCACAAAGAATCTTCCAGTTGGGGATTGCTGCTTGCCCCGGTCCCCCATCTTTTCTGATTTTATAGGGTAGAGCTTGAAAGTCTGCTTTTTCTTTTTATTATTACAAGTGGTTCTGATGTTCAGCCAGGTTTTAGCAGTGTTCACTTAGACTTCCTGGTATATAAGTCCTGTTTATATGGTAAAAGAAGGCCTGGGGGCTGGAATAAAAAGTAAGCATGTGACCTTGCCCCTTTTCTTCAACCTCAGCATTGTTGTAGGCCCTGTCTTTTCCTAACAACTTCCATGATGGAGCTGGACTGGGCCAGGAAGATAAAAGCTGACAATGAGAAGGAGGAGGCACCAGGACCTTTTGTTCTTGATCCCTAGGGCAGAGCTGGTCCAGGTGCCAACTCCAAGTCCTCCCCCAGACCTCAGTTTCTCCATCGTTCTCCTGGGGGTGGCAGAACGTGAGAGGGTAAGGGAAGGAACAAAAAGGGAACCCAAATGAAGGTAATTATTCCCTCAAGGTTCGGATTTTAAATTCTTTGCTTCACCTTGAAAACTCACCTTCTGGTGTTTAGGCTCGCAAAACGTCTGTGAATCTGACCCAGCCACAGCAGTATTTCTCTACATATAGGTGGAGGAATAGAGTAGGCAGGCAGGAAGAAGATCACCATGATGCTTTGCTTAAAAGTCATCAGTGAGAAACATAAACCTTCGTGAAGATGCTGCTAGGATTTGAACATTTGAGAAACAGAATCCTTCATGAAGAAAGGATTTTGTGAACTTATGCTGGCTTTTATTAGGTTGCATGGCCAAGAAATAGCCTGTAATACCTTAAAAAGAAAAGCTGATGGACAAAAACACTTCCAAAATTTGGTAACAAACTATCTTTTTCTAAACATGTAAAGGATCGAAGTTCCCGGAACAGTGTCCTCTCAGGTGATTTTAGTGAAATGCTTAGAACAGCACTTGGTATTTTGAGAGCAATCAATACATTGCAGAACATTGATGTTTATGAATTTATTTCAAATAGTGGTGGCACTAGTATAGTTGATTAGGATGATTCTGGGGAAAATGCTTTCTGGACAATTTTCTAAATCAGTTATTTGAATGTAGGTTCTGATGATTAAAAGGGGCTATGATTTAGAGGCCAAATAAACAACAGAAACATTTTGTTAATGCAAAACAGACAAATCCTACCTCTCTCCATCTTTTATTTTTGTTTAGGGTGAAGGTACCGTGTTTCCTGTTGGGAAAAACATAGTCTACACTTGTAATGAAGGATACTCTCTTATCGGAGACCCTGTTGCCAGATGTGGAGAAGATTTACAGTGGCTTGTTGGGGAAATGTATTGTCAGAGTGAGTGACCTGGATCATAGTACATAACTCAAGATGAGAGAATAATGTGGGAGAAAATGAATCAAGATAAATAATTACTCAACATATGCCCCCTGTCTTGACCTCTTTTTCCTGAAAGGCTGATGTGATCCTGTTCAATTTTCATAAGTAACTTGACTAAGCCCTCAGCCTTCTCTAGCTGGAAATGTTCCTGTTCAGTGAGGTCAATTTTATTGCAATTTTGAAATTTCTGGTGTAAATTAGAATTTGGGAGCTTTCGGGCTAATATCATCAGCACATGCTTTAGAGTTCAATTCGTGTCAATCTATGTCTTTGCATGCTTTGGACTCTATTCAGTTCAGATACAGGCATGTGATTAAGAGCATCTACATATTGTACCCGCACCCCCAACATCTGCCCTTGGGCTCTCATCTCAGCTGGAGCCAAAGGGGAGGTGTTTGTTCAGCAGATGGACAGACAGAAATGTAGGGATGTATTTTCCTAAATTGGCTGTGGCATTCTATATGAAGAAAGCCTTAGTGCACACACGTGCATTTTCTACTTAGAAGTGTACCTATTAGTGGCGTTTCTGAGTCAATGGATAAGAATCCACTGGGTAAAGGTGTACTGAGATTTAGTGGATGCTGTCAGTCTTCCAAGCACCTGTACCAGTGTACACTCCTACCAGAGTCTGAGGAATTATAACTATTCTTTTGTTTATTTTCCATCTTCTTTCTCTGCCTCATTATAAATGTTTTCTATTGATTTACCTTTCAGTTTATTAATTCTCTGTATAAACATGTATAATTCACTTTTAAGGACTCTGCTGAATCATTATTTTAATTTTTCAATTTTGACATAACATTTGTCTAATTTTTGAATATTTTCTTTGCTGAAGTTCTCTTTCTTGCCTTTTAGTTTTTTTCAACATATTAGTTTCACTTGTTTCAAGACCCATATCTGCTGATTTTATTATCTAGACTTCCTGTGGGTTTATTTCTATTGTCTTCTTGTTGTTGGATTTTGGTCAATTTTTGTTGTTTCAAATGTTATGTTAGCTTTGATTAAATGTCAGACTGTATACACAAAAAATTAAAAAAATAATTTGAGGATTTGAAGGATGTTATCTTCCTTTAGAAAAGATTAATTTTGTTTCTGGTTGGTGAACCAGTGAGACTAGTTGATGTCTGGCTTACTTTGATCCAAGGGTACAGTCATTAAGAGATATCAGTCAAAAGTATGGGCTTTTTACCTGGACCACTCCTTTTTTTTTGTGGAGCGGGGGTTACAGGGGATTGAACTCAGGAGCACTTGACCACTGAGCCACATCCCCAGCCCTATTTTGTATTTCATTTAGAGACAGGGTCTCACTGAGTTGCTTAGTGCCTCACTAAGCAACTGAGGCTTGCTGAGGCTGGCTTTGAACTCGCCATCCTCCTGTCTCAGCCTTCTGAGCCACTGGGAATACAGGCATGTGCCACTTTGCTTGGCTAGACCTTTCCTATTTGGTGGGATAGTATACCAAATTTTGGTTCCCTAGCATAGTGACACTACTGAAAACTCTACCAATATTTCATCTTCTGAGCTATAGCCTTCTCCTCAACTTAAATTCCTTTTACTGTATGTGTGGGTTTGTATTTGTGTGTGTGTGTGTACACCCACCCCATTTACAAACACCTCAAGGAGAAAAGTATTGCCAAATGCTGTAATCACCATTTAAGCCTTCTCTTTTCTCTGGAATCTTGAAACTTCTTGCATTGCTTTGATAGCACTCTGATTTTTTCAGAAGTATTTATTCTTTTAATTTTCTATGGCTTTCCTATTTGTCTTGATAGAAGAAGGATTGTGAAACCAGCAAATCTATCATGCCAGAAATAAATCTAATGCGAGGTTATTAGCTTCTTGAAAATCCAATATGTGACTTATACCTTGCTGTCTTTCATAAATATTCAACATATTTGACAAAATACAGGTGCTCAATAAATGCCATTTTTGAATAAATGAATGGGTTTTCTGATGAAAATAGTGCAAAAGCAGAGCACTATTTTATAGAATATTGTCTGAAAGCCCTTAGGAAGATTGAAAAAAATTTTAAATCATTATTTCAGGTCTGCTTTCTGTAACTAAGCATATTTCTCATTATTCTCTGCTCTTCTGAAAAGTAGAAGATTTGAACCAGTGCGTGTAATTGAGTAAGGAAAAACAGAGATGGGAAACCAGAGTACTGAATTCTATGGTCGTAGGGTTAAAGGTGGTGCTTTAAAAATTTCAGATGGTAATAGGTCTAATTGGAACTGATGATATTCAAAAGAATCTAACTTTTGGGAAAAATTCTAGTGGAACATCACCACACTAGAGAGGTAGGTGCCCGCTGTAAAAAGTCTGGTTTTAGCAGCAGGCTGTGTTTGAAGTCTGTATTTGTAGACTAATTCATTTCAAGTTGTTACGTTGCTTTGACGACAAGTGGGGAGATGATAGATGTTTTGATTTTCTGTCATTCACTGGTCAGTTACATGGCAGGCACCATGGGGCAAGTCTTTCAGAGCACAGTAACAGTGAGCCCGCTTCTTCCTCTTTGTCCTCTTCTGTGAAAAAGCAGAACATTAGCACCATTTAAGACCATTTTTAAAAAGATGTCTTAGGAAAGCAATGACCCCTGTATGCTGCTCTCTTTTATCTTTAGGGCTTGCCTGTGTCCTCCCAGAGCTGATGAATGGCATACAGAGTCAACCCCACAAACAGTTCTACTTAGTTGGCGAGAAGGTGACCCTCTTCTGTTCAGGTGGCATGTCTTTAGAAGGTCCTTCGACTTTTCTCTGTGGTTCCAGCCTTAAGTGGAGTCCTGAGATGAAGAAAGTCCAGTGTGTGCAAAAAGGTGTGTGGTGTCTGTGTCTCCTCAAGGACTCCTGCACTCCAGTGAGTGGGGGGTCCTTGTGGCGACCTTCATGACTCTGTTCCTCCATTCCAGTGAGTTGTTCCCTTCCTCCTGCCTGCTAAGAGAGGGAGGTCAGTTTGCAGACTGGGTAATGGTTATTCAGATGGCACACACAGACTTAGGAAATGTAGGAGCAGGCAAGGATAGCCCAGGAGATCCTAAAGCATTTAACTTAAATCTACCATATGAAGGATTAACTTTATATCTGTTAGAATGCCAAGAAAATGAAATATTTTTTAAAAGCTATTATTTGGTTTCCTTCTGATTTTTGTCCTGTACTTTTATTAAGTACAGATTTAAAATAAAACGTATAAAATTCTGTGTATTTCATATCTGGGTACTCAGAGAGTTTATTGGTATTATTGAAATTGAAAATTTATTTATTTATTTATTTTTATTTGTTTTAGTTGGTTATACATTTATATTAAATTCTGTGAGGCAAACATTATTGAAGGAAAAATATTGTGGTTTGTGAAGTTGTTCTTACTAGTGGAAATTTTAAAAAATCCAGTATTTTGAACATTAGCCCAATTAAAATGTTCTTTTGAGAACCTAAGGTAGAAAATGATTTAGAAGCAAACTGTTTTTAAGAGATATTTAAGATGAAATAGATTTATTTTAAAATAATTTCCTCTCTCTTCTTTGTTTACATTTTAATGAAAAGAAATATATTTTTAACAATTCAAAATAGGAAACAGGGGCAACTCACTTGCATGCTATTTTATGAGATATTGTTTCTTGAGTGTATGATTTTTAATTCAATGCTGAAATTTGTCTTTTTTTGGGGGTCCATTTTTTTGTTTTGATTTTCTTATAGTTTACTTTCATTATTCAAAACATTGGGGTTCGTTTTGACATCGTTCTACAAGCATGGGATATTTCTCCAATTCAGCTCCTAGTACTTCCCTGTCCTTTCCCTCCTCCCTTCCCCATTCCCTTTCCCCTGCTAATCTTTTTTCTATTTATTTATAGTATTTTAAACTTAGCGCTTTGTGGGTATATGTAACAGTGAAATTCACTGTGGCATATTCATATGTGTACATAGGCAAGCTCGGTCACATTCATTCCACCCTTCCTCCCTTTTCCTTTCCCTCCTCCCTCTCCCCTAGTTCCCTTTCTACTCGACTGATCTCTCTTCTATTTGCATGGATTTCCATCCTCTCTTTTTCTTTTTCCATTATTTTTGCAATTTGTGTTTTTTAGTGAGGAAGAGTACGAGATTCCATAGTGATTGTAGGATGATTAGATGTCTGCAACTAAAAAGAGAGCACAGGCCACCGGGAGGACTCTGCTCCACATGGAAATGGCTGTGATGACAGACAGATGACAGGAGGACGGGAGCAGAGCAGGTCCAATGGAGTGCCCTCCATGCTTGTTTGACATGCTCATTAGCTGTCAGAGCCCCACATCAGAGGACAATTGCTTTGTTTTCTACATATACTGAAGCATAAATATGAGTTAATTTGGGATATGTAAAGCAATGCACCTGTAACCATAATTCTAAAATGAAAGAGAACAATATACGGTTGATGAGGTTGCACTTCCATCTCAAAGGAGATTATATAGTTGTCTTTCTGAAGTGTATACTTCCGTCATTTCATAGCACAATTTAGTATGAATTTTTTCCCACTTAGGAGAAAATTCTATTAGAGTTGGTTTTAATTAAGGATGTTTTTCAGGCTGTGTATTTTTTTGAAGATGTGGATAGCAATCATAACTACCCTTAAAATAAGCCTATAACAAACGAAAAAAAAAAATCCCAGGTTTGTCATCCCCCAAAGTTGGTATTTTAAAATTTCAGCTAAAAATAAGTAAACAAAATATCAGCTGTTTTAATAGTCTTTTTATTGTGCTAAAGCATGCATAACACTTAACCATTTAAAGCATTTTTAAAATGTGTAGACCATTAAATACACTTCTATTATGCAGTCATCACCACTCTCCATCTCCATCTCTTCATATCTTCCTCAGCTGAAACTCTGTAACCATGAAATAATAACTCCCCGTTTACCCACCCCTCCGGGAGGGTGTCTTGATGTGAGCAAAGGCACATACTCTAGGTGTGCTTTAAGAGTATTTATGTGGTTAGCCAAGCTATGAAGATAAAGTTAGGTTCTTCTTAAATGCAAAAGTCTTTGATCTAGGTGATCCTATCAGTGATTTCTTTTTTCACAAAGCAATTTTAAAATCTTTTAGCAAACATGTGATACCTAAATTTCAAAATTTATTATAAAGTAAATTTCTGGTCAAAATGCAGAGCTAATTTCCATGGCTTTATCATGAACTTTAGTTCTGGTACATCTCTAGTGAGATTTCTCAGCCTTAGTCCTATTGTGCTTTGGGGTCTGGTGTTTCTCTGTTTTGGGAGCCTGTCCTGTGCCCTGCATCCCTGGTTTCTATCCCCCAGATGCCAGTAGTATCTCCTCCTCAGTGTGACAATGAAAAATGTCTCTAGACATTGACAATGTGCCTTCGGGGCAAAAACTTCCATGGTTGAGAGGCAAAGATCTAAAAAAATATCATTTTAAAAAACATTTTTTGGGGGAATAATTTCAGATTTCAAAAAAGTTTGCAAAGGCAGTTTCTACAAACCCTTTATCTTCCCTTCTTATATAACTTGACAAAGTAACTGAGTAAAAGTAAGAAATTAATATTAGTGCAGTACTGCTGACTAAACCAATTTTCCTCTAATGTCCTTTTTATGTTCTAGTATCCAATTCAGGACACTATATTGCATTTAGGATAATACCATTTAGAATTGAAGTGTTTAAAGAATGAGTACTTGTAATTGAGATTTCTGGCCCTGGTGGGATTGCTTCATATTACTACCATTTTTCCAAATTTATGAATTGTTCACAAGATTGTATTGTCATATCTAAATCTCTTAAATTTTCAGAAGGAAATATTCCATGGTTTTTGTATTCATGAAGGCATGGTTTTTCTGATAAACTACCTTTAAGATATATAAAATGAATATCTGGTTTTATGATCAAAAGTACATACCAGTGACTTTCTTTGCAATGAAACTGGCAGGAAGTGGGAAAATTAGGTTGTTTTGGATTACTCACATTGTAATTGGCTATAGCCAAGGTGATAGCAGTCAACTTAGGCTCTTGTAAACTGGACCAAGGTATTTTTCTGTCAAAATCAGAATGATAGCTGACTGTCAGTTTCTAGAAGATACAAAATTATGGAGAGAATCTTATTAATGTAAGTACCTCCAAACATTTACTCACTGTTAAGAGGATACTCCCTGGATGTTTATATGTGAGAGGTTATTGTAGATTTCTTTTGAATGCCAGGGAATTTGCCATGGATACATCATGGTGCTCCTTTCTGACTCATTATAGGCTCACTGGGAGAAATAAATCCAGACAACTAACTGTAAACACCAACTTCTTCAAAGGGATCCTGCTTTATTAGTCTTGGATCAAGACAAATGTGTACTTAAATCCTGGATTGACCGATTTGTTAACTGTGTAAAATAGCACTAATTTCCTAACTTCTGTTCCTTAGTCTTCTATCAGCTAAATGGGCTTTTGTTAGGAAGGACAAAATATCACAATGTACAAAAAGTGCATGACCAAGTATAAATGCTCGAGAAATGGTAGTGATTATTACCAATGCAATTATTTGTAAAGCATTCTCCTTATAAAAGGCTCTACAGTTTTGTTATTAATGCTTGCTGTAGAACCCCTTTGCAGCTGAGAATAGTACAGACTCTTGTTCAGCAACAACAATAAAAATAACCTTGCTACTATGAAGAAGTTTTTCTTCCCTAATACTTGCATCTCCCTATGTTTTTCTTTCAGACACCCCTTTAACACAGGCAAAGCCTAAATGTCAGCCCTGGGAGAAACTGCAGAATTCAAGATGTGTTTGTAAAATGCCCTATGAATGTGGGTAAGCTCTGTCCTTGCTCACATTTGTTTTATTTTATCCAAGATAAACAGGGTGATTTCTTAGATGCTAGTGTCTGTTGGATTGAAGGTGCAGTTCACCAAGAGTTAAGGGCCTTTGTTTGCATTTTAATCTGGTCGTACTCTGTGTGGTACTCACCAGGGTCACCAGTCTGACAGCCACGGTGTTAAGCAGTGTTCTAATCTGGCTAGTTGAGGAAGGCTGAAGGACTACTTGAGCACGGTTTGCTGTATACATAGAATGGAGCAGAAAAATGAAACTGTCACCTGAGGATTTAGAGCTTTAGAGGATTAGGCTGAAATTCCCTAGGGATATGAACTCTTAAGGCAATACTGATCTAGAAAGACCAGCTACTTTTCTGATTTTTGAAGCTTCATGTCTAGATTTGTGTTACTAGAATTCTGCCAACTTGAAATCATGCCATTGTAGGAGGGCATCTGCAGTTGCTAGTGGATTTCCGTGTCATTGTCCTAGTAGGGTACGGATAGCACAATTAGATTAGGACAAGAAGAGGTTTATTAGCACGTTGATTTACAAAACCGTGGGCAGAGTAAAGGAAACTACAAGCCACAGGGCAGTGCTCCTGGACTGGTATAAGCTTGGCCATGTATTTACTCCGGCCTGACAAGGCAGGAGGAGGGGAGCACTTACGAAACCTGGAGACAGAGAGGATTAGGTGGACATGGCTGCCGAGGAGAAGATGACTCTCTTTTTAGGGACCTCAGATCTTACAGGAGTGAGCAGAAGAATAAATACCCCAACTGTACTTTCTTCCCTTCCTCTACCAGTACTCTCCATTGATTAAATCTACTTGAAGCTACAAGACAAACAAGTCCCTGATATAACCCTTACATGCCAGTCTCTCAGGCAGATGGGGAAGAGTGGAGGGTCTAGGAGGAAACGGGATATCTAGCCCCTGAGCTCATGGGCCATCTTTAAGATTAACAATTGAAACACTAATTTACCAACTAATTACTTGGCTTTCAATTACTATGATCATCAGCACCCATATAGAACTTCCTGAACCTACAGTGGGTGATTCATATAGTGATTGTATGTAGTAACCTCTGGTGTAGATGAATGTAAATGAATGTATAAATGGAAATGGTGGTCAGCCCAGATACATTCTGACTCTTGCTGTTACTGTTAGTCACTGTTTACAATGAATCACTTTCCTTCTTTTTCCAACTTTACCAATTCCTTTAGTTAATTAGCAGTCAGCCATTTATAGAATCAATGTAAGTTTTTGTATCATTTCAAAGTATCAGACACTGATAACAAGGTGACATATAAGGTCTCTGCCCTTTTAGCTGTTCTGAGTAGTTCTATTTAAAGTTTAAATAAACAGAGAGAAAGATATATACAAAATGAAAGAAGTTTTTGTTATACAATCAACTCCAAATATATTGAGTTTTGGGTCAAAAAAAGAAAATATCAGAGCTAAATACAATATGTGAATGTAGAGTATTTCTGACCCCATATGGTGTATGAAAAATGCTTTTTTATCTGTTTTCACAAAATAATGTTTTTCTTAACTGCCAGCACTTCCAAATGTGGTTGTTTTCATTGGTGATATTTCTAAATAGCTGTCTCTTACCATTTTAGCACCAATGCTTAAGATAAAAGGTAGCACGCTTTATGAAATATTTCTAAAGCACTTTGTAAACACCGACACTTTAGAAAACAGCATTGAAAAATAGTTTTACCTTGCCTTGATGATTCAGGGTTATTCGTTATTGGACCACCCTGTATTATGAATCTGAACTCTCAGGGCTCCTGGGCTGGGAGGAGCTAATGTCTCTTGCAGTCAATGGTTTCATTTGGCTATGATCTCTCTGATTGATCTTTGCTAATTTTCTGTCTCCTTTGTTATCAATTCATCATAAGTTGCTGGTATAGCTCACCTTCTCATCTAATTTGCTGTATCTGATCTGTCCTCCATGAAAATGAATCAGCCCATGATATCTATTCTAGGAAAAACTGAACATGTAGAGTAAATACGTGTTCATTTCTGAGGGGGTTGGGCTCTAGGCATGAAAAGGATTTCAGTTGAGGTTCCATCTTTTGCTGTGTGTGATAACCTGTGGGGCAATGAGCTCAAAGTGTACTTTTTACTTCTTTTCCTTAGTTTTGAAGAACAAAGATCTTGTGGATAATGTAATAAAAAATTCTTTTCAGATCTTCCTTGGATGTATGTGCTCGAGATGAGAGAAGTCAAAGGATTCTGCCCCTGACAGTTTGCAAGCTGCATGTTCTTCACTGTCAGGGTAGAAATTATACTCTTACTGATAGAGACAGTTGTACTCTGCCCACCTCAGCCGAGAAAGCTTGTGGTGCATGTCCACTGTGGGGAAAATGTGATGGTAAGGAGCATTTTGTATTTGTAACATAAGAAGGCTAAAGTACTAGTATTGTGCTTTTAAACAACGTGGTTTCTAGTTTAGCAGTTGATCCAAGTAGAAACCTGAGGATATCAAGGATTCAGAGGGGTTTGACCTAGAACATCCCACCTGACTTGTAGTTAAGAGGACTAGAATCCATTACTGATGGTCTAAACATTTTCCCATATTTGGTGATTCCCATTCTACTTTTTGACTTTTTCTCTGTCCTTGTATTATCCATTTCATGTACTTATTTTTAAAAGGGTCTACATAAAAATTTCTTTTTTAAAAATGAAAATTTTATCAATTACATCCTTAAGAGGAAGTATCACTTACCATAAGTATTTGGCAACTATAAAAATACAAATAGTTGACCAAAATAAAGTGGTGGATCCTGGCCCCATTCTGCTCTGGTTTTGACAATGTTCTCTCTTTTGTGATAAGGGAGTCTGGCAAGTGTTAGAGGGGTGTTAAAAACACATGGGCACCAAGTTGGCACTTTCTTCTAGAAGTGATCAGAAGGATTTGAAGAGAATAGAAAAAGAAATCACTTTCTTGAATTATGATTCAGTGTTTGCTGAGGCTATGTCCATGTAGCACTTCCAAGGATCTTGAATACCACCAAGAGCATAGCACACCTCTCCTGGTTTGGGGGATACTGTGAAAGAGGAAGGGCTAGATTGCGGGAGCTAAGTCTCTGTCCCAGATTTTTGTATCTGTAAATTTGAGAATTGGACTGTATGATCCATAAGGTCTCTGCCAGCTCTTTGCTCCCTCCTAGTCCTGGACTGCACCTGCAGGACACCTCTCCCTTATAGTTTGTAGCACAAAGGATGACTTACGTAACTGTAGCCATGATGGGGTTACTTTGGGTTTGGCCGTCACCATCATCCAGTGGCTGACCTTGCTACTCTCCTTCTGGAGACACCTGGCTGGGGTATTCTATCACACCCCGTTGCCACATTGACGCCTTTCTTTCTAACTCGTTTCTCTCTCTCTGTGTGTATTTTATTGGATATATAGCCTTTTGTGGGCCATGCCATTTAATTATTTTCTGTCTGTGCCTCAACTCTCTGCTCTTTGCTGAGGTCTTTCCATTTGGTTTGGAGGGATGAAGGCTTGCACTTGTCTGCTGAGTCACACAGATGGCGACATGTGTGAGGAGAGAGCTAGAGAGCTCTTGACTTGGATAGAGCTCCCTCATGTGGGTCCAACCAATGCAAAGCCTGGCAACAACTTCAAAACCCATTTATTCTGAGTGGAGCAAAATGCCTCAATTTCCTGACCCTCCTGCTCTTCCAGGGGATCGTTTATTGTACCCCTCAAGGCAGGAACTCTCTAATCACCTCTGCTTTGGAGGAATGTGCTTTGACTCTCCCACCTCCACAGTGTGCCTGCCATTAAGCCTCTCTCATTTATCTTTCCAGCCAGGAGCAGCAAATGTGTCTGCCGAGAAGCATCGGAGTGCCAGGAGGAAGGCTTTAGAGTTTGTGTGGAAGTGAGCAGCAAGCAGCAGACGATGTCTGAGTGTGAGGCAGGCGTCCTGAGATGCAGAGGGCAGAGCATCTCTGTCACCAGCCTGAAGCCCTGTGCTGCAGAAACCTAGTAGGCTCCTGGAGACATCGGTCAGCTTGCATGGGATCCAGCTTTGCATGAAGCTGAGTGAGAACATCTGCACACCTGGCACTAAGACAAGTTTTCGGCATGGAGACATATTCTTTCTTTCTCCTTCCTCTCCAGTCTACATTTTTCACTGCAACCTCAGCCACCTGTGTAAACAAACCCTTTGTGTCCCAAACCTGAGTCCAGATACTCTCCCCCTCCCCTACTTCTTTTTTTTTTTTTTTTGTGGTGCTGGGGATTGAACCCAGGGCCTTGTGCTTGCAAGGCAGGCACCCTACCAACTGAGCTATATCCCCAGCACCCTCCCCACCCCCACTTCTTTTTAAAATGACAGGATGAAGAATATTCATGAGCCATTGTAGGAGCTAGCTGTGTATTCTTGGAAAAATTCTCTGTACTTTTTTTGTCTATAAAATTAGAGGATTAGACTAGAGACACTTGCATTTTCCATCCATCCCTATGATTCTATTAAGTATAACTGACCCAGCCAATGGGCCAGAACACATTCTATGAATTGATTAGGAAAACAGAACACAATTTCCTGATTAGAGAGTTTGGCTTTCCTCAATGAAATCAAATACAAAAAGGACCTTGAATGAAAAAAGACAGATACAATTATTTCCATCCTGAGTTGTAATGTCACGCTTCACCCTGTTGAGTCAACCGCCACATGTGGGGATCCTTATTCTTGTCAGGAGATTGAACCATTTAAATGTCAGAGCAGAATTCATCATGCTGTGGTCACAGGGCACCTTCTGCCTTATTGTTTGAGAACAAATATGATTCAGTCTTTTCCTGGGGACTTTTCTTTAATATGTGTGAAAACCAAGACCTGCAACCAATTCCCACCCTGTTTTGATGGAAGTATCAGTTCATGTCTGAGTTATTGAATGATGCATAATTGAGAATAGTCGTCCCTAATGTAGATACACACCTAGATTTTACCAAAGGTATACAATTGGAAGCACTGGCCTTCTATTTATTCCTTATTCATTTTGTTAAATCAAAACAAAAAAGCAGCTGTGGGAGGTGAAATGAGTGGGAAGAAGTAGAATTTAAAATATGCTTTTATATACAAGTACTATCTCCATGTTTTTCTAATGCCAATAAATACATTTCAAAAAAAACTTTAGTGAAGATTATAATGATTAAAGAACTCATTAAAGAAGAATTTTTTGATCTGTATAATGTTCGGTACTAGAGAATATTTCCAAGAGGAATGGCAATGGTTTTTTTGTCTTGCCTGAAATTTTATGTCTGATCTAGATGTAGCTTTTTATACTAAGGCATCTCTTGAGGGAAGAGGCAGATGTCATAGGTGGACCTTATAAAGAGGTAAGTTTCAATTGATTGAAATCAATAACATTTAGACAGGTCAACTGCATTTGTTAGAGATTATTATGGAGGTTAATTTCTATCCTGAGTAGGGGATAGATTTGAAAATACCAACCTGGATGCAAACTCCATGATCAAGGGCATTATGGGAGCCAAGGCACATTCTACAGATGTCTTTATCACCATTTATGTTGACAGTGCAAGTTACTCGGACAGATAGGCTGCCTTAAAGATCTCCCGATGGCACTGGAGAGTGCCTTCCTGTGACATTTCACACATTTCCTAACAACTGATCAACAACAGAAGTGCTGCTTAATGAGCCCCATCCAGACGGCTCTATGGGTAACTTCCCTCCCCATCCCTATCAGTGCAGGTACTTGTAATTCCCTTGAAATAGAGGGAGGATCTTGATATTCAGATGGAGTATGGAGTGGCAAGCAGGACTATCTTAAAAATGACCCTGGAACTCTGAGTTATCTAGCGACTACCCAGGTAACTGGCTAATTCGATTGAGGGCTCCCCTCTTGACTGGGCAGATTGTGGCTGACCTCAGATTCATATGAGACTTGTGAGCCCATCCAATGGTTGAGTACATGCTTGGAGTTGCTGGCAGCTGCTTTCACAAGTAGTTACTGAAACAGCTTATTATGTGTCCACACAGAAATCATTAGTCACTGTTCCTTTTGGCTAAAATGTGTATTAATAATATATTTGGACCTCATGGATTATGATTTGTTGTATATTTCCTTTCTATTTTAACCCACATTTCTTATACTCACATATTCACATATATACTAAGCCACTGTATTAGTCAGCTCCCATTACTATAATGATATACCTGAGGCGATCAACTCCTAAAGAGCAAAGTTTTATTTTGGCTCATGATTCTGGAGGTTTCAGCCTAAAATTGAGTGACTCCATGGAATTGGGCCTCCTGTGAGAGTGGCACATCATGGCAGGAGTGTGTGAAAGAGCAAAACCACTTGCTTTAAGAGCCAAGAAACAGAAAAGAGAGGGATAGGCCAGGGTCCCACATTCTACTTTGAGGGGATGCCCCAGTGACCTAAGGACCTTCCACTTGGCCTCACCTCCTAAAGGTCCACAGTGCTTATCCATAGGTGCCACTCTGAGAACCAAGCTGTGGCACATGGACCCATGGGAGACACTCAAGTCAGAGCACCCACCATAGGTATTTGTATTATTTGTGAGACCAGTATAATTAGTGTAGATAGTCACCATAAACTTGAAGATAAATTAAGATGCTGTATACTTTGGTATAAGATGAAGAGGATGTTTAGTTGTATCTACTCCTTCTCTTTTGTTCTTTCAGTTAGGAGGAGGAGGACAAAGAAGGTAGGAGAAAAAGCAGGTGAGTAGTGGAGAGAGGAGAGTGAAGAGAAGACAGAGAGGGAAGAGAATGAGTTTGGACCACCCTTTTTTATAATTAGATCTTTTAAAAATTTCATTTTATCTTATTTTTTAAAATTTTGTTTTATTTGTTCTTGTTAGATATACCTGACAGTAGAGTAAGAGTTTGGGCCATTCTTAGAATGGGATCGGAAGAACTGAGCAACCACTCAGTCCTGCTACCTACTAATCCACTGAGATTTTTCTTCCCTGATAGACTAGTTAAAGTGTATGCAATACTTGCATTTGAAACAGAATGGCCTGTTTCTCTTTCAGAGCATTAAGCCACAAAGCAACCTCAGTAGGAGGCAATTTCCGTCAATATCAGAGAAACCAGAGAGGTTTATGTCTGCTTTTCAATTACCTTGGTCTTTCAGGCAGTTCGCACATTTGAGGACAAGAAAGCTGATGGCATGATAGGAGTCCCTGCTGTGAAATCCGAAGCCTACAATTTGTCTTTTTATTTATTCCTGTCAGGCTCTGAAGGCAGACCTCCAAATTTACACTCAAAGCATCAATCTCGGAAGAAAATTTGCTTTTTCAGCCAAGGGTTAACAAGACCAGATGGCAAGACTGTCCTTGTTTTAGAAGGGGTGGGCTGGAGGTGAGAAGGTGGGCAGGAGAAGAAAGAACATTAAAATGTTCTTTTTGATTCACAGGCTGAGGATAATTTCCTGTGAAAGGATAAACAGAAAGAACTGCTTTGCTCTGTTATCTGTTACTTCGATGCATCCCTAGGAGAGGAGACTTGTACTGAATTCCATGGGAAGGGCCTTAGATATATGACAAATCAGTGACACCCTAAAAAGAGGAAAATGGCCTGGAAAAATGAAGAATATGCAATGTTGACTTGAAGGCCCATTGCAAAATAATCAGCAGACCGAGTGAGCTGGGCACACAGAAAGGTCAAGGAATTTTCAGCAACAGTGAATGGAATTTTCCCACCAAAGGGCAATTTTGCTGGACATCCTCCAGAGAAAGTAATTAACGTGAAAGGCTCAGGGTTAGCGTATCATTAAACTACACACATCCCAAGTGTGCATTATGGTAATATTTAGTAAGTGGCCACCATGGAGTTCTGTGTGCAGAAACTTGTCTCTGCACAGATAGCATCAGGAGCAGCTCCTGAGGTTAGGCATGATATAACACTGAAGACAAACCCACTAATGGACTCTTGTAGTCCTAGAGGGTCAAGAGCTTTGGATGATGATAACAAACCTTCCAATGGATCTTAAGTCTCCTAAGATACTTAATGATTGCTCCTTAGCATGAACACAGAACACGAATTCATTAATGTGACAGAGAAATGCACAATTGAGGAGGTTTAGTCCCCAAATCTCCTCTAACATGGTAATGACAGAGATATGATACCATTCTTTGTCCCCAATGCTCAGTGCACTGGCTACGTGTGCTCAATAAAATGTCCATTTTATAGCCACTTTCCCCTAGTTATATAGCTAGATAGCAAAAGGTCTGGTCTGGAAATTGCTCTTTGGTCTCCCAGGGTAGCCTTCATCCTGTTTCACCACAGAGCTGACCCCTTTGCTGTCCAGTAAGCCTGTGGATTTTTTTCTGCTATGTTTTGCATGAGGGCTTGTGTGGGGTGGTCTCTTGCTATATTTATAGGGTTCATATTCTGAAGTGCTAACTTGGGATTTTCTTTTTCTTTTGTAGGAAATATGTCCCTCCAAATATCCTCCCTTCCTTCTTTTGAATATAGAGAGGGAATTTCCTCTTATGCCTCTGTAGGCATTGATCGAGGGTGAGGAAGCTCACTATTGAGAACTGGTAGAGAAGTAGGCAACAGCCTTAAGGAAGAAGCTTTCTGAGATCTAAACAACATTGACAAATAAGCCAAGTTCTAGGGAAGTCGATCTTGGGATGCTGTTTATCCAAAGATGGATGCTCCTGCTTCAAATGCTGAGGTGTCCAGAGCTATCAGTTCCTTTGGATGTAGATGGGAATCATGATCCTGCAATGAATGTTCTTTCCCATTTTGGTGGGAGAAAGGAGACTATCTTAGTCCATTCAGGTGGCTACAATAAAATACCACAGCCTGGGTGGCTTGGGCAACAAATACTCAAAGTTTTGAAGGCTGGAAAATCTAGGATCCAGGTGCTGGAAGATTTGGTGTGTGATGAAAGTCTGCTTCCTGGTTTGCAGAAGGCTACCTTCTGCGTCTTCACAGTATGGAAAGAGAGGAATCTCTGTTTTTTCCCCATTCTTATAAGGATACTAATTCAGTCATGAGGGTCCCACACTTACGACCTCATCTTACTTAATCCTCTGTCTCTAAATACCATCACATTGCTGATTAGTGCTTCAACATAAGCATTCGGAAGGACATAAATATTCAGTTCACAGTAAAGATCATGAACTGTGGTGATTTATTTGTCAGATCTGTTGTTTGTGAGTCTTTCCTCTCTAGCTTGTCCTTTGGCATCATTGATAATAATGCAAATAAATCAAATGAACTTTATGTTACATGGTATATTGTCTGTGAAGATCCTGGGGAGACATTTTTCTCTTACATTACAATGGCAGTGCCTCAATGACCTAACAGAGATTCCAAGCAACTAAGGCTAGAAAGTACCATCTCTTTTGAGAAGGAACACTGGAAGTCAGGGATGCAAAGGCAAGAATGCTAGAAATGAGAAATATTAATATTTAAAACTAAAAATCATAAGGTGCTAATCACATGCTAGTAACAGCTGTGAGCATTTTACATATATTAACTCATTTAAACAGCACAGCAATGCTTTGAGTAAGTAATTAGCCTCATTTTACAAATGAAGAAACTGAGGCATAGAGAGGATAAGAAATTTGCCCAAGTTCACAAGGATATCAAATGGAGGAACCAGTACCCAAATCTAAGTCCTTTGGTTTAGTAGCTGATACTCTGAACCCACTATTATTCTGTATTACAGATGGTAATGGCACTTCTCATTGACATAGGGCCTATAGTACTATTCAGGGTAAGATCAAGTTTTTGAAATAAAAATGTGCAGCATCTAATTTCTGTAGCTGTTTTCAAAAAGATTCAGCACATAAAATGATTTTTCCAACTGATATAAAATAGATGGAAACAAATTTTTAGAGCACTATTATTCCATGAATCTATTATGTGTGTGTGTGTGTGTGTGTTTGGGTGTGTGTGTGTGTGTGTGTGTGTACAAGGATATTCCCACCTGAAAATGAGATTCCTAAAGTTTGATCTTGAGGTTAAGAATCTTGAGTGAAACACTGACTTGTTTTATTAAATAACATTTAATTTCCCTAATGTTTTGGAGAGTTCTAGACATTTTTTCTATTATTGATTTCCATTTCAATTCCACTTTGGTTAGACAATATACTTTATATGATTTTAGTCCTTTCAAATTTATTGATATTTATTTTATGATCCAGGATTTGACCTAACTTGGTGAATGTTCCATTTACTTTTGAATATAATTTGCCTTCTGTTGTGTGTTGGGATGTTCCATAGATGTCAGTAATGTCAAGTTGGTTGTCACTCCTTGTCAACTTGGCACCCACATGTATCTCCATAAACCATACTTAATTTCTTAATAGACAATGACAAGGTCATTATTCAGCCTAAGATGATACAAATATTCTGTGTACAACTGGAAATACACTAAGCTCTTCTCTGGGAGAGGAGGTAAAATCCTTGAGTAAAATCCTTTGTCCTTCTCCTTCATATAATATAGTACTTAAGTATGATGAAATAAAGTCAATACATCTTACATTTCATAAGAAGAAAAAAATAAAGAGATTTGCTACACACACACACATGCACACACACATACACAGACACATATTGACAATAAAATACAGAGGAAATATTCATGACAATTACAATTCTCATTTCTGTAATATACAGAAAAGTGATTATAAAACTCATCAAGGGTGCTGGGGCCTCTCCTTGCAAATTTATTTCTTTCAATATTGGGGAAAGATGTGTTTTCAGGACCCTCTCAGCTTGGGTGAATAGATTTTAGATTATAAAATCCACCCCAACATTCCAATCTCACTAAGGTTTTAGACCCTTTCCTATACATTAGACCAAGGCAGTCTGCCATTTATAGCTCACTCACTGTGGGCTACCTTTTTAGTCTGTGTTTTAGCCAAACAACCAACCAAACTATTAGAACTCTTTCTAACTCCTTAAGATGAAATATTAAATGCAGAATCCCTACTTAGTGAGCTCATATCAACAAAATTGGCCTGATTCAACTTTGTTGAATGTTTCAGCATTATCCCAGCATTTCCACACACACAGCATCCATTCTTACATATGTTTCCAGATTTCATTGTGTATAAATTAAAACACTCAAGTAGTTCCTTTGGAGTATAACACATCTCTCCATGGGTGATAACTTGAACTTCACCACCTTTAGGAGTGTGTCAAGATTTGAGTCTAGTCAGGTCTAAGAGCAAAGAGGGTGATGGGGGTGGGTCCTGAGGGAATCAACATTGTCTTGCAAGACAACTACCTCAGGGAGGGCCATTCCTTTCTTCAGTGGTTGCTGAAGGAATCCCCTCAGTTATGGGTGTATAGATCAATGCCACCAGGGGTGGGATGCTACTTCTATGGGGATACAGGATACCTCTTCAATTGGCAAAAAAGTTTCATCAGAATTTAGGTGCTCAATGTCCCCAACTTCATCAGGGTTTTCCCCATGTCCCAATCTTAACCACAGAGTTCTATTCTTTCTCAGTCTAATCCCTGATTCTATTTTTAAATCATTTTGTCAAGAAAGAAACAAATAACAAGTAACCAATCTCACTACATTTGTTAGCTTTCTAAAAATTTTCAAAAATATCATATACCAGGTTGGGGTTATAGCTCAGTGGTAGAGTGCTTGCCTAGCCTGTGAGAGGCACTGGGTTCCATCCTCAGCATCACATAGAAATAAATGAATAAAATAAAGGTATAAAAAAAGAAGTATCATAAACCGAGTCACATAACTCCTGGCTTCTTACAAGGTGTCTATTAGGAATGCCCAATGCAGATATTTTGTGTATCTTTATTACCAGTTCAGGCCATGGACTTTGAGCACTCTCCTTTGCTCTCCTTTAGTGCAACTGGATTAGATTCAATTCCAGAAAACTCAGAAAAAGCTCACAGCACTCATTCTTAAAGTTCTGTTCCTCTAGAATCACTCTCAGTACACAGATCTTTATTAGTCAGGGGTCTCTAGGGAAAAAAATGATAGGATATATAGATATAGATGTAGGATATCTTAGAGGGTATGCATGATATCCTATCACATTATATAAATACTACAAATATTTATTGTATAAATATATTTTTACTATACATTGTATAAAATTACTTTTACATTATACCTAATGTAAAAATATAAATTTATATTTCATATAAATACATTTAAATGCAATATATATTTTCATACTATATATTCATTTAGATAACATTTATTTATCTATTATGTATATATTTTATATACTATTTACACAAACATATGATGAGATAATAAACATAAAGAATTGTCTCACACAATTATGGAGGCTGCTAATTCCACAATGTGCTACCTGCAAGTTGGAGTCCCAAGGGAAATCAGGATATAAATTCCAATCTGAGTCTGAAGTCTGAGAGCCAAGGAGTGCTGATGGCACAAGTCCCAGTGCAAGGGCAGTTGAAGACCAACATCTCAGAGCTGAGCAGAAAGAGAAAATTCAGCTCTTCTTTGCCTTTTGTTCTATTCAGGTCCTTGACTGGCTGGATGACGCTACTTGCATTGGGGAGGACAATATGCTTTATTCAGTTCACCAACCCAAGTGGTAATTTCTTTCATAAATGCCCTCACATACACTCTGCAGAGTTAAATTAACCAGCTACCTGGGCATTTCTTCCTTTGAGAAGTACATGCCTAGTTTGCCCATTTATTGACTGGATTATTTTTTTGTGTGTGTATGTTAAGATTTTTGAGTTCTTTATATATTCTGGATATTAATCTCCTCTCAGAGGCATAGTTGGCAAAGATCTCCTATTCTGTAGGCTCTCCATACTCTTTATCCTTTGCTGTGCAGAAGCTTTTTAAGTGTTTATAATTTTTTTCTTTTTTGGTACTGGGGATTGAACCCAGGGGCACTCCCCACTGAGCCACATCCCCAGCCCTATTTTGTATTTTATTTAGAGACAGAGTCTCACTAAGTTGCTTAGGGCCTCGCTAAGTTGCTGAGGCTGACTTTGAACTCGAGATCCTCCTGCCTTAGCCTCCCAAGTGCTGGGATTACAGGCGTGTGCCACCGTGCCCGGCTTCAGAAGTTTTTTAATTTGTTTCTGCTCTACCTAGAGCAATCAGGCAAGAGAAGGAAATCAAAGAGAAACAAATAGAAAAAGAGAAAGCTGAATTATCTCTATTTGCGGATGACATGATCCTATATGTAGAAAGCACAAAAAGCTCCACCAGAAGACTTCTAGAGCCTTTTGTGTTCCTGTTTTAAGGTCCTTTTCTGTTAATTCCAATATCTTTGTCTTTCTGGGTACATTTCAATGTACTAACAAAATGTACTAACAAAATTTCTTCTGGCTAATAGTATTTTTATATTTTGAGTGTTTGTAATTTTTAGTTTGATGTCGAGCATTATGAATTTTACATTGTTTGAGTGTGGGGTTGGTTGTATTTCTTTAGAGGGTAGTAAACTTTGTTGTAATGCACATTTAAGTTACTCCAGGAATTGAGTGAATAATCTCCAGTAATTACTAGATGTACTGGTTTCTGATGCTTCTTTCCCTCACTCAAACACAGCCCAGTATTCAGCACACATCAGCAAAGGTCCTACTCTGTTGATCTCTAGAACTCTCACTTCCTCTCTGTGAAGCTCCTTTCTTTCAGGCATTTTTAGTTTTTCAATTCAGTGAAACCAATTGACTTTGAGTTCCATCTACCTGTGCAGGGCCCTGGAAGCTGCTACTATGCCATACACAGGGGGAAGACTAAGTCTCACCTCATTTAATTCTCATTTAGTGCGTACAATCCTTCACTGATTATTTTCAAATATCTGAAAACTATTGATTTCATGTTTTTAGCTGTTTATGATGGAAATTTCAATCTAGTTCTTATTACTCCATCATGGCCAAAAGCAGATGTTTCTTAAATATCACTTACAGGGGGCTTCTTATTCAATTCCAAACATGAACTACTTGGGATGTATTTCCCAGATGTAAAATGTAATATCACTGAAGCTATTTATTTTTGCTATGTTTATGCAGCTTTTGGAATAAGCTCCTGTCTTTGGGAGGAAGGGGCTTAATTTTACCAGGTTATTGTTATCTCAAGTATGCTCTTATTAGACTTACAGCTGTGGAAGAGGTGTAAAGGATCTTCAGTGTTGGTAAAATATATTTGGTATACTTCAGTGTTGGTAAGATATATTTTCTCTTCCTCCTGCATTTTCCCTCTTCTTTCTCTTTCTCCATTTGCTTTTTCCTCCTTGTTTTTCTTTTCTTTCTTTTTCTTGTTAGTTCTCACTTTTTAGATCATCAAGGGATTTCTTTACCTGATGTCTTTTTTTTTTTTTTCTAAACTATCAATCTGCTTGAACTCTTTCGGCTCATAGCAATAAGAGATATGTAGGCTTAGAGCATTTTCCTGCAATTTGGGGAATGCTAGGTAGTTCAGTGCTCTGGAGTGCAGGTCGCAAATGCAGCTGTGGGAATGGTGAGAAATAGGGTGGGGATGGATTCAGTTGAGTGGGTATATCAGACCAAACTCAGAAGTTAGCATTTTATCTGGGATGAGTGAAAAACTGCTAGAGGTGATGTCACCTTTAGAAGTTTGTTTTGAAAGACAAGATATCAATCAGGAGAATAGGAGAAATGGTTTAGTGGAAACAACACTGGAAGAGAAGGTACACTGAGTCCAAACAGGAAGATTCTGTAGTCATCTTTGCAAGTAACAACAAACACCCAAAATAAAGAAGAGAGGTTGTGAAGAGTTGAAGAGGAAGGACTTAATGATCTGAATGCACTTGGTGGAAGGAGAAATGAGGGACTGTGGCCTACTCTTGGGCTTTTGATTGGAAAACTGAGTGTAGAGATGATATGATTGAGATACTGAACACAGATCAGGATATGATAAGTTCAGTGTTTGGAAGTCACTAGATTGATGTACCTTGAGACAGGAAGATGGGAAGGTAGACCTGGGATTAAGGAGTGATCTGGGTGGGGGTACCATTCAAAGCGTTGCCAGTATATATGCAGCAGTTGAAATAATTTCAATAGTTTATTATTTGTACATACTTTTAATCTAACCTTTGTTTTACATGTGTTTTATTTAAAAAGAAACAAGAAAATAAATAAGATTAGTGACAATTCTCTTTGCTTGGAGGCAAGAGTTAAATAATAAGCTCATAATCTTCATCTGGAATAGGTTTAGCTCTCAACACTCTGTCCACCTTCTGGTCATCTAGCCTTAAAATCTCAGACTATTTTTATTCATCCCTTTTAATCTGCCAGGCAATATCCTTTGTCAAAGCCTACCACCTGATTTTCAAGTTTATCTATTCTGTTAATCACATCCTAAAGGACTGATTTTATCATTTTACTACATGGATCCAGAATCCATATGATTCAATCATTGTCTTTCAGATAAAGTGTAAATCAATTTTTCATTTGCCATTTGGCCCTTTGCTATTTAAACATTCTTATCTCTTTTTAAAAACATATTTAAAAACTAAATGCATAAGATAAAATACTTGTACATATTAATGGGGCACCATGTAATATTCTGATAATGCACATAAATTGTTACCATTTGGATGTGAGGTATCCTCCAAAAGCTCATGCGTGAGACAATACAGGAAAGTTTAGAGGTGATTGGTTTATGAGAACTTTCACCCAATCAGTGCATTGATTTATCCACTGATAAGGATTAACTGGGCAGAAACTGTAAGCAGGAGCATGTGGCTGGAGGAGGTGGGTCACTGGGGTGTGCCTTTGGGGGATATGTTTTGTCCCTGGTGAACAGAGCTCTCTCTGTTTCCTGATTGCCTTGTCTCCACTGCATTCCTTCTCCCCACACTTCTGCCTTAGTGTTCTGCTTCACCTCAGATCCGAGCTATGGAGTCAGCCCTTTATGGACTGAGACCTCTGAAATCAAGGGTCAAGTAAACATTTCCTCTTTAATAGTTCTTGTTGGGTCTTTTGGACACAGCGGCAAAAGAATGGATTAAAGCATTATGTTAAACTTATCTATCTCCTCAATCATTTATAATTTCTTTTTGGTGAAAATTTTCAAAAATCCTTTATTCTAACTCTTTTGGAATACATATTGTTGCTGTTGTCTGTTGTCACACTACTGAGCAATAGCACACCAAAACGTCTTGCTGTGTCTAACTGTAACTTAATACCCATGGATAACCTTTCCTCATCCCTCCCTACCACCTATTTTCTACAACCTCTGGTAACCACCATCTTACTCCTAGTTTCAATGAAATCAACTTTTTTAGTTTCCACATATGAGTGAGATCATGCATACTTACTTTTGATTGCCTGCCTTGTTTCATTTAACATAATGATCTCTAGTGTCAACCACGTTGCTGCAAATAATATAAATTAATTTTTGTTTTTTGGCTGAATAGCATTCAATTATGTGTATGTGCCACATTTTCTTTATCCATTCGTCTGTGGATGGATACTTAGGTGGTTTCCATTTCATGGCCATTGTGAACAGTGCTACAGTAAACATGGAGAACAGATATCTTTTTGACATACTGATTCCATTGTCTTTGGAAATATACCCAGTAGTGAGATTGCTGAATCATATGGTAGGTCTATTTTTAATTTTTGAGGAACCTCCTTAATGACTGTTCTAGTTTACATTTCTAACAACACTGTGTAAGGGTTCTCTTCTTCACATCCTGGCCAGCACTTGTTATTAGTCTTTGTGGAAATAGCCATTCTTACTGGAGTAAGGGTGACATCTCATTGTGGTTTTGTTTTGCATTTGCATTTCCTAGGAATCATCCTTATTTCTTTTTAAATTTTTTTTTTGTAGTTGGACATCATGCCTTTGTTTATTTTACTTTTTTTAATGACATGCTAAGGATTGAATCCAGTGCCTCACAGGTACTAGGCAAGCACTCTGACACTGAGCCGCATCCCCAACCCCATCTTTACTTCTAAATAAAAGTTGCCTGCTGTCTTCAGATGGGATTTCATTTTATTCTCTATAGAACGAAACAGTGTAGAAATCAGTCATTCCACCAACCCTTCCCACATGCCTATCTGCCCCCACCAAAAGCTTGTGGCATGTTTTCATGATTCTAACACTGAGCACAGCCTCTTAGGTTGAATGTGAAATAATGGTTTCCTCATGAT
Organism: Glaucomys volans; assembly: GCA_020662805.1. Taxonomy (NCBI): domain Eukaryota; kingdom Metazoa; phylum Chordata; class Mammalia; order Rodentia; family Sciuridae; genus Glaucomys; species Glaucomys volans. The sequence continues at coordinate 75,700 of JAJEJO010000093.1, read as the reverse complement.
TCCACTGGGATCAGGGAAAAGATCATTTGTAACTCCCCTATTTCTGCAAAATTCAGAAAGTTCTGATTAAACTGTCCTGTAGGCAAAGCTGTTCCCCAGGCTCTCCATCTCCAAGACAGAGCCTCTTTTTGAACACTTTGCAGTTAAGAGTGGGGTGAGGGCAATAGTTAATTTAATCTCCAGGACTTGCCTCTGAGAATATTTGGAGGAAGTAGTAGGTAGTGTAGAAGAAGGAATTTCTTTTTTGGGATTTTTATTGGTGTGTTATAATTACATATAATGGTAGGGTCCATTGTGACATTTTCATACATACACACGACATAATTTGATTACTCTCATTCCCCAGTATATCCCCTTTATGTCTCCTTCTCTCTCCTGATAGGATTTCTTATCTTGTGTTTTTCAGTGGCTCTCAAATTGAAAAAGAAGTATGAGTCACATATATTTGGAAAATTATATTCTCCAAATTTATCTTGCTTTCAGGATAACCACATAATTCAATAAATAAAATCCAGGAGAGTTTGTCCAGAAAGAATACAAATAAGTAAGAGTGTTTTTTTTTTGGATAAATAAAGTTTGACAATAGAGGCAGGAACAAATGCCATTTTTTAGGTCATGTCTTGATGATTTTATATGCTTATAGGTTTTACAGATTGTCCCCCTGCCAATTTTTGTAATGAATTCTATGGCCCCTTCTTCATGTTCACCTTGACTCTGTCATGTTTTCTACTATCTCAGTGCAAGGAATACCTACAAGAAATAAGAAAAAGAAAGTCCATGAAATGCTCATTCCCAAGTTGTAAACATATAAAATTATTTGTCAGAAAGATGCTGTCTTTCAGAGGCTCCTGACTAGCTCCCAGTCTCCTACCATGTCTGATTGATCATGCACTCTCTAATTCTATACTCAGGTGATTTGAAGGATAATGGGAGGGTTGGAGACTAAATCAAGTAATGAAAAATCACTATTAGAAAATCTTTGCTATAATTTCAGAATCTGTTAAAGGTTCTATAAGAAATGGCTGCTTCTGTATTTTGTCCTTTGAAATTATGGCAGCACAATGACAGCTCTGGTTAAACAATTCCTCTGGCCTCTTTCACTGGAACCCTGTTTATTTCCTCCCATCTGTAATCTTGTTCTCCTCTTTCCTGGCAAAACTGCCTTCACAGCAGGGTCAGCCAAACGAAACATCCCTAATTTACCAGCAGAACACTGACCCTCACTGTTGGGTGAAAGGGCAGAGTACTGAGTTGCAAAATAACATGATTCATAGCCCTTCAGAGTAGTGCTAGCCCATTAGGCAGTCTAGGAACATTACAGAATCTCTGTCCCGTAAGAAATATGGGTGGAAAAATGATTATGTTTGCAAATAATTGTAAGGCAAGCCCAGGAGTGAAACTAAAAGGAATCCGAATTCTCTTCAAAAGAACTTGAACAAGCTTTTCTTCAGTGACTCTATTTTCTGGGACCTTCAAGGACTCTTCCTCAGTTGGGCAACATGCCTGTGTTTAAATGCTTGGGATGAACCACAGATGACTGACTGGAAAGGGAGGCATCCTGCAGGGTGGCAACTTCTTGGGGGAAGGGTAGTAGCTGGGAGGGATTAATAGAAATAGTTGTCAGGAAGGAAAAGGAGACCTAAGTTTCTCTCACAAAGCCCAACTCTGTTCATGCTCTGTATTATGAGAGCAAGTAAGAACCCTTTGGTGGTGTCTAACAGAGACTGTGAAGCGATCTGAACAGAAGAACCAGAAGCTGAATTGAACACTCTTCAGTTGGAAGGGCCACCTCACTTGCACCCTCTCAGGAAAGGCAGCAGTGTTCATAGAATCAGGAATATGACCACACAGGGGTAGGGTAATGAGCTGCTTTAAGTACCAACCACTTGGTTCATGTAAATATTTATGATTCCAATGATAAATGTGTGAATATTAATGATATTTATGTTGTATAGTTAACCTTACTTGAACAATGATTCTCTGTCAGGTTTCTAAACACCTAACATGTGCTGTGGCCGAATGTTTGTGTTTCCCTCAAATGCCTGTGTTGTTGAAACCTAACACCCAAGGTAATATAGTATTCAGAGGTGGGGCCTCTGGGAGGTGCCTAGATCATTAGCACTCTAGATTCTTAAGCAGGACTAGTGCATTTTTAAAAGAAGCCTTAAGGAACTTGTTTGCCCCTCCAACCAGGTGAAGATGCACAGGAAGTCACCACATATGAAGAAAGAGCCCTTACCAGATGCTGAACCTTCTGGCACCCTGATCTTAGACTTTCCAGACCCCAGAACTGTGAGCAATAAATTCTGCTATTTTATTACCCAGTTCAAGATATTTCATTATAGCTACCTATAATGGACTCAGGCATATTACTCATTTAGTGCCCCAAGTAGCACCTTGAGGTAGAAAATTATCTTAATTTGGAAGATGTGGAAGTTAAAATAAGAGGTTAGGTGAATTTCTCAAGACCCATAGCTAGTAAATGGTGGAGCCAAGATGTAAAAAATCCTAGAAAAATTCCTGCCAGCATGAATCCTTCTAATATTAGGTTTAGACAGTTAAAGTTCAATGGCAATGTGTATATCATGTGACCATTCTCCCTAATTTACGCCAGTCAATCTATGAGAAAGGCTTTTTATTGGGTGCAAAGATGGGTGGACAGTGGTGGTATACATATGTAAAAAGTATCAACGTTCTTGTCAATGAATTAATACTTCTGTTGAGGACTACTTATAATTCTGGAGTCACTCAAACCAAGTTCTCTTAATACTTTTTGTCCTATTTTCTTAAACTTTCCTATACAATGACATAAGTGCTAGTTATAAATAGCCATTTAATTAAAGTTAATGAAGACTAAATAAAATCAGAAAAAATATTCAAAGTATATCTGAAACTTGGATTTATCTGGGTATTCTGTATTTAATCTTACAATCTTAGGTTGCAGTTAAGGGGCAAGCTGGGATTTCAATCATCTGAGGACTTTAACTGGGGCTCATCGGTCCATTCTGCAGGTAGCACACTTTCATGCCTCACAACTTACTGCTACTTATTCACAGGAAGATTTGTTTTTTGCACATGGACATTTCTGTAGGTCTGCTTCAGTGTTTTCTTGACAGATCAGCTGACTTCCTGAAGAGTGAAATGATTTAAGAGAGCACAAAATCTCCATTATATCTAAAATGCTGTGTTGGTTACAAAGATCAATCCTATTCATTGTGGGAGGGAATTATATAATGGGCAAGATTCATTGGGGACCATTTCTAGAAAATATACACCAATTTCATAGAATATAATCTGCACAAGGGTACAGTTTCTTTATTTTTTCCCATCATTATAGTCCCAGTGACTAAAACAATACCTTATAAAATTGTATATACCAAATAATTCTTTAAAAATTTTTTTTCATTTGTTGATAGGCCTTTACTGATTTATTTATATATGGTGCTGAGAATTGAACCCAGTGCCTCACACATGCTAGGCAAGTGCTCTACTACTGAGCCACAATCCTAGTATCTTAATAAATATTTGTAAATGAATAAGTGAGTACCCTTGGTTCAATATTTCTAACCCCAAAGACTCCTTTGGTCTCAGAGTTTTATAGGATCAAAAGATATTTCCCTAAAACGTTTGGGGATGAAGAGATTAGAATATAAGTAATAGGAATTTGCAGGAATGTTTTAGAAGAATATATTAATAATGTTGCTAATAAATGATTATTATGGTGGTGTTAAATGAGTATAAGGTTCTGTTAGAAACTTCTTTTATGTATCTAATTTCATATGTGTAGTCTTTTACTTATGTATTATGGAAAAGGACCAAGGATTAAAAATGCAGATACTATGAAGAATATGTGCACGCACGCGTACACACACACACACACACACACACACACACATACTGTTGCTCTAGGTTAAAAATGGAAAGGAAACTCTGAGATTTAATAGAATGTCAGAAAGATCTTTTGAAGAAAAGTACTTGGCACAGTCTTGATGAATAAATTACAACCTGGGAGACAATAGACAGGTTAAAGCTCATCGTAAGAGTATGTTTTAGAAAGAGGAGAGTGTGGGTAGTAATTCAAAGCTGACAAAGATAAGAAGGGAAAGGTCTATGTGTGGAAAATAAGAGTAGCCCTCCTTTTACTGATAGTGTGACTCTGTCAAGTTCTGTCACTTTTTGATATCTACTGGGATTTAAACTTCCCAAGATAGAGGACTGACCTGTGCAAAGTCACCAGTCAAATCATAGCTTATCCCTGAAGTGATTTGATGGTATTAACTTTTACTAGTGAAAGCCAACAGGGAGATTCTGGAGAGTATGGAATACATCACCATTTCAACCTTCTTGCCCCGGGCACCCTGTCTTTCCTCAACACGCTCCAGGTTTGTGAAGTAATGGAATGAAGACAGGAGTCAGTTTTAGAAAAAGCCTAGCAGTTTATTTCTGGATGGTTTACAAAGGGATGCTTGTCTCTTTACACCTTCTCAGGAGGGTCTGCAAGGCAGCTTCAGCTGCTCTCTGGACACTGATACAGTGGTCTTGTCGAAGTTCTTGGAGCCCTGAAATGGGAAGAAGAGCAAAGTAAGCTAAAGCATAGAGTCAGAGCCCAGCAGAAAAAGCAACCCAAAGCAAGGTCCACTTTACCCAGCACTGCAAGGCTACCACTGAGGGTCAGACCTGTGAGCAGCTCAGATCCTCCTGTTTTACTCTAAAAGGCAGAATTTGGAGCTACAGGTTGAGGAACTATTTTAACATTGAGATAGGGGAGAGGGACAGAGGGTCTAGCTCAGTGGTAAAGCATATGCTTAGCATGAGCAAGGCCCTGGGTTCAACCCCAAGCACACAACCCTGATCTTGTGATCAGTAAGGGTAGACACAACCTTCAGCTGTCACAGTCTGTTGGGAATGTTGTCTGCAAGAGGTGGAGCTGGAGGCTGTTTTATGCATCATGGGAATTCTAGTGTTTAGAGAACCTCAGAGACAATAATTGGGTCCTAAGATTTTTTATTTCTAAGTTTACACGGGGCTTGGAGAAATAAAAGTTTTTTTTCTTCTCTAAGGATGTAAGCAATATGTTAAGCAGAAACCAGGGATGGTACTCACGTGTGGTCAATTGTTCTCTCTCTAATAACTCCACATATTGGTTGGTCAAGTTGAGAACAATGGCATCTAAAATCAACAGGAAAAAGAGTTACTGATTTCGTTATAGGGGAGGAGTAGATCATGTCAGACTCCACACCTGGTCAGAAGGTAAATGATCTAGTTAGTGAAGGAGCAAATTAAATAACTTTCTGTGAGCCCCCTAGCATGATGTGAGTGGAATCTCTATTGAGTTTTGCAAACTATGTCTAGAAGTGGTCACTCATCCAAAGAGTATTGGGAAAGCTCACAAAATGGCCCTGGGTGGCGGGGGCAGGCATTGGGTTTCAAACTTGTTTAAGATATGGTTCCTGAATTCAATGACTTTGTAAAGTATAAGATGGCAAAGCCAGTGGGCCTGTCATCTGTGTGCTGATTAGTCGGAACAGGCTTCAAGATAAAACTTAGAATTTCATAATAGAAAGATCTTCCAGGAGTCAATTATTTTCCTTTTTATAGATTTGACAAAGAGGTGAGCCACACATGTCTCCTGGTCCCTATTATCAACATCAGCATGCTTTCCACGTGTGTCATGTTGCTGCCCAAGCTCTCAGTTTGAATTGAGCTCAGAATCTGGAGTATGGTTCATGCTAAGGAATGAAGTCAAAAAAAGTATTCAGGCAGCGGTGGAGGGTTGGAGCAAAGACTTGGGGAAAAGAAAGAGCAATGCTTAAGATGAAAGGAACGTGGAGGGCTCAGGAGGGAGAGGAGTCTGATCGGAGGAGAACTGAGCACTGGCAAGTCAGAAGAGGTGATAAGTTTTCATTTGCAAGAGAAAGTAAATTCCTTTGAAGGAAGTGGTTACATGATATAAAATGGATTTATTCTCAGCCTTTCTAAAAATTGTCACACCAGTAATAGTGTTTATGCTGGGGTCGCTTTTAGTCCAAGCAAAAACTAGATGGGAAAGAACAGGCACATCTGAGAGGGAACTATGGATGTGAGCTCACCTGTGAGCTTGATGGCGGCACTTCTGATCATCTCCCAGTTGCTGGTGAAGAAGGTGAATGAGTGTGTGTGAAGGATCCACAGAATTTCCTGGTTTTTCTTTGCCTAGACGAGATGTGTATTACAAAAAGGGCAACTGGAAAAGGAATTCATGACATTCTGCATCTTGTAGGTCTTCAGAAGGGAACCCTAAAGGCGAGTGACACTCCCACCAGCTAGCCATTGATTTGTTAATGGACTCAGATGTCACATGTCTCATGGATATTTTAATCTCAGTTTTATCAGGAAGGTACTGGGGCTTAAGGAACTAATCAACGGATGTGAGTTTCATGAACCTAGGAGAACAGATCCTACTCAGGCCTTGAGCAGGAGGCAATGTGGGGGGTTACCAAGAATCAGTGTGACCCTTCCAGGACAGTCCTGGCTCTGGCCAGAGAGTACTTGCTATGTTGTTTGCCCTTCTGGGATTTATCTCTAGACTCTTGTCCTGCCATTTGCAAGACAGCATTTACTTCACACTCACCAGTTTCACACAGAATTGTCTATAGAAATCTCTGGCCCTTAGTAGATCCTGATCAAGGAGATGGTCTAATACCCCATAGAGTTCCTGCAGGCCCAGGAAGGGGATGCAGATGACCAAGACATCACGGCAAGCCTGGAAAACAGTGTTCTGTGTCACAGTCCACACGGCCAGGGCCCTCTTTCTATAGGGAAGAAGTACTGACTAGTGTTTGGAAAGGAACAGTTAATATGGTTTGGAGGGTGTACATCATTCCTGGTATTTTCCCAATTTCACGAATGGAAGAGGAAACTTGGGAAGACATCACAAGAATGTATCCAGATTTGGAGAATCAGTTTTCAGGTTCAGCTTTGTGGGGGGAGAGTGACTTCAGATCTGGCTTCTAGTCCAGCTAGACCAGGTTTACTGGTGCTTTTCAGTCCTGGGGAGGGGAGGAAGTATGGGTGTCTGTGGAGGGATACTTACAGCTCCAATCTTGGGATTGGGGTCCCAGAGGTGGAGAAGGAATGAAATCATGCTCTTTTTTATTTCTTCAGCAAAAAAAATCTTCCACCTTCTTCCTGTTAGGGATGCCAGATCCTCAAATAACAAGATGGAAGTCAGTCTCACCTCATCTTGCTCCTGTGGTAACAAATGTCATCTTCTCGCAGGCCGTTCCCTCCAGCATCCCCTTGGTACCTTCCCTGACCTGCCTCACTTCAGCCCAGGAAGGCTGGAACCCAGGCCCTGGCACACCATCCCTGTGTGTCCTCAGAACTCACTTCTTTCTCTCCTCAAAACACGTGAGTTTAAGATACCAAGGGCCTGCGAATATTTTCTCTGATCAGTGGATGCTGATACATAATGGGGGCGGGCAGGTTATGGGGGGTATAAGAAATGAATGGAGGAAGTATGGATGGTGTAGAGGAAAATGGGATGGGAGGGGCTGGGGGAAGGAAAGATTATAGACTGAGACAGACAGTGTTACCCTATGTATATGTAAAATTATATGAATTGTGTGAATCTACATTGTGAAAAAAAAGATATATTCCCTGCTGTATAATCATATCAAAATGGGTTCTACTGTCATGTATAATTAAAAAGAACCAATTAAAAAAAAAAAAAAAAAGAAACCAAGGGCCTGGAGTTTAGATGATGCTGTAGAACTTGAGGCTTGATTTTTGTCTTTGAGTAGCTAGTGGGAAAGTGTGACCACAGGAATGATTAAACAGGAGTGCTGTCTGTCTGCAGAGGGCCAAGAGGATTCCTGCTTCTTCATTTTACATGAGTTAGCCTGAGCATGTCATTGTCCTGGGCTATGGGAGCTCTAATCTAAATTTTCCCAGGTCCAGAACTCTTCTCCAAGGTGCCAAATACTCAGGAGTTTGGGCCTTGGGTCTCAGTTAAACAAACAAGTGCTTGAACCTATGGTTGAAAAGGCAAAATTAGGAACTTCCCCGCTTTTTGTCCAGGATGATAGGCAATGATTTCAAAAAACACAGGGTAAGATGATGGAGGACAACCTTCTATTATTTCCTATGTTCCAGCAATGAAAGAAAATGAAGTTAGATGAGTTTTCTGGACTTTTTTGCCCAGGCCTAGAAATTGCCTTTAAAATACTCATATGAATATCAAAGCATAAAAGGAAAAGTAGTCCTGAGTAGAAGAATATTATTTAGATAAACAATAAACATTAAAAGGAAGTTGATATAGAACTTCCACAAAAACAAAAATGGCTTGTTGGGGAAAGACCAGAATAACTAAACAAATGCATCTGTATAATGACCATAAAAGTAGAAATATATTCTTTAAATATATCAGGAATATGGTCAAAGTGTATTTTTAAAACATCTCTTTTTTAGAAAAATGGATAAAACCAAAAACAAAGTACTGACAAGGAGAAAGGCATTTACTTAAAAAAGGAAACAAATAAAAAACAAACCCAATTTTGATAATTTCTAACATCAATAAAGAAAGAAGATGATAAGAAAGCAGAAGAAAGCAGGAGAGACAGTAGGACTATCATTGGATGTGACAGTAGTCACATCCAATGTCTTTAGTTTTCTGTTAAGAAAAAAAATGGATTCACAGAGTGTGAATCCTGTGATGACTCAGGGTGACATGTGGGGAATGGTAGCAAGAAGGGACCAGAGTATAGGGCAGCGGCCATGTCTTTGGTTTTACCAATTAATTGAAGCATCACCATGTTTTGAGAATTACAAAGAAGTATTACATACTTAGAGAGAAAGAGAGAGAATGCACCAAGGGATTAAAAAATTGTATGCTTAATTTATAGAAAAATACAGGAGCAACATGTCATAGCAGAAAGATAACACTAGTGGAGAATAAATAGCATATCATTACTAAGACCTAAGTTTTGTAGAACTTTACTGCAAGTGTGATGGAAGTGATGGCTATTAGAATGAGAAAGATCCAACCAGGCATAGTGGCACATGCCTGTAATCCCAGCGGCTCAGGAGGCTGAGGAAGGAGGATCGAAAGTTCAAAGCCAACCTCAGCAAAAGTGAGGTGCTAAGCAACTCAGTGAGACCCTGCCTCTAAATAAAATACCAAATAGGGCTGGGGATGTGGCTCAGTGGTTGAGTGCCCCTGAATTCAGTCCCTGATAATCCTCCCACCCCCGTGCCCCAACAAAATAGATTTATTTTCTCCTGCAATAGCGCTGAGAAACTTTATTGTGACCACAAAGCTGTTAGGAAAGACTTGTGATTTACTGCAGACTCAGATTCAAGAAAAGTATTATTATAGTTTAGCAGCAACAACCCAGGAAACCCCACAGGTGGGCCTCTGGGGTGACTTCAGTCCTTTGTTAAAGATAACCATTGATTGCTATTTTTAGAGAAGATACTAAACTTGGTGGGAGCCCAGTAAGCACTTTTGAAGACAATTTGACAATTAAAAGTGATATTGGTAAATTATAGAAACTGGCTGGGGGGAAAGGAAAACAGAAAGCTCTTTTCAAAGATTACTTTTAGGTTAGCACATAAATCAGGGAAACTGCAAAAATAAAAAACTTAAGAATGATTGACGATGGGCATATATTGCAGATTAGAATCTACAGATGCATGGTTAATAAATTGCCAGAGAGTCAGGAAGAAAGAGAAAGATTTAAAAAAATTGAAGCAAATAAATAGGAAAAGGTTGGACTTGAGAGGTAATTTTTCTTCACATGGTATTCAATACTTCTCAGGCCTCATTTGGAGATCCAACTCAGACACAGGCTTATAAAATATTTAATGAGCAGAAAAATTAGGTTATGATGAATAATGAAGGAAATGAAGACTTTTCAGTCTGGAGACTGGAAGGTAAATAAGTAATTTAATAAAGTCTTAATGTTAATGAAGATGCACTGCAGGAGGCAGCCAGCAGCTTGCTGTTTCCTCTGACAATGCAGCTCGAGGAAGCAGGTATAGATCACAAAATAACGGATCGCATTTGTTATGCAAATGTATGATTTTTACATTGATGGTGTGAATAAACCAAAAATAAATAATGAACTATAGTTTCCTGGAAGGTGTAACCTGGAAGGTGTAAAATAAATAATGAACTATAGTTTCCTGGAAGTGACCTTTCCCTGTGTGTGAGGGATTGCTGATTCATCCTTTTGGAAAAGTTAGGGCTGTGAACTAGATTGGGCATTGGCAAACTTTTTCTCGAAAGAGCCAAAGAGTAAATCATTTGGATTTTTGTGGGCCGTGTGGTCTTTTATTATACACCTTTATTTTATTTACTTATTTTTGTGTCGTGCTGAGGATAGAACCTAGCGCTACAACCCCAGCCCACAAAGTGTTTCTTTTTTTCTACAGTGATAGGGATTGAACCCAGGGCCTTGATGTTTATGAGGCAAGCACCCTACCAACGGAGCTCTATCCCCAGCCCAGGCATGTGGTCTTTTTAATAGCTAATCAACTCTGCTGGTGAAGTGCGAAGGCAGCCACAGACAACATGTAATCAATGAGTGTGGCTGTGTTCCAATACAACTTTATTGACAAAAGCAGACTGTGACCTGGATTTGGTCCATTAACTGTAGCTTACTGACTCCTGAATAAAATGAGACTTTACATTTTGGAAGTGGAAAAGACAGTATCAGAGCAACATCATCTTTCTTCAAGGCCTAGTCCTGCACTGAGTTCCCCACAAAGCCAACCTTGAAATGAGCATTTAGGCTCAAGAAATTAATTTGGGAGGTGAGTCCAGGAAGCAAGCCGGGGGAGTGGGAATGAGACAGGGAAGGAAGGAGGGCTAAGAAAGCGAGTATCAATGAATACATTACTTACATGAGCAAGTGGTGCTCAATCCTTCCCTTTAAGGAAGCTGGTAAATTAATCTACAGTTTGTTGTTTCCCATTTTTGGAAGTTCCTTTCAAGGGTTTTCTTCCCCCAGCAATTCTAGTTCACCCTGCTTCCATCAGTCATGATTCTCAGGCCAGGGAGCACCCTCAGGCAGAGAGAGACAAAGGAAGCCGTTTTCCTATATGAGAATTGTTTGCAGGTGACCTCTGAACTGGCCAAGGAATACTGGTAGAACACCGACATCTTCTACAAGCAGTACCTGAATGCTTTTTCTGTTTACCCACTTTGGGGAAGAAAGATTCCTGAACAAGCTCACTTACGTCTTCAAAGAAGGTTCTTGTTTGCAGCACTATTTCCTTGAAGTAGAAGCTCACATCTCTGTCTGTAAGCATCTCCAGGATCTTTTTGAGAGCCTTTAGGCTTTCACAGACGACTTCAGTACGAGCCAGGTGATATAGGCCTCTGATGATAGATTCTAACATTATCTGCTTATGCTTCTTCACCTGTTTTGAAATAAAGTCTCTTAATCTCATAAATTCTTCTATGTGTATCTGGAATACTGTGCGATTTCCCAGGCAAGGAGATTGACATTCTGTTAGGGTCACACATACTTTAATACAAGAGCCATAACTTCAGTAATGTATTGGGATTTTGCTTAATTTATAAGCAACTACCAGGTGTGGGTTGGTAAATAATTATTTAAAAATAGCTTAAGTGAAATATTTTCCCTGTGAACACCTCTTACCTTATAAGGAGCCCCAGATGCTGTGTTACCCAGCCCTCGGATGGCCATTTGCCTCAGAGTGGAATTGGAATCCCAGGCGCTCTGATCCATCAAGATCAGCACATCTCGTAGATTCCCAAGCTTCCAAAGGCTTGGCTCCTTCATGAGCTGAAACCAATACACTCCTTCCCTTTAGTTAAGGGTGTGAACTCTTCAGGAGAGTGCCAAATGCATCATAACTACAATCAAAGAAAGGGCCTCACTGCTGTGTAGTAGAGAAGGAAGTTTTTGGGTGAGCTAGCAAGTTTTGTAGAGGATAAGCTCAGATGCGACAGCCCATAGGTCAAGGTTATGTGTTCATGAGAACCAGAGTACCTGAATAAGAGGATGTTTCCAGTCTCAGGGGAAAAACAGAGCAGGGAAAACAGGAATTACTGATGATGTTTTTTCTTTGGATTGATTGGAAGGGTCTTGATACAAGAGTTGGAAGGGTCAGTAATGTTATGATTGTTGGTTACTTTTTGTTTTGTCCCTCCCAGGTTTGGTTCCCTTCCTTCTCTGTCCTGGACGGTTTATTTCTGCAGACAGAGGGCAGAATGTGTTTGAGAGTGTTCTTCCTCTTTTGGTCCCTGCTTAGGTGTTTCTGTCAGAAGCTGTTTCCTCTGCTACTGAAGTTCCCCTTGAAGGTCCCTCTTCTATGGTGTCAGCTCTTACTGAGCACTAGCCCCTGAGAGAAATACCGCAAAGGACCCATTGAGCCTGCTCTGATGGGTGCTCTCCCTTGCCTCTGAGAAGAAAGCTGTGCCTGTTATCCGGTAGTTCTCTGAGGAGGAGGTGAGAGATGGGAAGAGTTGCTCCATGATGTCCAGTATGACTCCGCGCTGCCACACCAGCATGCTCCTGGAAAATGCAAATTTTAGAAGAATATTTTTTATTTTTCTGTAAGCAATGGAGCAAATCTTAGCCTATTTGTTTCTTGTGCAAACTAAGCCTTAAATTTTAAAATAGCCTATTCAACTATCCAATATAAATGTCATTTATCTGAAGCTGTTCTCTTGAATCCCCCCCTCACTGTTTTGAGAGGAGTGGTGTTTGGGGCTGATCCTACCATCTCTTGCTACGCCCCCTTTGCTCATTCTTCCTTGATGTTCTTCTTTGTCTATAAATTCTATGTGAGCCAACTGTTCTCAGTGAAGTTGTCTGCATCACACTTTTATTCTTTGTTTTTGGTTTTCTTCTTTGTATCTGGTTCTAGACTGTCTGTACCTTACCTGGCCAGGGCACATACACCTATGTGATGGCTGTCAGGACTGCTAAGGAGGGTCCATAAATTGTCCCCCTCATCAGATTCTTTTGCAAGGCCTTCTTTCATGGCTTGTGCTTGTAAACATTTCAGAGTTGCCGTTGAGAGCCTAAAGGAGACAGTAGGCATCACAAGAGTAAGTCAGCGCCTAACAGGGAATTGAGAAATCCCAAGTTCACTCTTCCTGCTCCCCATAATGCTCTGACAACCCTGGACTTATGGCTGTTGTGTAAGAGAAAAACAGGTGGCTCTGCTCTCATACTTTATTCTTGGGATCAAAGGAGACATCCAGATGATGTGAGCTAGTAAGTACTGTCACAAAGTCTTGTGAACCTTCCATGAGGAAAAATCCATAAGAACAGAAAGTGAAAAATACCCTATTTCACTGCTTCTAAAGTAGCCTCTGTGAGATCGGGATGCCTCTTGCACTGGATGGTGTGGTACACAGTTGCTGTTGGCTAGACGGTGGTTGTGATGTGGTTACTATCTTCGGTGCATTCTCATGTACGTGCTTGCATTCAGGTAGTGCTCTTCATATTGTTTTCACTTTAGTAAAGGTTCATGTGTTATTGCAACTGCACTTATTGAGTCTACATGTCATTTGAAATGCCTTTATGAAGGTTGTACTACAATTTGACATAATGGAAAGTTATGCAAAAGGTAAAGAAAATAGTGATATGATATAGGATGAAAATCTTATACCTAATAATCCTTGAGGAGCTCTTTTGATAAGTATAAAACAAAAATTTAAAAATATAAGTGACAGCCACACAGCTTGGCAGCTGGCAGCACAATCCCCTGTGGTACACCTCAGACCTTCCCCCTACAGAAGTCCCAAAGCAGAAAACAGACCTATCTGGAAGAGATGCATTTGGAAGGCACCATCTGATTCTGTCCAGAGGAAGAAAAAGAAAGTGAACAAACATCTTTCAGAGAACAAAATCCCAGCAAGACCAGAAAGGGGAATTTCATACCTACTTCTTCAAGCTCTTTAGCAAAAGAAGTACATCAGAATATAGGGAAAAAACTCATAATAAGAATCCCTCAATGGATCCTTCATCCACCAAACAAGATTTCTTCAGAAACCAACTTGCCCTTGCAAATGACCTTGCCCAAGAAATAGCTGTATGAAACATTTAAAGTTGTACTGTCAAGTGGTAAAATGAGGATAAAAAAGCTTGTATTTATCTGTATATGTATTAATGTATAAATCCCTGAGGAAAACTAAATGAATATAAATATTTATGTATGAAACTAAATCAGCATGTAACACACTGAAGAGATGAAGATTAGTGTATAGTTAAGATTTTTCTTTTTGAACAGCAACACTTGGGAAAAGGGAAATGAAAACTTTTCATACCATTATACAAAAACAATCAATTTGGAGGAAAATAAGTGTATGTAAGAGCAAAAAAAATGTATATAAGAAAGCATTGACTTATGGCTCAGTTGATAATCATTTTCTTCTTTCTCAATGGTACACCAAATAATGTTGCTTTTTTTCAATTGTTAAAGTCTTAGATTTGATAAAATATGGTATTTATTTGTGTTTTCCTTCTTTCCCTAGTGGTCTTAATATCAAAGAATTCCAGTTTTCCTGTAAAGATCTTGACAAAGGAAACCAAAGGGAACAGAGTGGGCCCTTTAGGACAGAAGGCCTAGCCTGTTATTTCCTATGTGCCTGTTCTGGGCAGCCACAGTGGGTACTGGGTCAGAGAAAAGGAATGCAGGACCTGCCATCACTGCCTCGGGAGAGTAGGACTTCATTTCTTACAAATGTTGGATGCCCTGATAACAGGTACACATCCTGGCTTCCACAGCCCCTCTTGGGAATCTGCCTGTAAAGACAGCCCTGGAACATTCTCCCTGCCAGGCCATTTACCTGCAGGGGTCGGGGATCTGCTGCCGTTCCCCTGGCTGCATCATGCGCCTCCTGTAGTTTGAGGTAGAAGAGGGCATCTTTTGGCCCAGAGTGCAGCTGACCAGCTTCAGGAGGAGAGTGAATAGCTCTGGGTACAAACCGGTGACAGGGGTGCCCATGGAGACCACTTCATATAGAGCACAGGCCACCTGAGGGGACAAAACACTCAGTCAGATGGCATTCTCTTCTCCAGGGCCATCTTCTCTGGGGGCTGATCTTCAAGGTTGTTTTCTCCCCCAGAGATTGTTTTCCAAGTTGACAGTGTTCACAATAAAGAGAAAAGGGGGGCTTATTTAGCTGTAAATGTTTCTCTTGGGACTACCTTGAGGACATCATGTCTATCAGGTGGCACCAGTCATAGACAACGAAATGTTTTCAGCTTTCGAGTTTTTCAAAAACCAAAAGGTGCTTTGGTTATTTTGAGGACTAATTTGGAAATACAGATACATAGATTTGCTTTGGGGCAGATGAGAAATGTGCTTCCCCAAATGATCAGCCACAGACAAAATTACTGCTGCATATGTTTCATATGAACTAGAGGAGAGTCAAAGTTAGTGTATGAGAGAAGTATGACAAAAGATCATGGAGTAGGGAACAGTTCCAGCCAGGTGATGCAATGTTGAACTCACTGAAATTGCTTCTATCCCAGCGACGTCATCTTCTAATCCCATCTCCAGTTTCTCTATTAAGACTCGAATGACTTTACCAGTGGAGGCTGGATTTTCAGCTAAGGCTTTCCACAATGTCTTTGTGTCCCTAGGGTGTCAATGTAGGAGGTTGATAGATAAGACACAAGTCCTTGGACTGTGAGCTTTTTCATCTGACTCACTCTAAAACCATAATATTCCTAATTACAATTTCAAAAGCAGATTGACATGATGCATGCTAAGGGATAATTAAGATGTTTTATTTATCCATCACTCTGGCCTTGGATTACCAAGGTTTGTTAATGTCTATCAATATGGAAACCTCTCACATAGGTGCATCCTAGGCAACAAGAAAGGGGAGGAATATTCACTTTCTAATATCACTTATTTCTGTGATGCATATATACATATATTTGAATTGTCTATCTATAATTATTTTCTTTCCACATTTTTTATTGGTGCATTATAGTTGTATATAATGATGGGATTTATTGTTACATATTCATACATGCACACATTATAACAATAAAATTTGGCCATTATCATTCCCCAGCGCTTACCCCCTCCCTCCTGCCCTCCTTCTATACCTTGGTCTATTTTTTCTACTGATCTTCATTTGATTTTCATGAGATTTAGTGTGAGTGTGTGTGTGTGTGTGTGTGTGTGTGTGTGTATAATTTTTTAAAAATCTCATAAGTAACACTTGAAAATAAATAAAAACAATAAAAAACATTTGGAAAAACATTACTTGTGATTCAAATACCAGTTTTTAAATTGTTCAGCCTTTGTTTTCAATCTTTGTTATCTTTCTCTTAAACAATAAATCCTTCCCCAATGCCTCGTAGGTGGCTTTTCCTGGGAGAAAGGACCAGTTCAATTAGAATCTACCTGTCAAAGGGCAGAGCCTTCTGTAAAAGGTTGGCAACAACAGCATCCATGTGAAAGCTGGCAATCTGGGAGATGGCTTCTAGCATGAACTGAAAACTTTCCTCCTTTTGTCTGAGGACTGGCATGTGGTGATAAATTGTGCCCAGGATCTCCAGTAGCTAAAAAGAAGCCAAATAAAACATTATGTCAGGGCTGGGGTTGTAGCTCAGTGGCGGAGCGATTGCCTAACACATGTGAGGCACTGGGTTCCATCCTCAGCACCACATAAAAAAAAATTAAATAAAGGTATTGTGTGCGTTCTACAAAAAACAACAAAACAAAACAAAAACCAAACCAAAACAAAACAAAAACAAAAACCATTATGTCACCTTTTTCTTTCTACATGAATGACCCAGAGAAGGTACCATCAGCACATTATGGGTGGGAGGTGATAATAATGTTTAAAGCAAGAATTGGTTCTAGGAATGGCTTCTTTCTCACTTAAGAAGACTACTGGTGAATTGAATTCTTAGTTCAGTTTAGGAAACAGTCAAAGAAAGAGTGCATTATGCCAGGTACTGTGTTGGGCACTGTGGGTGATACACCAAAAATGAAAAAAGATGCAGCCCCAGCAAAAGGAGCATGTGATCTAATAAAGGACATCAGTTGGTTACCCAGAGGAATGTGCTCCAGGTGATATAAGGCAGATGGTATGCAAAAAGGTGCATATAATGATAAGTCATGCTAGAGGAGACTTTGGTTTGAGTCTTAAAGGAACGGTGGTAATTTCAAAGGGCAAGGTGGAGTTGGTGGAGGAGGACATCCTTGTCAGAAAAAACAAGTAGAGTTGTAAAATAGGAAAACATGAAAATGGACAAAGCACAGAAAATTTTAAGGGCAGAAATGCTATTCCATGTGATGTTACCATGGTAGGTACAAGTCATTAAACACTTGTCAAAATCCACGGGCTGTGCAAGACCTAGAATGCAGTACCTTAAGCCTTAGAGTTAGTGCAAACTCTATTGGTTTTGGGTGAAACTGATGAGCCCATATAGGTTCATGGAGGGTAACAGATGTACCACTTTGGAGGTGGCTATTGATCGTGGGGGAGACTGAGCATGTGTGGGGAAGGGGGGATATGGCAACCCTCTGCTCAGCTTTTCTGTGAACCTAAAAAAGAAAGTCCATAATGAAAACGGCAGGAAAGCATGAAAATGCCAGCAAGATTTCTGGAAAAAGACAATGATGCAGTTCAGAGCACTGAGAGAATGATGGGCATGAAGGGCGGACGACTGACAGAGGAGATGCAGCCAGACAGAGCCCAGAGGGCACTGAAGGCCACTTTTCTGAATTTTGATGTTAATCCGTGGACAGTAGGGAAGGATATTATACATTTGGATTTCTTGATGTGGTCAAGGGCATGTGTCTAGCTCATGTGTCTAACTTTTCTTCTCTTAGAAATCTCTCTCTCTTATTTTGCGTAGACATTTAAATTAGAAATTTATTTGAAACATCACATTTTCTCCTTAATCATAAATATCCCTTAAACATGATTATGATAGAGTCCTACTTCAGTGATACTTGAAGAGGATTTAATTCCCCGTTGGAAGCCATTAGTCATTCTGTGAATAACTCCTTATGCTAAGCACAAACACACAGGCGTTTCATACTTCTCAACATCTAGTCTCCCATGTCTGCTAGCATAGTAGAAAACCCCCATGTTTGAAGGGTTTGCTGCTGAAGATTAAACCCAGGGTCTCAACCACTGATCTATATCCTCAGGCCTTTTTATTTTTTTGAGACAGGATCTCACTGAGTTGCTAAGGTTGGCCTCAAACTTGCCATCCTCCTGCCTCAGCCTCACAAGTTGCTGGGATTACTGGTGTGTGTCACAGTGCCCAGGACTAACTAAATGCTTTTTTAAAAGTTACTTATTAGAAAGTATTGGCACAGGGGTAATTTCTAATGCACTTTCACAAAAGCCATGCTTTGGAAAAATTTAAAATCACGTGTGCTTGACTCTGGCATATGGGGACAAAGATTTCTTTCTCCCTTTTCCCTTGAGATGTCTTCATTTAGTTAAAAGTTTCTTTCTTGTTGATTAATCTTGAGTAGTTTGTATTCTGTGTCTGAGTTCAGGAGACAGGACAGACGAATCTCTATTTGTAGCTCTTAATCAAGCTTCTTGAATTTAAATTCTGTTCATTCTTTTAACTCTTCATTTGGGAGGAAGGATGGAGGGCTTTTCCCTAACCCACTGGCAGCCTTGTTTACCAGAGAGTGCACCTGATGGTGTATGAATGAGAAGTAGGAGGAGCAGTAGTGAGGTGAGAAGCTCAAGGGTACCTCCCTGGCCACTGTCATCCGCGTAGACCTAACAACGCAGTTTCCCACAATCTGAATGGTGTTGATTCAGAGCCACATCCTCTGGTCAGAATGGGGAAGTTTCAAAAGTTTTTATGATCAAAGATCAGACAGGCAACTGAGGCAGGACTCAACAGGAGTCATGTTAACAGATCACTTGGCTCTGTGCTGAGGCCTCCTGAGGCTGTGCACATGATCTTGCCTGCTGCCCGTCACAGGACAGGCTGAGGAGCAGTGACCTGTTCAGCATTTCGAAAGTAGCAGAATTCTGCTCAGTTATACCGTTGGTGGTCAGCTCACCTGATCTTCCAGTGCTGCTCCGTGCTCCCTCATGGTGGTGATCATCCATATGCCACAGGCCTTTGTACATGAGGGATCCAGGCTTCCCAGACCATCAAGGGTCTCCTCCAAGAACATCTGGATTTCTTCAGTTGGAATGAATTTACAGGCGATCTGAGAATGTACCCAGAAAGACTTATGTCACCAAGCACCTTATTTTACATATGGACACTTAGAGCACACTGTTGTTATTTATTTAAGGATATTAGTAATCCCTGGGATATTAGTTTCCCCAAATAGCATATGACTGGAGCCATGGAAACTAGAGAAAATAAATAAGTTGTAGGCATGACCTTTTATCTCTAAGCAAATTTTCTCTGGGCTTGCCTTTTTATCATTTCATGTTTATTGACTCCCAAGCTTGCAAAGGCAATTTCCAATCCAAACCTAAAGTGATAGCATACTGCATGAAGGAAAAGTAATGCATGTTTATACAGTAATTTTTATATTGTAAAGTACTTGCACATACATTTCAGGTATCATAGAAAGATGTCTTGAGTCTGTTCCAGAATAACTAAGCCTTGACAATTTGGGAAAAACCTACCTACAGATATTAAGTACAATGCTGAGTACTCAAGTGGCTGACAGTATCTGTGTGGAGTATGGATTATTCTGGGCCCTGGTTTTTGATCTTCCATGCTTCAATATTAAGAACAGTAAATATAAATTCCAGAAAATAGAACTTTGCAATTTTGGTTTCTGAGAACAAGAACTACACTGAATGGTGGATAGCAATGTGTGAATGTGAGTGTGTAAATGTGAGTGTGTATGCTTGTGTACATGCGTTGATGAAAAGAAGGGGGGTAGGCAGGCAAAAGTGGCAGTGCTGATGAGTTCCAGAAGCATCTTCTGGGCTGTTTACCAAGCAGGGTGGTAATGCTTTGCAGACATGGGAGCACATCTATCCACTCCCCTGCATGGCATGGTCTGCAGATGGTCTGTTGAGATGAAATGAGCTCCTTTCCGTGAATAGTTAACTGCTCATGGCGGCCATTTCCTGAGTGGTCATGGTTCCAAGCTTGAAGGACTTTACTGCTTCTATGCTCTGTGGCCCACCTAACTTCTCTTCCCTCTTCTCTGCAGTTTCTCATTATCTCTTCTGCTGCCACCTTGACTCAAGCTACCTCATCAAACACTAGGACTCTGGATACCTCCAGACTGACTTCACTAATTTTGTTCTTACCAGATTATATTCTAGTTTTCCCAAAGCAGCCAATGTGACTTTTCAGAAATAAAAAATATGATCTTTTCTTAGAACCACCATTAGCCCAGAGAGGCCTTTGCAAATCAGGAGAACGCATCCTATCCTTGCGCTATTTCACTTCCCTCTCTATGTGTACTTATAATAATATACTGATTTTATTGGATCTTTTATTGTCATCTGTGGAAAAAATTTCTGAGATACATATATAAATCTGTGAAGTCTGCACATTTCACACCAGGCACAAATGTACAGAGCAGCCCTGACTTTACTGCTCAGAATCCTCTATTGGCTTTTGATTTCAATAGAGGTAAAATCCAATGTCCTTAATAGTGCCTGAAAAGTTCCTCAACAAGCCCTTAGCTATCTCTTAGATTTTACTGCTCACCTCTTTCTCTACCTCAGAGCCTTTGCACTTGCTGTGTCTCTATCTGTGTCCTTCGCAATGGGCTATTTCCTAGGTATCTCCATGTTTCTCTCCTTCAGAATGGATTTCTCTGGAGGTTCACTTCTCCCTGTTCCCTATTTCCTCACTTCCCTTTATTTTTCTCAGTTGTCATGGCCTGGCATTATATTTATTTTTCAGATTCAATTTACTGGAATGCAATATTGAGGAGAGGAGGAATTTTGTCTTCTTCTACTCTTAGAGCCTAGAATATAGCCTGGCAGATGCAATGTGCTCAGGAGATAGTAGGTGAATGAGTGCATGATTGAATGAATGGTTGAATTGATTGGCAGATTCTCACTATAACTGTGAAGTAAGCTATTTTCTTTCTTTTTGTTTGTTAGTTTGAAGAAGCAGAGTAAATTTTTTTAAAAAAATTTTTTGGTACCAGGGATTGTGCCCAGAGACACTTAACCACTGAGCCATATCCCTAGGCCTTTTTTGTAGTATTTTATTTAGAGACAGGGTCTCACTGAGTTGCTTAGGGTCACACTAAGTTGCTGAGGCTGGTTTTGAACTTGAGAACCTCCTGCTTCAGTTTCTTGAGCCCCTGGGATTATAGGCATGTGCCACTGTGCCCAGCAAGAGTAAACTTTTAATATCAAGTAATGCACAGAGTGCATCCAATTGACTCCAAAGCCCTTTTTCCTTCCACTCCACCCCACTGCATCCCACCATGGGGAAGTCTCCTTAGTTTACAAAATATCTCAAAGTGTAACGTGATCAGTAGTAGCTGGTAAGCAGGCACATGTATCCAAAGTCAGTAAATGACAGGACAACAGATCTTTCATTTAGCTCGAATGTTTGAACTGTTGCCTTCCTTCCTAATGGGCAGTTTATAGCTTACACATTTGGAAATTAATCCCAATCATCTTTGTTTGCCTTGGCCAATCTTCCATATTTTTTACCTTAGCTATTTTAGCAGAAATTTTGATCTGGACCTGTAGGTCCTCACATTCTAGTCCTTGTTGCAAACCCTGCAGTTTTTCCACTTCCATTCGAATGCCTAAAGTGAAGAAAGGGGAAAATGTATAAGAGTTCAAAGACCCCACAAAGGCTGAAGAAGCTGCTGATGCTTTGATGTGATACTAATTCACTGCTGGTCTCCTTTAACAAACACATATTAGGTTGTCTGATGAGATGGTTGACCTAAGAACAACATATCGTGAGTAGTTTCTACATGTAGGCACCATGCTATAGACTATGCTTGCAATGATCTGTCACTCAGAAAGATTGTCTAAGGTAGGCAGACTCTTTTGTTCTTGTCCCTGTCTTGCAGATAAGAAAATAGAAGGATTTGAAGTCATTTTTCCAAGGTCACACAGTTAGTAACAACTGCAGAGTTAGAATTTGAACCCTGGTCTGTCTGAAGCAAATGTTCTGGCTGTAATAACTCTGCTATATTGCCATTTCTTTTGGAGTTCCATTCTTCAGTGAGCTACCCTGGAGGAAAATCAAAGATAACAATTATAATAAGAAGTAACTGCCTAAGTGATTGTTGTTATCAATTTACAAATGCAGACTTAAACAACAATGATTCTCTGCTTAGATTTGAATGCGTACTAATTGTGAAGACTGACACTGGAACCACTCTGTGGAGGGCAGCCTAGCCCCATGGAACAGACACAGACTTAAGAGTCAGACACACCTGAGCTCAAAGCCCAGCTGCACTTTCAGTGGTCAAGTAGGTGGTTAATTTCCCTTATCTTAGAACTGATGGAGTAACCTCCATGAGTATTCACAGGTATTTAATTTAACACCACAATAGTTACTTGTACTTAGTAGGTGTTTAATAGTGCATGTCCCTTCTTTCCCTCTGCCAGGCTTATATGGTCAACCAAGGAAAAAGTTAGGCTAATTAATAAGTATGGGATTTCTTAGTATCAAAGAGAGTTTGAGAATCTGAGTTTTGTGTTTCAGGAAAATAAGAACAATAATAGAACCTAAATTCCCTTCTTCCTGGGAGTTCCTTTCCTGGCATGATTCTCTTACTGAAATGGTGCCTTAGTTTTCACTTTCTTATTTTTTTCTTGGTGGGGCAAAAGCATATATTCCTAACAAATCATCTTCCTATATCCTAAGGGACTTTCCGATGTACTCTTCTTCTTTAGAACTGACTGCCAACCATATCCATCCCCATCTAAATCCCACCCATTTGGATTTAATACAGTTTCTTTCCTTTCATGGTGCTGGGGATTGAACCCAGGGCCTTGTGCATGCTAGGCAAATGCTCTGCCACTGAGTAGCCTCCCAGCCTCACCAGTCCCTATGCACTTTTCTTATGTGACTCTTGGAATTCTAATATCTCTGTGTCACCGGCATCAGAACAGAGCTTGACACATGGAAAAGCACTCTAGAAATTTGAAAACATATGACTTATTTTAAATCCAAAAATGGCTGTGAACATGGGCATGGGATGGCATTAAACCCACATCAAGTGTTTCCAGGGACACCTGGTCCCTGTGGAAGTGAGTTCACACCATGCAGAGTTGTCTCTGGTGAAATACCTGCTGATTTAGCCTTCAACAGAAGGCAGGGATTGTTGGTTTCATCCTGAGACAGAAGTTTTTAAATTCCTTCAATATTTTCTGATATTGGCAGTTACTCTCATAAAACTGCAGAGCAAGAGGAAGTGTTGATCTGTAGGCTCACAAACCTCCACAGAGTTCTCTCTTAGAGAATTTTGAAAGTTACTTAGCACCATCGTAATAGTGCAAGCTTCTCCTGAAGAGAATTACGTTAGAGAAATCATCGATAATATGACGAGTGGCCCAGTGATTTAAATAGGAGACTTCCAAAACATTTTACCTAATTTTGTGTATCCTCATAATGCTTCAATGTTATCTTAAAAAATAAAAAAACCAAACAACCCCCAAACAAAGCAAACAAACAAACAAACAAAAAAACCCAGACCCACTGAGGGGAGATACGACTTGTCCCAAACTCAGCAGACAGACTCTGTGATCTGATTAAGGTGTTTGGACTGAGAAATGGAAAACTAGAGAAGTGCGGGGAATGGGAGGAGACATCACAGGAAGGAGAGAGACATAGATGCACAAGGAGGAAAACTGAGAAGGAAAAGCTATGGGCATCTCCCTGTCTGTAGGTTTCCCACCTTTCCCTCACCTTTTGTACAGAACAGGCCAATCATGGAACTCACAGCTGCCTGGCGGATGGTAGGCAGGGTGTCACAGGAGTGAGGAGCCAGGAGCCCGAGAAGTGAACCGATTTTGAAGTTCTCTGGTGCCTGCAAGACAAAGGAAGCACCCTATGTGATGGGGCAGCAGGAGTATGGCCCTGGGCATTCCCACATTGAATCTCAAGTCCCTTATTTTCTCACTGCAAGTCTTTAGAATCAAATTGAATCATAAACTTTCTCCGAGGAGGCACGTGGAGAGGAAGAGCCGAGTAAGCTGAGCCAGAGACAGCTAGACAGCCTACCTCTATCGTGCTTCCCTCACTCTGGAGTCAGGAGACACTCTCGGTGGTCCTCTGGAGAGCCTTCCACTCTGGGACCCCAGATCCATCAGGTAGGAGCTCTGGATTCAAGAGGCCTCAGAAATCCCTGTGATTCGCAAGCAACGAGATCTATTTGTTTCTAGGGAGTTACTTGCCTCGATATCATTTGTCAGCACTTTTGCTGTGATCTGGAAGGCTCTTTCTCTTTCCCACTCTTTCTGTGAAACAAGCCACATTCGGAGAAGCTGTTGGTCAAAGAATAAATGTCCTTTCCTTAGTATTCTTCATATCATTCAATTTCATTCTCTCCCTCTCCCTTGCTGTCCCTTTCATTCTGCCTCTTCTGCAACAAGGCTCCCATGTCCCCATAAAAATTCTCAAGAGGATTGACCCTCCATGGTGGGGAAAGTGGGTCAGGCTGCATTTTCCTGTGAAGGATGAAGTAGTTTTGCATGGCACACTAGGGGGATGCATAGTGGGTAGGGGAATCAGCACAAGGGGTGGTCCTACTCACATTAAACATTTCTTGACAGTTTTCTGCCTCCACATTATCCCATATCATGGTCTTCAGAAGTTTCCCCAGAGCATCCATGGATCGTTCGTAAAGAAACTGAAATCAAATGTGAGTATATGGGTCTCAGACCGAGGTGAGGAAGCCTTACTTGAGATTTTCATTCTACTCAGTCCTCACTGCCACTTACATTAATGTGCTCCTTGTCCTTGTCCGTCTCACCCTCGCTTTTGAGTATTTCTAGAGGTGGAAGGGGAAGCAGCTTCCGAATGGTCTCTTCAAGAATATTAAGGTGGTCATGTATTGAGAGCTGAGGTTTTAGTTTACTGAAACGAGAACCATGTGGAAGAATGGGTATTATGGCGACAAGCAGAACCTACCCTGGAGGGTTCTCAGGAGCTGTCAGTCCAAGGTGCCCACTTTCTGAAATGCTGGGATGTTGCCAGAGGTGGTGATGGGAGCAGGGAGAGATCCATTTCACAGCCTCAGACTGCACTGGTGTGTAAGTGAACAAATGAACTGGAATCGTCTTTCCTTCTTTTCCTTCTTTCTGTTTACTATAGACATCATGAGCATAAAAACAAAACCTGACACAATTTGGGAAAATGCAAACATACACTAAACATAAAAACTCATTGGTTATGAAATCGATGTAAATTAAGACAAGAAGATACCACTCATCAGTCACCAAATTAGCAAAGAAATTAAAAATGACGATGCTGTCAGGGCTGCACGAGAAAGTGCTCTCAGAGAGCGGTGAGATTCCCCTAACCAGGAAAGCTCCATTTAGATTCTTGTCGTCTTTGTTGACTGACTGTTCAAAAAAAGATCATCGCTGAGGTAATGTAAGCCAGCTGCATCCATTTGGGATGTACGATTTAATGGAGTTCCCAGAGATCTGTACCCATGAGAACAACACCGTGATTTATACAGAACATTTCTGTTGTCCCCCCAGGTTTTCTTTATGCCCCTTTCAGTACATCTTTTCCTCCACCTTGGCCCCAGACAACCACTGATTTGCTTTTTGCCATTGGGTATTAGTTTTCAGGTTCTGTAGCTGCTCTCAGGGAGTGTAGCCATGTATCTCATGTGGCTAGTCTGAATCAACCTGTGATGTCAGCCTGAAGTACACTGGATTTTGAAGATTTAGAGTGAAGGGTAATGTGGATTTTAAAAAATATTTAATCCAATGTATTCAGTATCTTATAATTATAGATACCAAACATATATAATATGAATATTATATAAATACAATATATAACAATAATATACTAAATATATTGGATTAAATGAAAAACATATTATTAAAATTAACTTGGTACTTTCTTTTTAAAATTTTTTTTAACTAGTTACTTTCTAAAAAATTTTTACTGGACAATTTTAAATGTCATATAATAACTTGCATTATATTTCCACTTGACAACACTGCTCTAGAGCCTAGTTTATTCTTAATTCATCTTCAAGATTCACTTGTTTGAGATTTCTACAAATTTCCCTCATCTTTGTTGACATGTAATTTGGTTTTCCTTTATCTTGCTTCTTTTCACAATTTGAAGAAATTATGTGGGTGATTTTTGCAACTATTTCCCCAGTAGGCAAAAACTGCTTTAGGGCAGAGCAGTATTTTATCCTATATTGGTATTTTATTTTAGATTTTAACTCAATGACTGATTGACATGGATGTCATTCAATGATATTAACTGAAAAAAAATCATCAATTATTATACTTAGATGTTCCAATCTCCCTTTTTGCCCTAAGGTGTTCATCAATTTTTTTATTTTTTATTTTTTGTGGTGCTGGGGATTGAACTCAGGGCCTTGTGCTTGCAAGGCAAGCACTCTACCAACTGAGCTATATCCCCAGTCCAAAATTTTTAAGTTTTTAAAATAAGAAACAATTAAATATAACAATGGGAAATTGAGTAAGATGAGGCATATTTATTCAACAAACTATTAGGCCACCATTAAAATGGTGTTTATTTGTTACTTCACCATCATAAATGACACATATCAAATGTCTGTAGTCAACATCACACTCAGTGGTGAAAGACTGAAGAATGTCCCTCTAAGATCAGGACAAAGACAAAGATGTTATTTTTCACTTCAATTTAACGTAATACTGGAAGTTTTGCAGAGCAGTCACAAAAAAGAAGTAAAAGGCATCCAAAATAAAAAGGAAGTAGTAAGATGTTTTCTGTCCATGGACACCATAATCTTATGTAGAAAATTGCATATTTAGAACTGACGAATGAGTTTTTAGCATACAAAATCAATGCGGAAAACAGTTCATTTCTATA
The DNA here is from genome assembly GCA_020662805.1 of Glaucomys volans. Taxonomy (NCBI): domain Eukaryota; kingdom Metazoa; phylum Chordata; class Mammalia; order Rodentia; family Sciuridae; genus Glaucomys; species Glaucomys volans. Next base: position 48,722 of record JAJEJO010000093.1, on the reverse strand, counting down.
CATTAATGATGAATGATACAAAAAGGAAATTAGCAATTCCATTTACAAGAGCATCAAAAAGAATAAACTTCTCAGGGATAAACTTTACCAAGGAAAACCACAACACATTTTTCTAAGAAATTAAAGAAGGCACAAATAAGTGGAAAGACATCCTGTGTTCATGAATTAGAAGATTTAATATTGTTAAGAGGTTTAGATCTTAGCAATGTGAAGATTAGATTTGCAGATTTAATTGTAATTACTATCCAGATACCAAGAACAATTTTTACAGAATTAGAAAAATCCATTCTAAAACTAATATGGTATCTGAAGGGGCCACAAGTAAACAACACAATTTTGAAAAAGACTGAAATTGGAATTCTTACTCTAATAGATTTCAAAGCCACAGTAATCAAAATAGTATGGTACTGGCATAAAGAGAGACATAAAAAAAAAAGATAGACATACAGATCAATGAATAGAATACATGGCCCCCAAATAAACCCTCATATATATGTTTAAATGATTTTTTGACAGGATGCCAAGACCACTCAATGGAGGACAATGATGACCTCTTTGTCTTCAAATATAGTTTATTGCATATTTTTAAGGTATACAACATGGTGTTATATGAGATCTACATTAAAATGGCTACTGGAGAGAAATACACCAACATATCTATCATTGCATGTGGTTACTCTTTCCTGCCCTGTGGCAAGTGCAGTTATAATCTTATAAGTGAAAATACTTAGTACAATAGTATGCAATTATTAATATATGTGTTAATGTTGTACATTATATCCTTGGACTTATTCATCCTACATTTTTGCTACTTTGTAGTCTTTTATCTACAGTTCCCCATTTCCTTCCCCTTCACCTGCCCCTGTTAATCACTGGTTTATTCTCTGGATATTTGACTTTTTCTTTAGATTCTACATATAAGTAAGACCATGCAATATATATATATATATATATATATTCATATCTGGCCTCTTTTACTAAGCACAATGTTCTCTAGACTCATCCATGTTGTGGCACACAGCAAAACATCCTCATTTTAAAGGCGAATTAATGTTCTATAGCATATACTCCCCACAGTTTTTTTGCCCATTCATCTGTCAGTGGACACTTACAGTGTCTTTGTATCATGGTTATAATTGAATAATGCTGCAATGAATATGAGAATCGTATATCTTTACAAGGTGGTGATTTCATTTCCTTTGGGGATACACTCAGAGAGGGATTGCTAATTCTGTTTTTAACTTCTTAAGAAACTTCTCTACTGCTTTACCTAATGGCTATACCAACATAGATTCTCACCAACAGTGTACAAGGGTTCCTTTTTCTCCATATCCTTATCAACACTGTTATCTCTTATTTTTTTAATAATAGCTATCCTAATGGGTGTGAGATGATTTAGAGGTTTTGATTAGCATTTCCCTGATGATTAGTGATACTGAGCATATTTATACATAGCTCTTGGACATTTTTATGTCTTCTTTGGAGAAATGATTGTGAAGTTTTTTTCTTTTTAAATCCATCTTTTTACATTGGGTTATATATTTTCTTGCTATTGAGTTGTGTGAGTTCTTTTTGAATTTTGGAAATTAAATCCTTGTCAGATATATGGCTTGCAAATATTTTTCCCTGTCCACAGGTTGCCTTTTCAAGCTGTTAACTGCTTTATTGTGGTGCAGATGCTTTTTTAGACATCAAAGGGAAAAATTTTTGGCATCAAAAGCCACAAACAGAGTGAAAATTTAACCTACGTAATGGGAGAAAACATTTGCAAACCATTTATCTGATAAGGGGTTAATTTCCAGAGTATATGAAGAACTTCAGCAACTCCATAATAACAAAACTATTTGATTTTTAAAAATGAGCAAAGAAAATGGATAGCCTTTCTGTCAAGAAGATATACTAATGGCCAAAAAGTATATGAAATGATGTTCAGTATCACAAATCATTAGGGAAATGTAGTCCAAATCACAATCAATTACCACTTCATAACTATTAGGATGGCAACTATTTTTTTTAAATTTGTTCTTTAGAATGTGTTTTGGCAGAATATACATACACAGAGTATAACTTATTCTATTTAGGTTCCCACTCTTGTGGTTGCACATAATGTGGAGTTACCATGGTTGTGTATGCAAATACAAGACTGGGAAAGTTATGACTGATAAATTCTACTGTCTTTCCTATTCTTCATCCTCTCCCTTCACTTCATTTCCCTTTGTCTAATCCAATGGATTTCTATTATTCCCCTCCCCGACCTCCCTTGTTTTGGGTTAGCATCCACAAATTGGAGAGAATATTCAGCCTTTGGTTTTTTGGGATCGGCTTATGTCACTTAGCATGATATTCTCCATTTCCACCCATTTACCAGCAAACACCATAATTTCATTCCTCTTTATGGTTGAGTAATATTCCATGGTATATATATACCTTTTCTTTATCCATTCATAGGATGGCAACTATTAAAGATACCAGAAAATATCAAGTGTTGATGAAGATGTGGAAAAATTTGGACTCTTGAACCTAGTTGGTGGAAATATAAAATAATGCCACTGCCATGGAAAACTTTAGGGTGGTTCTGCAAAAAATTGAAAATAGAATTATCATGTGATCCAGCTATTCTACTCCTGGGTATAGGCCCAAAAGAAATAAAAATAGCATCTTGTGGACCCATGTTCATATCAGCATTGTTCACTTTAGGTAAAAGATGGAAGCAACCCAAGTACTCATCAAAAGATGAATGGATAAAGATATGTGATATATATATATGTATATATACATATACATGTACATATGTACACATGTATATATATATACATATATACATACATATACATATATATGTATATATGTAATACATATATACATATATATGTATATAAATGTGTGTATATATACATATATACACATACATATACATATATACATACATATACATAAACATACATAATGTATATGTATGCATATATATGTATATACATGTTTGTATATATGTATAGACATATATATCTATATATGTCTAGACATATATGTGTCTATACATATACATATATATGTCTAGACATATATACATACATATATATGTATGTATGTATACATATGTATGTATATGTATATGTATGTATATATGTATATGTATATATGTATATATACACACATATGTATATATGTGTGTGTATATGTATATACACACATATATACATATGTATATGTATATGTATATATATATATGGGCATTAAAAAGGAAACGAAATTCTGATGTGTACTACACCATGGATGAATCTTGAAGACATTGTGCTAAATGAAATAAGCCAGTCATATGACAAATATTGTATGATTTCACTTATATGAGGTACCTAGAGTAGACAGATTCCCAGAGACAGAATATAGTGGTTTCCAGTGACTGAGGGGAGGAGAAAATGAGGAACTATTGTTCAATGGATGTAGAGTTTAAGTTCTGTAAGATAAAAGGAGCTCTTGAGGTTGATGGCACAACAATGTGAATGTACTTAACACCATCAAACTGTTCCCCTAAGGATGATTAAGATGAAACATTTTATGTTGTTTATTTTACCACAAACAAAAATTTGAAAATAAAAAACGTTGTTTGAGAAGAATGGATAACACAGTTGGACTACATAACATGAAGTGAGAAAAAGCAAGATGAAAAACCATATGCAGATAGTATCTCAATTATGTAATGAAAATGGAAGACTAGAAATAAAGACTTGAAGGAAGCATGTCAAAATGTTGTTAGTGGGGTTATGAGCTACCTTTGCTATCCAGAAGTTTTTTCTATAGCTTCCAAATTTTAACAATATGTCTTTAAAAACTTGATTAAAATTATTTTCTTCTTCAGGTTTATTGCTGCTAACCAACTAGAATGTTATTAGGCCTTTCATAAGATTTTAATGGGAAGTTTAAAATTTGTCTGCAGGCCAAGATGTAGGAAGAGAAATTTCCTTTTGCACAGAAATTTCAGTCTCATATAACAACAAATCCAATTCCTCTAACTCTTTGACCTTGTCATTCATCAAATGATCAGTCTCTCTGCTGGTTTGGCAATGCTTTGGAAGGAGAAAAGGCTCCTACTTTACAGGTCCCCTAATGAATCATGTTCACTTTGGGGAGGGTGTGCTGGAGTTGACACTGAGAGATAAGTCAGTTGGTCAGGGTCGGGGGTGTAGGGAGAAGGAAATACTTTTTCCATGAGAATAATAAAACATTCTCTACCTTAGGTACCTGATGGCAATTAAGGCTTTCCACCGAATGGGGCTAGCTAAGGAGTCCAGGGGCTCATCCCTGATGAAGTCCTGAAACACAAAGAAGGAAGAGAAATGTTTCAGAAATGGTCGGGGGAGTTCCCAGAGGCAGCACCAACCTTGTTGGGCCCTTGGGTGCTCTGGGGCAGAAAGACAGCAAAAACCTGTTACATGGCACTGGTGAGTTTCACCCATTTTTAAATGGAATACTCGGGTGCTTCCTCCTTCCTTCTCTGCACTCTCACCAGCATGTAACCGATCAGCATCTCTTTGTAGGAAAACTGGAACTGCTTATCGTCAGCATCTTGGACAGCAATTCCAATCTCAATGATGCTTCTGATGAAACTCATTTGCAGATCTATGTCCTAAAGCAAAACAATTCACAGTATAAGCTGAGGTCTTAGGCAACGCAGCTGGATCTGTGAACATGGGACACAGGGTTGAAATAAGTGCCCAGACAGGAGCAAGAATCTTTGTTCCCTTTGGCATCTCTATCCCAGCCTGGAATCCAAGTTTCAGGGAATTACAAAACCAAGGTCAGGGGTTGTGGAAGAGTACTTGCCTAGTACATGTGAGGCGCTGGGTTCCATCCTCAGCACCATATAAAAATAAATATTAAAATAAAGGTATTGTCTCCATCTACAACTAGATTGAAGTTTCTCTAGAGCAGTGGTTTTCAGATGTTTTTTGATCGTAACCACGTAGAAAAGCATTTACAATCCTACTTAGAACTTATTTGTCCAAAACATAACATATATAACTGAAAAGTTGAATAATACTTGCTATTGTTATATACAAGATATTCTACTTTTCTTTTACTTTATTCCATTAAAATTTTTTGCTGTTGTGAACCATTAATTTGAATTTATGGTCCACTGGTGGGTCACAACCTAAAGTTTGAAAAACAGTGCTCTAGTTTACAGGTCAATTTCCAAACAACCTCAAACCAGAATACAGTACCTTGTCCAGTTCTGGATTAAGCTTATGGATCCTGGCTAGAGAATTGGATGTAATTAGTTATATATTGGGGTCCTTTCCACTGGAATTAAATCTAGAGGATGTCTGCCCTTGGCATACTTCAAGGGAGCTTGATTGATTGATCTATCTATCAAGCATCTCATACCTTATTCATCACAGCCATGCCCAGAACCTGAAAAATTAAAAGCAAAAGCAGATAATCAGTGAGCAGCAGTCAGAGATGCCCCCAGCCCAAAAGGAACTACCCACCATCCTGAAAGACAGCAGCAAGTGGAGTCTTGCTCAGGCAGGTGTGGGAGTTGTTCACTGCCCCCACATTTTTAAAGTGAGACCTTGCACATTGGCAGGCTAGTCAAGAGTAAGCTGAAAAAGGCAAGATGAAGACTCCAACTTTTGGGTTTCAGGCTTCACCATAGTTTAAAGAGACCCTAACTGAATGTGGTCGAGACAAAGGGCAGCTAAATCTAGAACTAAGAGTATCCTCAGACCTACTGCAGGGCTTGTGTTGAAAATGCAGATATGTTTCAACAAGTTTGACAGATTAGGAATACTTTTAGCACGTGCCAATTTTATGTTTGCTTATGTGAAGTTTCATCTGTGAGAGGAAAGGTGCACAGCTGGACTGAGCCCAAAGCACAAAGGTGCCCACAGTGTGGACCTCTACCAGCTACCCCAGTTGGCTGTGTGCTAAGAGCCTCTCCCATCCCAAACTGGTGTGGTGACTCCATTGCACTTCAGATAAGCCTCCCTCTCTCCATTGTTTCCTAAGTCAACATTTGCAACTGACTTCAGGTGTTTCAAGATTAAAGTGCCCTTTTTTTTTTTTGTATTCTATTTTTTAAAAAGTAGGTTCCTGTCTTATTTAAAAATGTGCCTCTAGCTCCTGAAAAGACAAGGCATGGAATCACCATATGCCAAGCTATGCCACTTCTCAGGATTTACCCTGAAGAATTAAAGTCCTCTTACTATAGTGATACAGGCAAACCCACATTTGTAGCAGCACAATTCACAATAGCTGAACCATAGAACCAACCCAGGAGTCCATTGGAAGGAATGAATAGATAAAGACAATGTGGTACATATACACAATGGAGTTTTATTCAGTAATTAAAATGAAATTATGGTATTTGCAGGAAAATAGATGGAACTAGAGACGATCATGCTAAGTGAGATAAGTCAGACTCAGAAGGTTAAGGGTCATGTATTTTCTCTCATATATGGAAGCTGGAGAGGAAAAAGGAAAACAAAGGTGGGGGTGGATCTCCTAAAAATCAAAGGGAGATTAGCATAGGAAAGGGACCAAGGTATGGGAGGTAGGTAGGGAGGGGGGCAAGGCTGGGAGTGATATTGTCCAAATTATATTGTTCTATTGTGTACATGTATGAATATGTAACAATAAATTCTATCAATGTGCATAGATATAATGCACAAAAATGTGGAAAAAATGTGTCTCTTTATAAGTTTTGAATATTGTTCCTCAATTCTACTTTCCTGTTATCTTGTGCATATTTTGCATGAGAGCAGAACTTATTGTACTCTATAAATATAGTCACCTTTATCTCTATTCCTATTTTATTTTTGTAATGTTTTCTAAATGATCAGCTAATAATTAATGTAACAAAACATCTTTTATCATGTTTCTCATCATTGCTTATTAGATTTGGGGACATCAGAATCAGCTCTGGAGGAATGTGCTGAAAATATGAATTCAGTGATCCATCCCCAACGACTGGCTTACTGAACTTCAAATCTCCAGGCCCTTCAGGCAATTCTCATGCAACTGAAGTATGGGGATCACTGCCCCACACACCCCTCCACTGACTGATGCTGATGTCCATGTTTTATGAACTCCCCACAAATCTATTCTCATCAGATATGCTTGTGAGTAAAAAATCAAAGCACATATGGATCAAACGTGGTTTGTGGAGATGCAGAAAAGGGGATAAAGGAAGATTAGACGAGACTGTAACATCAAGATGTAGGCAACCTAATGGGGGAAGCAGATGTGCACATGATCATTGAGAACTCCCCACACCTGCCTGTAGATCAGAGCCATTCATAAGCCTTTTAAGCCTGCAGATTTCCAGACTCCTTCTGGGATCCATTTAATCAACCTCCCTGAAAAACGACTCTGGGAGTTTATATTTAAAACTTCATCCCTAGGTGATTCTTTGGTAGCCAACCTGGTCAGCAAAAGAGTTCTGAATTGACAATTTGCATAAGGCAGTTTATTAAAGAAACAAAGAAAGTACTTTATGAGGTGCAGGGGCAGGAATGATCAGATGAATTCCAACTCGGTTCTGTGGCTCTGAGGCTGGAACATTCTTGTCATGTTTAAAAGGCATCAAGAAGGGTCAGTGTGGTTGGGATGAATGTGGAGGGGGAAAATAGTACATGAGGTGAACCTAGTAGCTTGGTGAATAATATACTTTATTTACTGAAGAATACATGTGTGCACGGGCCCCGTGGCACGCTCCTGTAATCCCAGTGGCTCAGGAGGCTCAGGCAGGAGGATTGCGAGTTTAAAGCCAGCCTCAGCAACTTAGTCAGACCCTAAACAACTTAGTGAGACTCTTTAAAATATAAAAAGGGCTGGGAATGTGGCTCAGTGGTTAAGAGGTCCTGGGTTCAACCTCTGGTACCAACAAAACAAAATAAAAAGAATACACCTTTGGCACTTCTGATACACTATTCTGGGTGATTTAGGAATATTATCATATAAAAGATTAAACCACTACCATTGGGACTATTATAGGGAATCATAAGCCAGCTGCCCTACAGTGCTACGGAGGGATCGTTGTAAGTTCAAGTAAGACTGAGTTCACCATGGGCACAGCTCATCTGGGGAATTACGTCATCAGAGGGGTAGGACATAACTGCACAAGGCCTTGGGAAGCCAACAAATTACCCTACTTCATAACAATTTTTTCTATTTGTGAGTTTTCATTTCCCGAATGTAACTGATCTCACTTATTTTGTTTTTTTTTTTTTCTCTTTGGTTTGTGTTCTTTGAGTTTGAATATTCCCAAGAGCTGAAAGATTTAGGAACCCCACCCTGGAAATTGCGGCAGCATCCTGATGAGTGTTACCTGACAACACTGGCTATACAGAAACAGGATCTGGGCCAGGAAGTCTTGATTAAGCCTGGAGAGAAGTTGATGCTTGGGAGCATGGAGAGCCACTGCTCCGTAGATCACTATGACGTCAGTCTTGCTCAGTTTCTTTTTCCCAGAAAAAATACACTGCAGACCAGAAAAGGGAGACATTTCATTAAAAAAAAAAAAAGAAAGTGACCTAAGGAGTTTCTTTTTCTCTCATATTTTTTTTTCCTGACCCTCTGTGCCACTTTTAGGGCTAAGAATTTGGACTGAGAGGATATAAAATGAGTCTAAAACTGATATACTTTTGCTCGTATGAAGGTGAACAGGCAGGACTGTCGTGGGGCTCTCAGGCTGTTGGAGAGGTAATGGAGAGAGGCCTTGTTAATTATTTATTTGTCCTACCCCTCCTTCAGGGGAAGCAGAGGACACATAATGGCGGCTGTGCTGGAGGCCTGGGGGGCTGGTAGCAGGACAAATGTAGGCCCACACGGACCTTCAAGGCCAGCATTAGTGACAGAGAATTGAAGCAGACCTGCTACGTAGCTGACCACCCTGTAAGACTGGGCTTACACAGTTTTGTATAGACTAAGGACCTGGGGATAGGAGTTAGAATAATATGGAAAAGGGATATTCATTGAAGAAATCAGTATTGTTTTCTCTTGTGGTGACCAAAAGCATTAGAAATGAATATTCTATTTACCTTACATCGATTCATGAAAAACTTTTCCTGATCTTGGAATGTTTTAAGAACTTTTAAAACAATATCCAAGTGGTCCTCGGCACAGTATCCTAAAATAGAGGTTATTCCCTAAAATCAGAAAAGGCATGAGAGTTCGAGGTTAACTAGGCATTCATTCACAGATATTTGTTGAGTACCCACCCTTCAGGTGGAGGCTCTCTTCTGGGTGTTGGAGATACAGTGGTGACCAGGGTGCACCAAACTCTGTCCCCATGGAGTGTAGACCCAAGGCAAAGGACAGAGAAGCAACAGGGAAGTGAAGCAAACACACAGACTCAGTAAAATGTAAATATGTAGTATGTCAGACGGTGAAAAGTGCTAGAGAGATAAGAAAACAGGAGAAGGTAATGACTAGTGAGGGTTGGGGGACGTTTGCAATGTAAATAGGGTAATCAGAGATGTGCTCCTGAACAGGGTGGCATCAAGGAGAACCCTGAAATAAGTGAGAGGGTGAGTTACCAAACTACCTGAGGAGAGATCAAAACAGAAAGTAAGTGCAAGGGCCCTGAGGTCCACTGAAGAGGGCAGACTAAACAATCATGGAGGACATCAGTGTAAAATGGGGCAGACAGAGGGTTTTGTCCCAGGAGGACTTTTTTGGTGACTCTCAAAGATTTCAGAATTTTGGAATTGTAACCTTAGAAGGGAAGCCAAGGTAGGTTTGAATTGACTGATTTTTAAAAATATATTTATTCTTTTTTTAAGTTTTAAATTTTTTTAAATTAACAAATAATTAGTGCATATATTTGTCCTAGGTACAGTATATTCTGATACATGTATATTTTGTGGAATTATAAAATCAGGCTAATTATTATATTTTTCACCCCAACATTTAAAATCTATTCTTTTTAGATATTTGAAATATGTAATACCTTATTACTAACTATGTTGACTGACATCTTAAAGGACCAGTATGCTGCTGAAATGTTCATGCATCTTAAACTGAAATTCTCCAGAGCTGGGAGCCCCTGTAGGGCACTCTAAGGTCAGGTCCCCCTCTGCCCATGCTGCCCCTTCCACATCTCTAGTCCAAGGCTGATTTCACCATTGGGCCTTTGTGACAATTTGGACACGAATCCTGCTATGTCTCATTCCACTGCAATGTGTTCTTGAATGCTATCATGTTTGATTCGGTTACATGACCCCACTTGAGTTACAAGGAGAACCCATAGATTGGACCATTGTCAATGAGGTCTCAAACAGCTGCTCTTATCCTCAAACACCAGGCCACAGGGGCCCCCATAGAAGGTGCTGGGAACCCTCTGAAGACCTGTGGACTGACTTCCTTTTGTCCCTTTGTACCTCTCTATCTTCGATCTTATTTGTATCCTCACCCCACAATGCTCAGGGGTTTGCTTGTTTTTTTTGAAAACATAGACAATATATAAGTTAAACAAATTATTTACCTCTTCGTTGACAAAAATATGATATATAAGAAAGAATATGGAATTTTAAATTAAAGAAGCTCAGATTAATATGCCAGGTCTTCCTTATAAGATATTGCAATTTTGGGAAAGTTGACTACCCTGCTTGTAATATTTTTTTTCTTTTTTTAAAAAAATTTATTTAATTTTGATTCATTGAACTCAAATGGAGTACAGCTATTGTTTCTCTGGTTGTACACGAAGTAGAGTCACCCCATCTGTGCATTCATATATGTACACAGGGCAATGATGTCTGTCTCATTCTGTTATTATTCTTACCCCCCACCCAAAAACCCCACCCCTCCCTTCCCTCTATGCTATCTATCCTTCCTCCATTCTTGCCACCCGTCCACCCCGCATTATGCATCATCATTTACTTATCAGAGAGATCATTTGGCCTTTGGATTTTTGGGATTGGCTAATCTCACTTAGCATAACAGTAATATTTTTGTATCTTTAAAATTGCAGTAATGATATTTGTATTATATAGCATTTGTGAGTATTTAATCAGGTAACAAATGAATGGTGGATATTGACCAATTTCCCCCATCGTCTTGATAGCTTATCATTTTTATTTTGGTTATATTGATATATATATAAACCATGTATATATCCAGATCTGCTCATGGAGAGCAGGTTTTTTTTTCTTTTTTTCTTTTTTAATTAGTGTCTTGCAGATGTCCATGATGGTGAAATTCACTGTTGTCTATTCAAATATGTACATAGCAAAGTTAGGTCAGATTTATTCCAAAGTTCTTTCCTTATCCCATCCCTCCTTCCTCTCCTTTGATTCCCTTCATCTACTCTACCCATCTTTCTACTATTTTTTATATCCTCCTTATGTTGGATTAGCTTCTGCATATAGTAGAAAACATTCGACCCTTGACTTTTTGGGACTGGCTTATTTCCCCTAGCATGAAAGTCTCCAGTTTCATCCATTTACCAGCAAATACCATAATGTCATTCTTCTTTATGGCTGAGTAAAACTCCATTGTGTAAACATACCACATTTCCTTTACCCATGCGTTTGCTGAAGGGCACCTAGGCTGGTTCCATAGCTTAGCTGTTGTGAAGTGAGCTGCTATCAACATTGATGTGTCAGCAACACTGTAGTCAGCTGACTGGAAGTCCCTTGGGTTTATGCTGAGGAGTGGGATAACTGGGTCAAATGGTGGCTCCAGGCCAAATTTCTTGAAGAATCTCCATACTGCTTTCCAGAGTGGTGGTACTAATTTGAAGTTCCACTATCAATGTATGAGTATACCTTTTCCTCCACATCCATGCCAATATTTATTGTTATTTTTATTCTTTATAATTACTGTTCTGACTGGAGTGAGATGAAATCTCAGTGTAGTTTTAACTTGCACTGCCCTGGTTGCTAGATATAGTGAACATCTTTTCATTTGTTGACCCATTGTATTTTTTCTTTTGAGAAATGTCTATTTAGTTCTTTTGCCCATTTATGGATCAGTTTATTTATTTTTTTGTTTTGTTTTTTGGTGTTAAGATTTTTTTTTTTTTGAGTTCTTTTTATATCCTGGATATTGATACCCTATCAGAGGAGCAGGTGGCCAAGATTTTTGCCCATTCGGTAGGCTCTCTCTTCATGGTTTTGTTTCCTTTGCTGTGAAGAAGCTTTGAATTTGAAGCCATCCCACTTGCTGATTTTTAATTTCATTTCTTGTGCTTAGGAGTCTTGTTAAAGAAGTCAGCTTCTGTGCTGACATGTTGGAATGTCGAGCCTATATTTTCTTGTAGCAGTTGCAGGGTTTCTGGCTTAATTCCTAGGTCTTCGATTCACTTTGAATTGAGTTTGTGCAGGGTGAGAAATAGGGGTTAGATTTCCTTCTACTAAATATGGAGTTCCAGTTTTCCTAGCACCATTTGTTAAGAAAGGCTATATTTTTTCCCAGTGTATATTATTTGCACCTTTGTCTAATATGAGATAACTGCATTTATGTGGGTTTGGCTCTGTCTTCTATTCTGTATCATTGGTCTTCATGCCTGTTTTGGTGTCAGTACCATGCTGTTTTTGTTACTATAGCTCTGTAGTATAATTTGAGGTCTGGTACTATGATGCCTCCTGATTCACTCTTCTTGATAAAAATTGCTTTGGCTATTCTGAGTCACTTTTTCCAAATGAATTTCAGAACTACTTTTTCAAGTTCTGTGTGGAATGTCATTAGAATTTTGATGGGAATTGCTTTGAATCTGTGTAAAGCTTTTAGTAGCATTGCCATTTTAACAGTATTAATTCTACTTATCCAAGAACATGGGAGATCTTTCCATTTTCCAGGTTCTTCTTCAATTTCTTTAAGGTTCTATACTTGTTGTTGTGGAGGTCCTCATCTCTTTTGTTAGCTTGATTTCAAAGTATTTTATTTTTATTTTTTGAGGCTATTGTGAGTGGGATAGTAAATTTATTTCTTGGCAGATTCATCATTGGAGTATAGAAATGTGATTGATTTATGGGTGTTGATCTTGTATCCTGCTACTTTGCTGAATTCATTCATGAGCTCTAAACATCTTCTGGTGGAGTTTTTTTTTTTTTGGTTTTCTAAATATAGGATCATGTTGTCAGCATACAAAGATATTTTGAATACTCATTTTTTTTTCCTTCTTCCTAACTTCATGTCTCTTTCTTCAACATTTTTTATTCTGTGAGAGATATCCTCCTGTCCTTCTTTTTGGCAAAACCCAAGCCCTGGATTAACTGACTCTCCCATTTACCCAGCACCTGTTCTGTTGGTGTGACTGGAATACCAGCAACAACTTTGAGAACGCTGGTGGAATTTTCTGGTTTCAATCCCATCTGGGCCCTCAAATTGACATAGAATTTCCCACAACGTCTCATTTAGGTTTTTCTCTTCAGTGACTTGAAGATGCAATTTCAATCTCAAAACCTCCCCTCAGCCACAGCTTTTCACTGAGCACTGTACATGAATATGAACTTTGAGATGGGTTCTGTTCTCTCCAACTTAGGTTGGAGGAAAATGAATCATACAATTCTATTGGACTATTTGAAAGTATTCATGGATAATTCTGGTTAAGACATTATCACCAGAGCTGTCTCAGGTTTTGTGGATAGGATTAGCAGTCAGTGTAAGAGGAAATTGAAAGCAAGGGGTCCCACCTGTCTTAGGTCCCCCAGTTGGCTGGGAGCAACCAGAAAGTCCTTAATCCGTGAGCTTACAAAGTCCGTATCTTGGCAGGATGCTAACGTGGTTCCCAAGGCTTTCCAGAGGAACTTCTGAAAAACAAAAGATGAACAACAGGATTGTAAAAGTTAGAAAGCCAAGTTGATGAAAAGTGGAAGGAATTTCAATTCAATGTTATCTGAAGGAAAGAAATCAGGGTGACTTAACCACTGCTTAACAGCCATGTACCCCATAGGTTATCGCTTCTTGAAAAGGTGTTTCTTTGCCCAGGTCTGTCCTCCGTGATGTTCTTCTGGCTCCTCTACACCTTAGGCACCACCATTATAATGCCCTTCACTCCCTATCATAATTTTTAAAATATTCTTCTTTGGTTCTGTGCTCAGATTTGGGTTCTTGGAAACCGAGTGTCTTATGCATTCTTTCCAGTGCACAGTTGCTGGTAGTGAAAAAGCACTTCACATATGCTTATAGAATAAATATGCTCAGTGAAAAAAGGGTTATTTTGAAGTTGGCTTTGATTTGTTTTCTAAGTTTCAAATCACTTATGGTTATAATATATCAAATGAGCATCTCTTTGTTTAGACTCTCTTTCTTGTCAAGTGCAAGAGAGAAAACTGGCCAGTTGCTGGTGTTCTTCAAGGATTCTGCAACACTTGCAGGATTATGGTTATCATTAATCAGAGGGGAGTCTATGGAACAGGCAGAAAAGTTAGTAGAAACAGATGGAAGGAAATTAATGCATCTAGTAGAAGTTGTGTAGATCAGTCTGAACTGGAATGAGGGGGCATAGGTGTTAAAAACAGGTGGAGCTATTGTTGTAATCTCAACTACCAGATGAGATGAGGCTCTGTCCAGGTACCACCCACTCTGTTCCTGGTTACCCAGGAAAAAGGCCATCCTGTGATAACAGAATTACAATGAGGAAAACTGTGCACACAGAGATAAATATTAGACAGGGGCAAAGTTTTTTGTTTGTTTTTCATACTGGGGTTTTAACCCAGGGGTGCTTTACCATTGGACTTCATCCCCAACCCTTTTAATTTCATTTTTCTTTTCTTTGAGACAGGGACTTGCTAAGTTTCTGAGGCTGGCTTCAAACTTGTGATCCTACTCCCTCAGCCTCCCAAATCACTGGGATTATAGGTGTTTGCCATCATGCCTTGCTAGGGTCAAACTTTTTAGGATCTATTATTTCCATCTTGGGGGAAGGAGTGGAAAGAGCCTGGAAAAGTCTTGTGGTATGGGAAAACACTGATGTGATGAAGAGAAAAGGTGCTTCTCTGCTGGTTTTGGTCAAACATAAAATATATTCCCACATTGGGATTTAGTGATGAATCTAAGAAATCAGGAAGCCAGCATTGGAAGAAGAGGTGGTAGACTTCAAAAATAGCTACCATGTTTCTGTTCAACTCTATCCATATCTTTTTACTATGGGTGTTACAACTCCCTCCATCATGTAAGGATTTTGTTTTCCTGATCCTTGTGTGGATATTGTGATTTGCCAACAGAATGTGACAAAAATGACTCTGTGCCTTTCCTGAACCTGTATCTCAGGAGGCTCTGCGTAGTGCGTTGCCACCACCATGAAAACAAGCCTCACCTGGCCTACTGGAGAATGACAGACCACAAGGAAGAGAATCAGTTATCCTAACTGATACCAGGACCTGCCAGGCAACCTCCTTGAGCCTAATTGAGATTAGAAGACTGCCCAGCTGAGCCTTGCCTAGCTGCTCTCGAATTGTTAAACTGCGAAATTGTGAACTGAATGGGTGGCTGTTATCTTAAGCCACTAAGAGTATCTCCTTATGCAGCAAAAGCTAACTGGTACATTCTTACTTTACTCTTGCTCAGTGTAAGGTTGAAGGCTATCTAGACATCTCATTGCTAAAATTGGTCTGCCCACCAGTACCACCATTATCCTGGAGTAATCTTATAAGTCTGGAAACTCTTGGATGAATGTATCGCCTTAGGTGCCCAGGGAAAATCTGAGATAAGAGGATGAAACATTGCTTGTAAAATCATTTTAATGTGTGTCTGCAAGGCTTGGTAGACCAATTTGGAGAATCGATACTCTGTACCAAATCAGAGAGTTGATCAGTGAAGGGAATTTCAAAAATATTTGGAAACACATCAAACAGTGTTCACAGTTAGTTCAATTTGAGTGTTTCCTAAAATGATATACTCAAAAAAAATTACATAGGAGAGTTGAAGTTTAGTAATGAATAATTTGTAGGAAAAATACTATTGGAACTGAAGAAATTTAAGAAATGTTCTTGCAGGAAAATATATTTATGATTGATTGAACATAATAATGACCATGATCAGCTCTTATACTAAGCACATATCTTGTTCCAGGCCCCTCACCAGGAACTCTCTATATGTTATCTACTGAACCCTCATGACACCACAATCTTCTGAGGTGGGACCTGTTCCTATTTTAAAGATGAATATGCTGAGGATCCAGAGAATTTAAACAGTTTCTCTTGAACTATATCAGAAGCAAGAAGCAGACACTGGATTAAAACTGCACTTAAAATGGAAGGGTACCATAAAGAAGAATGAAATTATGTCATTGGCTGGAAAATGGATGGAGCTAGAGAACATCATGCTAAGTGAAATAAGCCAGACTGAGGAAGTCAAGGGTCATATGTTTTTTCTCATATGTGAAAGCTAGAGAGAAAAAAAGGTATCTCATGAAAATGAAGGGATAGCAGTAGAGGGTCATGGGGAGAATCAGAGGGAGGGAGGAAAAGATGGAAGGGGGAGGTAGTGGGTAATAAAATTGACCAAATTATATTATGTGCATGTATAAATATATCACAAGGAATCCCACCATTACACATAATTATGATGGAACAATAAAATAAAAAAAATAGAATAGAAAGCTACAAGGTGGAGGGTTATGGAGAGGTCATTTGGAGACAGAGGAATGGAAGAATGGGCTTTTTCAGCATTTTCTTACCTTTAAGCTTTTATTAATGTAGTGAATCATTTTTTGTAGCAACACTCCCACACTGGCATAGTGGAAACCAGTACATAAACTGACATTAAGCCACCAATGTGGCAGAGATTGAGACTCGTTTTTCTCTTCTAAAAGAGCACCCCTGAATCTGAGGCACATATCTATCTTGTCCTGGTCTTCCTTGCAGGTAGGTGTGGCCATGAGAGTACATTTCAGCCAAAATTGAGGTGAAGAGAAGTAAATGGCCTTAAAAGGAGGGAAATACTTTTTCTAACCATTCCTCCCTCATTTTGGTTGCAGTAAAAATGAGATGGAGCTTGAGAAGCATTTTGGATCATAAGGTAATTGCTAAGGTCCCTTAGCTGAAAAACCCACCTTCTCAATGGAGGTGTTGCTGTAACTGTCCATTTGCTGGTTGAAATCCTGACTCAGTTGGATGGTCCAGGCCTTGTCATTGATTTTCCATAAAGATTCTTTGAGCAACTGTTGTAGGAATTGGAAGTGAGAGATGAGTGTGATGGTTTGATGTGCTTTCTTGGTAGTTTTTTGTTCCTTATCTTTCAAAAGTGTGAAGAGGTATTAAATGGGACCTTTCCCATAAAAGAACTTGTGACTTGAGAGCTTTTCCTCTTTGCTTATTTAAAAACAATTTTCTGGATTCCCTTTAAGAATAAAATACACAAAATGTGGAAATAACTCTACTGTAAGTCTTCCTTCTTTTTCCCCTTCATAAAAATTGCTGAATGACTCAAAGTAGAAACTAATCCAATCAGAAATTTAAATTGAAGTTAATGTTTTTCAAGTTTTGATAGATTTGGAAAAACTCCATTTTGTCAATGTGTTTGGCTTATTATATATTAAAAATAAAAAAAACATGAAGGAGATCTTTAGAATAAGGAATTAAATGCATTTAAGAACCAATTAAATGTACAGACACATTTCTACCAGCATCCCCACTGGTAAGTAAATACTTCTGGTTTCACCAATTGTTTGACTCAGGGTCACAACTGGTTCTCTGAACCCTTGGTGTTTCATTCGACGACATATAAAAAGGCTTTGTTTGTTTGTTTGTTTTTGTCTTTTTGGAGGACAAAATCCATGCAATTTCTAAAATGTATTATTTCTCCTATATTTTCCCATTTTAAACTTAGAAAAGGACACAATGTCAAAGCCAGTGAAAAGATTTGTATGCATTTTTTAAATAGGAGAGCATCCAACAGGTCCCTTAAAGAAAAGAAATTAAGCAGACTTAGAAGATTAGGGGAAGAAGGCACAGGCATATAGTTTTGGAAAAAGAAGACTAAGAGTATACTCAAGATAGGAAGAAGACAATGAACTGCTCTGGAGGCTTCCTGTCAGAGAAAGAAAATTTCTTTCCTCATGGAAACAGTTGTTTTAATATGGCACTTGGGGAAAGTAGGGTAGGGAATTTGAGAGAAGGAGGGGAAATAGAAGGGAAGAATATAGGAGGAGTGGTGGGTTTCAGAAAAGGACCAGCTGAGTAGAGCAGTCATTGCAGACCTTAGATTGAATAAGAATTGCTAGTGGGAGCCTTTCAAATAAGATGGTCCTCTGGTGCCACTTCAGTAACCCTGATTCCGTAAAGGTGGTGAAATGGGGTGGAGGGGATGCTATGAGGACGTCACTGAAAACCACACTTTTGAGAAGCCATAGAAATGCTTATGCATATGGTTTATGAACAGAAAACCTGCTATGTTGAAATTTCCCTGAGACCCACAGAAAAGAAGAAGAGGATCCAGAGGAAGGGAGTAGAGGAGAGTATGGTGAAGTACTAGGAAATGAAATCTACCAAATCAT
Source organism: Glaucomys volans (assembly GCA_020662805.1). Lineage (NCBI taxonomy): Eukaryota > Metazoa > Chordata > Mammalia > Rodentia > Sciuridae > Glaucomys > Glaucomys volans. The sequence continues at coordinate 30,283 of JAJEJO010000093.1, read as the reverse complement.
GGAGTGTCCATGTAGAAATGTGTCACACTGAATCCTGCTTATATGTAATTGTAATACACTAAAATATTAATAATATGATACTAACATAATAATAATAGAAGGGAGATGAGTAAAGCAGAGTGAATGGATTGGGGGAGGGAAGAGGAATGGGAAAAGCAAGGCACTGGAGAAAGAGATGGATCAAAGTATGTTATGTGCATGTGCAAATATGACATAATGAATTCCAGTATTATGTGTAATTATAGTTTGCCAGTAAAAAATCATCTCAAAGGGGAAATCTGTTAAGAGCAAGAGCATTTCATATTTACATAACAAAATGTTTTTTCTTTTAGAGTTTTCAAACGTAAGCATTTTGAATTATAAAAAAATAAATAAAAGCTCTTTGTCCATACGCCCCTTGACTCTTTTAGCTTCCTGAAATTGAGATCTCCTGTCTACTCCTGTCTGCAAGTCACCATTTCTGGGGTTTGACATCTCCTGTGGCACTGTTTAGTTGTAAAGGTCAAAAAGTTTATGTGTGCGAGAGGAGATTCTTTTCTGAAAAAGGGCTTTTGATTTAGAAATCTGGAAAAAGTTAGCAAGAAACAGAGGAAGAAATAGTTTTATTTAAAAGCATACAAATAGAATTTAGGTGAGTCAGTTGGAAGGAGAGGGAAAAACCTTGAAAATTCAAGATTGAAAGGACAATAAAAGTATTAGTAAGAGAAGATTTCAAAACTGTCTTTATAACCTTATTGAAGATTAAAAACCATTGTTTACTCTATGGTGACTTAAAGAGCATTTTCCTTAATAGATCACTTCTACCATTCAGTCCTTTTCCCTAGTAAAGGAAATGTTGTTCACTGCCCTCTAGAATCAACTTCTTTTTTGTCAATCTAATTGTTAAAGGGAGTAGCTATAACTTTCCTATGTACATATGTGAATATACCACAGTGGATCTCACCATTGTGTACATCCACAAGAAATTAATTAAAACTAACTATGGGTAAATGGCAGAAAGATCAATTGAGGGAAAGGAATGGGGGTGGGAGGAGGGAGGGGGAAGGGCAGTTACTAGGGACTGAATTAGAACAAGGTATATTCCATGCTTTTATAATTATGTAAAAATGGATTCTACTGTCATGTATAACTAAAAAGAACCAATATAAAAGAGGGGTAGCTACAGTTTATTTCCTCATCCATCTTCAACAATTCATCTAGAAGCCACCCTTACCTGAAGCAGCATGAGTTCCCACAGCACGACACTAGCATTATTTCCTAGAAATAAAAATTGATGCAATAACTGCAAATAAACCATGACTCAAATTCTCCCCTACCAGGCCCCCAGTCAATGCTGGAGTTCCATTTCAAGCTTTCTTCCTACTCTGAGATGAAGTTTACTATTTTGGCAACTTTAAAGTACTTGTTAGGTGTAGAGAGAGTAATTCATTAAAAAAATTCTAGGGAATTTTTTTTTGCAAATTTTAGCAGTAATTACTGAAATGACCATATTTTGATATTTGAATATGAATGAATAATGACTTTTTACAAGAATACCAAAAGAGTGTTTGTCTGGATACAAGAAAAAGATCAGAGCAAAAGTAAACCTTCCTGAAAAGCATGTACCCCACCAGGTCTTCTTGCAGTGTGAGCATTGATAGAGAAATAAAACACAAGGAGTCAAGAAAAATATGTAGATAGCTGTCTAACTTACTTGCCAAGTTCATAGTTGTAATTGCCTAAAGTGAGCAACAATGGCTTCACACAGGGAAATGATGAACCATTTCTTTGTGCTCTCACCTCCTTGGTAAAGACCTGACTCTATCCATGTACCTTCCAGAGGCATCAGGAGCTCAGGTAAGCGTGTTCTCCACAGGTCTATCAAGTTTGGGTGAATTATCTCAGGCAGTATCTTCAAAAGTCCTACTGCACCAGCCCCACGTAATGAACCCAGACTGGCAAGCACAGATACTACCTGAGGGATGGAAGACATAAGTACTCATCAATTTTAGAGGTATTTAAAAGGTCCACCTACCTTTTCCTTTTTTGTTAATTGTTCCAGACTCCCTTGATTCCTAAGTTGTGTAATGACTTAACAAATCATCACAGTCTTTACTTGTTCTAGAGCAAAGATAATATTCAGACAATCCTTCTCTCAGTTTTTCCCTGCTTGATAACAAAGGTGAAAAGATACATGGAAACCACCACCAAAAATAAATAAATAAATAAATAAATAAATGGAAAGACTCCATACTCAAATATATCTATTTATTAAATAAATGCATGTGGAATCATGGTTGAGTAAATGATACATATGTGGCCAAAAAGAGAGAAGGGAAGTCCATGCAACAGGTACAGAATTTGTTTGATGGTACTTCTGGATGAGATTCAGTCTATGTGTGTTAAAGTCATGAAGTTTGAAAAGCATTTCAGAGTGAGGAGGCAATCTTGCCAGTAGTAAATATCCATGTCATTAAGTATAGCAGAAAATTCATTATCAAGATCATTTTAGTGTTTATTTTGGAGTATCTATGTAATTTGTTGTTGTTTTGCTTTGCTTTTTGAGAAAGGGTCTCACTATGTTGCCATGTCTGGCCTTGAGCTAGTGATCCTCCTACCTCAATCTCCTGAGTAGCTGGAATTATAGGTATGTGCCCCCATGCCCAACTTTTACACAGTTTTTATCAGCATTATATTTTGAACTGAATTATCCATATCAGCTTAAATTTGTCATATGGTGGGTCTTTATAACTCACTCACCAGAAGTCTGGCCAGTAGCTGCTGTGGTGAAGGAAGTTTCACTAGAAAGAGAAGCAATTTTTATCATCACTCTAGGGGCTAGAGAAATTCAGACTGGGGTTGGGTGTAAGATCAGGGCACAGAAGCCTTTCTGGAAATGAGTCTTTCCTAATAGCAAAACTTGGCTTGGTTTCTGAATGTACGAACCAGCTCCTGTAGAGAGGACGAGCGCCGTTGACTCCTTCACATGATGCTTCTTCCTCTCTTCTGCCATGATCAGAATTCTGATGATGTTGAACAGGTAGTCCAGGGTTCCTGTATATTCTTCAGGCACAACGAAAGTCAGGATTCTTGGCCACAGCACCTGTGGAATGTACAAGGCAAGATGCAAGGATTACTTGTTCTTTTCTATGACTTCTCCCTAAATCTCACTGAGGTTTTCCTCTGATTCAGAAACTTTCATTGGTTATAATTTTATAGTTCAAATCAGGTCAAAATGAAATAAGTTAGGTAAAATCTCTTTCATTTTCAGGTGCTAGTTGTGGTAAATGTTGGTCAAAAGTTCTTCCCAGGGTTGTTCCTGGAATTTAGGGAAGGAGAGTTCCTCATTGTTAGAGATGGTTGCAGGTACCATAGGAAATCTAGTGTCCCAGGACCCTCTTTGCCAAGAGCTGCTATTCCTCTTATCAGAGTGACAACTGAAAATGTCCTACATATTTCCCCAAAATTCTCCAACTGAGAGCAAGTGGGAGAGAATAGGGAATGGGCTGCTCTTATTCTTTGTGTTTCAGGCTCTCATTTTCCTGCTCTGAAGATCTGGAATTACTCTAGTTTGTATAAACACTGGGTTTCATGCCCCATCCCCTCAACCCAGGAAATGTCCCTTGTCATAATGGAGACCTTGGTGTCAACTTGGACTCTTGTTTCTTCTTTGTCATTTGTATTTTATCACCAAGCTAACTCCTTTTCATTGTAAGATCTCTCCTGCCCTTCTGAGTTTCATTCCTACTGTCACGATGCTGCTGCTGTTCCTGTGGGTTGTGGTTAGTTTGTTATATGGTCTCTTTGCTTAGACTACCTGAATCTTGGTCTGTTGGTTTCCTATAATTATTATTTTCAGGGCTTAGCTGCGGGAAGCCATCTATGAGCCATGTGTGGGAACTGAGCGATGTTTGAGCCATTAGGCAAAGGGAAAGCCATTAGGGAAGCCTGGTTTTGGGAACTCCCAGTAGGAATCCACTGGTATAAGAACCCAGGATTTACATGGCACCCTGTCCTAGCTCACATTCAAGCATAGCCTTAGAGATGGGAGTGACTCTGTAAGAGCCAAGCAGCCTGCTTCCCCGCCCCCTCATATCCTGTTTTTCTGGAAGGAGCAAGCCTGGAGACAAGACTCCTCCCACACTGAAACCTTATACCTACCAATCCCCTTTGATCTCTACCACTATAAATAATGTATGCCCGGGTCCCATCTTTGTTAGAAGCTGTACCCCTCTGGTCAGTTTAACTCATCACTGCACCTGCTCTTTAAAATATATTTCTGGTTTATTTTGAGGTTCTACTTTCATAGCTTTTATTTCAAAGCCAGCCCATTCCTCTAATGGGAACCTTTTCCCTTGTCCAGGTGGGACATGAGCAAGACTTAGCCTTTGGTTAAAATTTTCATTGGTTTGTTAAACACAATGTGGGAGTTTGACTTTCCAGGCCCTTTAGAGTCTGGTGCAGCCTTTACTTGTGGATCCAAAAGTTTCCATCTTTAGGATGCATTAGAAATACTGGAATGGATTTGATTATAGACTCACAGTCCCATGTTCAGATATACTGATTCAGCACATCTGGCATGTGGCCAGGAAATCTGCATTTTAAATGAATGTCCCAGTAACTCAAACCGCATACCTTCCTAGGTGAAGCTATGATCCACTTAAATTGTGTCTGTCAATTATGTTCTTGGATGTGCTATGAAAATCCTTTCTCAGGCTGTTTTGCTTAAGGAAACCACACAGTCCAAGGCCCCTCCCCTTAGGTTCAGATTAATTACTCTTCAGTAAGGCTCAAGCATGGGTGCTTTTGATACCTTCCCAGAGGAATCAGGAAAGTTTGGTGCCTATGGCATCATACCTCCTACTCACTACTTAATACTATTTCTACATAGGTGAGGAAAGAAGAGAAAATATATGTGCTCATACTGTGCTGTACTATTCAGACATAAGTTGCTATTGTTAGTTATCTTAATTACTAAATTGCTTGACTCAGCTTCTGATTTTGAGGAAACACTACATGCTGAACAGAGCAGTGCACCTCCTCTTGTCAGAGCATCAAAGAGCTGATGACACAAACTCCTGTCTTTCAACCTGGGTAGAGCTCTATGCAGGTGATGTAAGTAATAGTAACTGGTGACAAAGGAACACTTACCTGTGGCATTCCATAGGCTAGTGGGTCCAGGGTTTTTAGGACCTTGAGGCTTGTTTCTTGGACAGATTTCTCCCCCTTTTCTTCCTCTTGGGAATTAGGTTTCACTGGTTTTTCCTTTAAGAAAGATGAAACAGGTGACAATAAGCTCTAATGTTGGTCCCTCTAACCTTACTGGGATGTGTTCTCAGATGCTGGAGTGGAGGATGTTGTCACTCAAGGGGCTCTGGAACCTGGTAATATTTGTCTCCCATATCTAATCCCTATTTGAAAGGGCCCCTTGGAGGAATGGGGTGGAAATACATCCCTGGGTAAAATAGAAAAGTAAAAATTGTGAGGATCTTTGAGCAGAGGACATTCCCTCCCTCCATCTCTTTCAGTCCTTTTCCATGTTCTCCAGAGCATAAAAAAAAAAAAAAGAAAAATCAAAGCAGTGCTTCCTAATGGAGTAGTTTGCAATTTCAGTTGTGACTTCTTCCTAAGATTGTTCAGATCTTACACTTTTTCTTTTTTTATACCAGGGATTGAACCTCTGGGTGCTTAACCACTGAGCCACATCCCCAGGCAGTCCTTTTAATTTTTTATTTTGAGGTAGGGTCTCTATAAGTTGCTTAGGGCCTTACTTAAGTTGCTGAGGGCTGGCTTTGAACTTGCCATCCTCCTGCCTCAGTTTCCTGAGCTGCTGGGATTACAGCTGTGTATCACTTTGCCTTGACTTTCACACATTTTTCATCTACAGAAAGCTGAACCCAGTTGTTATGGTCTCAAATGTTTGCATTTCCCCAAAATTCATCTATTGAAGTCCTAACCCTCATGGTGATGGTATTAGGAGGAGTGGCCTTTGGAAGGTGATTGGGTCATGAGGGCAGAGCCTTTATGTTTGAAATTGGTGGTCATGTGAAAGGGACCTCAGTGGGCTAGATAGCTGTTCATAATGTGTGCACACTAGAATAAGGCACCATCTGTGAGGAAGCAAGCCCTCACCAGACACCGAATCTTGGACTTCTCAGTGTCCAGAGCTGTGTGAATAAATGTGCATAAGATACAGTGTATGGTACTTTTGCGGTAGCTGCCCAAATGAACTAAGACATTAGTGCATTTGGTATCAGTATCTCTTGTTTTCTTAAAAACAATCCACTCTCTCTGCCCCTCTCCACACTACCCCCTTCCCAAGCTTTGGATGCTGGTTGTCTCCTCAGAGAAAACTGATTTAACCTTTCTTCCACTGTTGATTCCAGTGAAAGGGAGCTGAGAATCAGAGGTCAAGAAAAATTACCAGTGAAAGCAATCACAACGAAATATAACTTTGAAATCAGCTATTAATTGAGCCCAGTGTGATACACCAAACTGCAGCCCCTTCATACCAGTTTCCTGTTAGACCTTGCAAACTGGGAGAAGACATAATCAATCAAGGGCCATCCTTCCCGAGCTTCAATGAAGCACTTTTCACACATGGTTTGGATGAGAAGAAGGGTGGAAGTCCTCACCTAGAGTAGAAACAAGACAATAGCAATATTTTGTTTGGAAGAACAGAAATATACCTTATAGCCTTTGTAAGTCATTCAAAGGTAGGAATCTTTTCAAAAGAGAGTATGAAATGAACAACGTTAACAATAAATAGATGGAGTAGGAAACAATCTACTGAGTCACTGTACATGTTCTCTTCAACCTAAATCTTTCTCCCCAGCTCCCAAAGACATATCCTATATTGTAAAATGCTGGGTGAAAACACTACCTCACTTTAAATACACTCAATGAAGAGTACTGATGGTTGAACTACAGGTCCTCAATGGCTTATTCACAATTCTAAAATCCAAAGACCCTGAAAATTGGAATTTTGTTTCTTAAAATAATTTAGTGGCAAAACCCATATTAAACTGTTTTAAAGTTGTTTGTAGTCTTTACTTATGTGTCGTGTGGATGTGCATACATTGTATTGCAGAAATACCAATTGATTCAGATTTTGGGTTGCTATCACAATAACGTCTTTCTAAAATCTGAAAAATCGTGAATTCTGAAATATATCTAACTTTCAGAATTAGAAGGAGAGATTATAAATTTGTGTTTTAGTATTGTTAGCAATTTGGTTTAAATTCATTTATTTGATTGCTTCCATGGAGGACAGAAAGCTAAGACCCAATCCATTAGTGAATGGGTCATTTACTGCAGGGTGGGAAGTAAAAATAATTTTTAACAGAGAAGCAGGGCTGCTTTATTGTCAAAGTATAAAGACAGGGAGGTACTCTGTAAAGTAGGGCAAAAAAGTACATCTTCTTTTATTGCCTGGGGAGCTGGCCTTTGAACATATCCATGCTCTTTTCTTCTATTCCAAAGTCTTTTCATAGTTTTATTGACTTGCTTCATAACTGGAACACACACACATATGTTTGTATATATACATATAAATATATATGTATAGATAATGGAGTGATATTTATTTATTCATGCTCATATTTCACTCCATTATTATTTATTGCAAAATTTTTGTTATGTTAAATAACAAAGTAGCCACTGAAGTCCAAAGTGTTTTAGAAGGTTTTTCTCCTCTTCTTTCCCCCTTCTGCAAAGGGTTTGTTCCCAAAGTGTAGGTTTCATACAAAGATTACAATAACTGCTAATATTCTTGATTTCTCTCAGCATAAGTTCTATGTTTTCTGACTTTATTATTTTAATCAAATAATCAGGAAATATTGAGCAATATACAATGTGCAAGACTTGCTCTCTGTGATCTCTGGTTGGAAAATAGGATATCTAAACTAAGAACAAGATTGAGGGTTTTTTTTTTTGGCAGGGGAGGGAGAAAACACATTTTATTTATAATTAACATATATTTTTAAACTATCTGAAGAACATTGATATAGTGCTGCTCTGGGCAAGAGTCCATTGAAAGGCCTTTGAACTGTATACATTTTAGGATTCCACCTTCATGGAGTTTATCTTTTGAGACTGAATTATTTTAAAAATGGAATTGATCACTGTTCTCTTTATAAAGCAGTCTTGCAGTTGATTCTTAAAGAATCAGGGTTATTTCATTCATTCCTACAATTGCCATAAACCAAATGAAAGTCTCTATTAATTCTCTTACTTTTGTATTAAGGTCACCCATGACAACTTTGACTGTTCTTTCAACTGAAGTGATGTGATCCCTTAACTTGGGCTCTGGAAGACAAAGAGAGATTGTGAGGTCAGAGTTAGTAGGAGTACAGTGTTTTAAGGGATCAGGAAAACCCAGTAGAGTTATGGCACATAATTGAAAAGGCTTTTGTCTTTAACATCTTATGTTATTCAATTATTTCCTACCCTTTTCTTCCTAACTCCTTAAGAAATCTCTGTCTATCTTTACTTCCTGTTACATTTGTTTCATCTTGTTTAAAATGTTTGGTTCCATGAGGGATTCAATACAACACACCTGGTGGATCAGCTCTGAATTTTGTAAGACTACATAATGTTTTCTGATATGCTGATTCTTTAGTATAGTACTAACTGTAATTTTTTAAAAAACTTACATTGGCCAGGCTTGGTGGCACATGCCTGTAATCCCAGCACTTGGGAGGCTGAGGCAGGAGGATGGCAAGTTCAAAACCAGCCTCAGCAACTTAGTGAGGCCCTAAGCAACTCAGTGAGACCCTGTCTCTAAATAAAATACAAAATAGGGCTGGGGATGTGGCTCAGTGGTGGAGTGCCCCTCGGTTCAATCCCCCAGTACCAACAACAACAACAACAACAACAACAAAACAATTAAAAAAATAACAACAACAACAAAAACCCTACATTATGTTGTGCAAAAATGAATTTTAATAATGCATCAATTTTATGATGCATTATTTCATATTGCACCAAAAAAGAAAAAATAGTGGTTAATTTAAGATGTTTTTAAAGGAAATATTCATTTGATATTATGAAAACATTGAATGTTTTTCGGAATTAATGAAATGTGGTAATTCATTAAATTATTCTCTATTTTAAATTTACAAATATCTAGAGAATTGTACATTCCTCCTGCCTACCTGCTGTTTGTCATTGATTCACTTAACCCACTTGCTGGATATTCTAAATTCTAAATTTGATTCTCAAAAATTCTACTCATCTACTTCTACAGAATGTATAAGTATCATGAAATAAGAAAGGGAACTGAAAATGCCTGTTTAAAAGCAATAGGCTGCACAAGACTGAGAAGACAGAGCTTCATGTGCATGTGATGTTTTGCACATAACTTAGGATAGAATTAGGGAATGCATAGGCTTCGGTTTGCTTCTTGGTATGAAATGAACCACTTAGTATTGTCCTTAATGCTTACCCTCAGCACTGATGACTGATTTTAACAAAGTCAATACTCCTATTCGAATGACTGCATTGTTACTTCTTATTTGTTCATCAAAAAATTCCATCAGTTCTGCTGGATTGGAATGGGCTGCAGGTTTAAGAAATACTGGGGTCATAAGAACTCATTTTCATCTCAGGTAAATGCTTCTGCATGGGAAGAAGGGAATTTCATCATGTGGATTGTCAAAGTCACTCTTCAGGTGGTAATTTGATTTTATGATGTCTTCATCAGTATCGCACAAGTAATTAAGCAGTTTGGTTATTAAGGAAACTTTCTGTATCTAGTAGGCTTACTTCTGTTCATACCTGTTAATGTAGCCTTATTTAGAAATTAGGATCTTTGCAGATATAATCAAGTTAAGAGAGGGTCACTGGAATGGGTCCTGTTTCAACATGACTGATGTTCTTATAAGAAAAGGAGAAGAGACACAGGTTTGGTAAGATGCAGGTTGAAGATGAGAGACTGGAGTGATGCTTTACCAGCTGTGAAGCTAGAGGGTGACAGGCATTGTAGCAGGCAAAAATGCCTGGCTGGGGAAGAGCATTTTGTTTCAGAAATTGTCAGAGATAAGTGAATTACTTAATTAGGTTAAGAAGGAAAGTATGGAAACAGAGGGGCTAGTCAAGAGAAGTAGAATGTAATAGAAATTATGCAATGAAGTGGTGTGGTGACATTATGGGTGGAGAATAGAAGTGTGGGAGGCATCAGATGGGTGCTGCCCCTCATCCTTAGGAGATGTGCTGGTGCAGTTTTGCATCCTGGTACACAGTTTTGCGTCCTGGCCCTGGGACCTTGATGTCTCCTGTGTCAATCATTTCAACCAGGTGATGAAGATGAAGGGGTTGTGATGGTGTACCACAGGGCAAGAAAAGAAAAGAGAGAGAGAGAGAGAGAGAGAGAGAGAGAGAGAGAGAGAGAGAAGAGAGAGAAGAGAGAGAAGAGAGAGAGATATTGAGGGTTAAAGAGTCTTGCATACAAAGGAATGACCAAGAATAGAAAGGGGTGACTTAGAAAGATAGTGAACTGAGACGGACATCATTATGCTATGAACATGTATGATTACATGAATGGTATGAGACTACATTGTGTAAAACCATAGAAATGAAAAGTTGTACCTCATTTGTGTACAGAGAATCAAAATGCAGTCTATAACAATAAAAATAAATAAAATGAAGAAAATAAAATTAAAAAGAGGTGGACTGGGGGTATATCTCAGTGGCAGAGCATGTTTGTAGTATGTATAAGGCCCTGGTTTCATATCCAGCATAAAGAAAAGATAAATAAAAATTGGAATGGAAGGATTATTTGCTTATACATTATACAATTACTGTTGTCTTTATGCTAAATCCTACAGAATGTTCAGTGAAACCTTAGAATTAATAAGAGAACTTAGCAAGGATTCTGGATGTAAAATCCATATACAATAGTGCTTTGAATTTGTATACCCCCAAAATGGCATTATAAATTATTAATAAAATCATACATTAAAAAAAGGGGGTGACTTACTCATCCTAGTTTTCCTGGGATTCTTCTGGATTGAAAGCTGAAAATTCTATTTCCCCAGAATCCCCCAGTCCTGGGCACCCTGATCTGATTTGCCACCCCTCCTGGGCACTTGTGGAGAGAGGGGCAGGCCAGAATACTCTGAGCTGAAGAAATATTTTGTGTGTGTTAGTGTGGCGATAACTAAAGTGATAGTTTGCATACCCTCTTACCATTGTTGTTTTGGTCACCTGGGGACTTTTTTATTAACACCCTCAGGATGCAGGATCCTACCTAGAATGAGGAAACAGCTTGAAGCCTCAATTTCATTTTCCTTTGCTGAATGCTCTGGAACCTTGCAGAACTGAATGGGTAGGAAAAAAATTAGGTGATAGAAGTGAAAAATGGAAAACCAGCTAAAATCAAATAGAGTTGACAGCATGATCATCTTACCTGGTGGAGCATATTGATAAAGATGGATTTTCTCAAGTTTCTGGGAAGGACAATGTCATACAGGACTGCTGCAATCAGTATCTGTTTGAGACTCTAAAATGGAAGCGCTCACAGGTTAGGTGGAGGCCACCAAAGATGCAGTGGCTCCAGGATGCAGAATGCAAATAGTTAAAATTTGTGAGGAGCACAAACCCATAACCTTCCCCACAGTTGCAAGTTTTCTGCAATGATTCAGGCTCCCTTCATCTTGTTCAGTGCCTCAGCATCTTGGAATGACATTTCTCAATCCCTTCCTGAGTGTCCATCACTAAGGCAGCCTATCTCTGCCTCCCATTTACTGAGAGGTATTGAAATTCAGCTACCAAACAGGTATTTAAGTTCCAAAGGTCCTTTGAGACTCAGTGTCCTCAGAAGGGTTGCAGATCTATTGTGATTCAGTTCCTCTGGGTGTGGCTCTTACCTGAGTGATGTGGAAATCAATCTCTTGGTCTTTATACTGGTTCAGGAGCCAGTGTACCTGGTTTAGGGCAAATTCGCAGAAGTCTTCCCGGTGTAGCAGCAGGCTCACAGTGGGGCCATGGACCTTAACTATGGCCAAAGTCTGTAGAAGCAGCAAAATATACAATTTCTGACACATGGTTATGCTTTTTATATGTTTCCAGGGTATCAGGAGCTTTAGGGGACCCCAAAAATCCTTACTCGGTGCTTTCAGGCAAGAAGAGTTTCCACAAAAATCTTTTTAAAATGCTCTGGTGCAGGTCATTGCTTGGGCAGAGCAGTGTTTATATCTACATCTGTATCTATATTGGTACTCATTGTAATACTTGCCTTTCTCCTCTACTGCTTTAATCTCTAGTAGTCACTTTCTTTTATATATTAATGAATTGAAAATTTCCCTCCCTTAAGAAAGTTTTAGTGACTCCACATCTCCTTGACGCACTACTGTTAACCCCACCCAATTCTCTCTCTCTTTCCCTTTCTTGGAATAAAACTTTTTGAAGGAGTAGGATGTATGCCCCACCTCCCATTCACTCCTCAGTCCACTGTGATTTCCTCTCCACTCAACCATGAAAATGAACAACTTCCCGAGTACAACCTAAAAATGTAATAAATTTTGATTATAAAAATTTAGATATCAGACTGGGGACATAGATCAGTTGGTAGAGTGCTTGCTTTGCAAGCACAAGGTCCTGAGTTCAATCCCTTGCACCGCAAAAAAAAAAAAAAAAAAAAAAAAAAAAAAGATATTAGGAAGAAGAAAACACACAACAACCCACAGATGACATTGTGTGGCATATTTTATTTTTAAATTTTTAAAATTTTTTATTGTTTTTTTTAATTATACATGACAGTAGAATTCATTTTGATAAAACTATACAAGCATGGAATATATCTTATTCTAATTAGGATCCTATTTTTGTGGATGCACATGATGGGGGAATTCACTATTTTGTATTCATATATGTACAAGAAAAATTATTATGGATTCATTCCACTGTCTTTCCTTTTCCATTCCCCCTTCTTTCCCTTCATTTCCCTTTGTCTAATTTACTGACTATTCATCCCCTTTTCCCCTTATTGTGGGTTAGTTTCCACATATCATTGAAAACATTTGACCTTTGTCATTTTGGGACTGACTTATTTCACTTAGCATAATAGTTTCCAGATCCATTCATTTACTGGCAAATGTCATAAGGTCATTCTTCTTAATGGCTGAGTAATGCTTCATTGTGTATAAATACCATATTTTCTTTATCTATTCATCTGCTGAAGGGCACCTAGGTTGGTTCCATAGTTTAGCTATTATGAATTGAGCTGCTGTCAACATTGATTTGGCTGTGTCACTGTAATATGCTAATTTTAAGTCCTTTGGATATATACTATGGATTGGAATAGCTGAGTCAAATGGTGGTTCCATTCCAAGTTTTCTGAGGAATCTCCATACTGCTTTCCATAATGGTTGCACCAAAATGCATTCCCACCAATGTATGAGTGTACCTTTTCCCCCACATCCTCACCAACATTATTGTTTTTATTCTTGATAATTGCCATTCTGACTGGAGTGAGATGGAATCTCAGTGTAGTTTTAGTTTGCATTTCTCTAATTGCTAGAGATGTTGAACATATTTTCATATATTTGTTGATCATTTGTATTTCTTCTTCTGTGAAGTGTCTGCTCAGTTCCTTAATCCATTTATTGATTGAGTTATTTGTGTTTTTGGTGTCATTTTTTGAGATCTTTATGTATCTTGGAGATTAATGGTTTATCTGAGGTGTGATGGCAAAGATTTTCTCCCGTTGCGTAGGCTCTCTCTTCACATTCTTAATTGTTTCCTTTTCTGTGATGAATTCCCATTTATTGACTATTAATTTTACTTCTTATGATTTAGGAGTCATTGAGGAAGATGGTTCCTGAGACAACATGGTGGGGAGTTGGGCCTACTTTTTCTTCTAGTATGTGCAGAGTTTCTGGTCTAATTTCTAGGTCTTTGATTCACTTTGAGTTGAATTTCATGCAAGGTGAGAGATAGGGGTTAAATTTCATTCTACCACATATGGATTTCCAGTTTTCCCAGCACCATTTGTTGAGGAGGCTATCTTTTCTCCAGTGTGTGTTTTTTGACACCTTTGTCTAGTATGAACTAACTATTGCTGTGGGTTTTTCTCTGTGTCTTCCATTCTGTTCCATGAGTGGTATTGCCTGTTTTGGTGCCAGTACTAAGCTGTTTTTGTTATTATTATTCTGTAGTACAATTTGAGGTATGGTATGATTCTTTCTGCTTCACTTTGCTCCCTAGGATGGCTTTGGCTATTCTGGGCCTCTAATATTTCCACTTTTTCTGTTTCTGTGAAGAGTGTCATTGGAATTTTTATGGGGATTGCATTGAACCTGTATAGTGCTTTTGGTATATGGTCATTTTGACAATACTAATTCTGCCTATCCAAGAACACGAGATTGTCTTTCCATCTTTTAAGGTCTTCCTAAATCTCTTTCTTCAGCAATCTGTAGTTTTCATTGTAGAGGTCCTTCACCTCTTTTAATAGATCGATTGATAGCTAAGTATTTTATTTTTTTGAGGCTATTGTGAATGGGATGGTTTTCCTAATTTCCTCTTTCAGATGATTTGCTGTTGGAGTATAGAAACATAATTGATTTCTGAGTGTGAATTTTTTATCCTGCTACTTTGCTGAATTCTTTTATGAGTTCTTGAAGTTTTCTGGTGTTTTTTGGGGGAGTATTCTAAATATAGAATCATGTCATCAGAAAATAGAGTTTGAGTTCTTCTTTTCCTGTTTATATCCCTTTAAGTTTTTTTCTTTTGTCTAATTGCTCTGTCTAGGGTTTCAAAGACTATGGTGAAAAGAAGTGGTGAAAGTGGACATCTTTGTCTTGTTCCTGTTCTTAGAGGGAATGGTTTTAGTTTTTCTCTGTTTAGAATAATGTTGGCCTTGGATTTGTCTTGTGTAGCTTTCACAATGTTTGGATTTATTTCTTGTATTGCTATGCTGTGTTTTGTCAAATGCTCTTTCTGCATCTATTGAGATAATCATGTGATTCTTTTCTTTAAGCTTATTATAGGGTGAATTATATTTTTATTTACATGTGTTGAACCAATCTTGCATCCTTGGGATGATACCACTAGATCATGGTGCACTATTGTTTTAATGTGGTTTTGTGTGTAACCTGCTGGTATTTCATTAGGAATTTTGCATTTATGTTCATTAAGGATATTGGTCTGAAGTTTTCATTTCTTGATGTGTCTTTGTCTGGTTTAATACACTTTTTGTTTATTTTACCTATTTTCCTTTTCATGTATTTTAATTAAAAATACACCATTTAAAACAATTTTTATTATAGATGTGAATTCCTATTACTTGTACAAACCAATGGATTTCACTGTGAAATTTCCGTATTTACACATATTATTTTTTTTTTCACACATGACATTTTAATCATATCTAGCTTCCCTACTACTCCCTCTTCCCTCCCCATTCTTTTCAATTCTCTCTTGTCCCTTCCTTGATTGTTCCTCTTCTACTCTCAGGTCATCTTTTCTTTCTTCTTTTGTTTGTTTTTTTAAATTTTCCACATATAGAGAAAACATGCTACTTGTCTTTCTGTGTCTGGTTTTTTCACTTAACATGATGACCTCCAGTTCCATCCATTTTCCTGCAAATGAAATGATTTCATTCTTTAGGACTGAACAACATTCCATCACATATGTATACTACATTTTAAAGAATCCATTCACCTTTAATGAGTACCTAGGCTGAGTATGAAACTTTACTATTGTAAACAGTGCCACAATAAAGATAGGTATGCGGGTATCTCTTTTGTATGCTGGTTTCATTTTGGGGGTATATACCCGTGAGTGTTATAGCTGAATTGTATGGTAGTTCTAGTTTTAGTATTTTGAGAAATCTCCATACTTTTTCTCATAGTGGTTATGCTAGTTTGCATCAAAAGTGTCTAAGGATTCCTTTTTCACCATATCCTTTCCAGATTTTTTTTTTTTATAATAGCCACGCTGACTGGGGTGAGGTGGACCCTCAATGTAGTTTTGATTTGCATTTCCCTGATGGCTAAATATGTTAATCATTTTTTTCCATATATTTATTGTCCATTGGTACTTCCTTTTAGAAGTGTCTGTTCAGATACTTTGCCTGATTTTTAACTGGATTTGTTGTTCTTTTGATGTTGTTTTTTGTGTCCTTTGTATATTGTGGATATTAACTCTCTATCAGATAAATAATAAGCAAATGTTCTCTCCTACTCTGTAGGTGGCCTTCTCACTCTGTTGATTGATTCCTTTGCTGTGCAGAACCTTTAAATATGATGTAATTGCATTTTTCAATTCTTGCTTTATTTCCTGAACTATTTCTTGAGTTCAAGTCAGGAAATTGTTGCCTGTGTGTATCTTAAAGTGTTTTCCCTACGCTTTCCTCTAGTGGCCTTGCAGTTTCAGATTCTACATTGAGTCTTTGATCCATTTTCATTCGTTGTTGTGCAGGGTAAGAGATGGGGATCTATTTTCAATCTTCTATGGATGGAAATCCACTTTCCCCAGCACCATTTGTTGAAGAGGCTATTTTTTCTCCAACACAGGTTTTGGACATCTTTGTCAAGAATCATATTGCTGAATATGTGTGAGTTTATTTCTGGGTCCTCCATGTTATTCCATTGGCTATGCTTATATTTATGTCCATTCCATGCTGTTTTTGTTACTGTATCAAGCCTTTTCTTGATACTCTGCAGTATATTTTGAAATCCAGGAATTGTGATGCTTTCAGCATTGCTTTTTTTGCTAAGGATCGCTTTGGCTATTTGGGATCTGTTGTGGCTCCAAATAAACTTTAGAATTATTTTTTCTAGTTTTGTGAAAAATGACATTGATATTTTAATGGAAATTGCATTAAATCTGTAGATTGCTTTGGTAGTATGGCCACTGTAGCAATGTTATTTTTCTTAATCCATGAACATGGGAAGTCATTCTATCTTCTAATGCCTATTTTGATTTCTTTCTTCAGTGTTTTATTATTCTAACTGTAGAAGTTTTTCACTTCCTTAGTTAGGTTTACTCCTAAGTACTTTAATTTTTGTGAGGCTACTCTGAGTGATATTGACTTCCTGAATTTCTTTCTCAGAGGTTTCATTGTAAAACACAATTCTTAACTATATAGTTCTATAGTCTACTTTTTCTAGCTAATATTACATCATGATTTTTTTTTTTTGCATTGGCTAAATTTTGTTGTAAAGCAGACCAGCTCAATTGCAACTTAGCTAATAACAACTTGGCTAATAACAAGAACCCATTTTTTCTATTCAAGACAGTATTAAGGTGGGTGTGATGGTATATGCCTGTAATTCCTGTGATTGGGAGATGAGCAGGAGGATCACAAGTTTAAAGCCCGCCTCAGCAATTTAATGAGGCTCTAAGTAACTTGGTGAGATCCTGTCTCAAAAATAAAGTAAAATAAAATAAAATAAATAAATAAATAAAATGGGATGGGGATTTGGCTCAGTGGTTAAGTGCTCCTGGGTTCAATTCCCCATACAAAGAAATTTTATCAGTTAGGTGGTGGCTCTTTCACTAAACATTTCTATGCAACAGATACTTTTCAAGCCTTTTCTTGATTGAGCACCATAACAATGGACTCTGTAGATGTTCATTCTTCCTAAAAATTTCTTCTTTCTTAGTTTCTAAGATCTCGACCTACTTTGTTCTCCTACTTCTAGTACAATTCTCAATATCCTGTCATGAGTCCTTCCTTTGCTTTCCCCCAGAAGTCTATTTCTTGGCACTTCCCACTCTACATACTCTCCTTGAACAGCTCTATCTATAATGATGATACTAATATCTATGCAACTAGTTTTTGTTTTTCTTCTGAACTCCAATCCTGAGTACCCTTGTACATACTAATATCTCCACCTGAATGAACCATAGACATTCAAGTCAAAGTGTCTACATTAATCCATGTCGTACTAAAATTTGTTCTTCCTCCCATTTCCTTATCTAAATTCATGGCTCCAAGATCACTCAAATCAGAAATCTAGGAAACACACTAGGTGTTCTCCATTTTCTCCTTGAGAAGCATTCAATTCATGCCAATTCTTGATGAGTCTCTTCTTCAGCATCTGACTTTATTTATCAAGACCATTGACACCTACATTAATTGATCCTCTTTACCATTTATGACTGCCTTAATCCATCCCTATTCTGGATCCATCTTTTTTTAAATATTTTTTTTAGTTGTCAATAGATCTTTATTTTATTTATTTGTTATTTGTATGTGGTGCTGAGAATTGAATCCAGTATCTCACACATGCCTGGCAAGAGCTCTACCACTGAGCCACAACCCCAGTACCTGGATCCATCTTTTACACTGACATTATAATGATTCCAATAGTATTCCAATACTTGATTTAAAAACTTGAATATTTCCCATTTCTTGAAAAGAGTCCCCAGTCCTGTGTCACATGCCAGTCTTTTCATAATGTTGTTGAACCACCTTTCTGGTTTTATTTTTTCTGCTTTTTATATCTCCGGTCTTCCCTCCAGCTCCCTTGCTTGCACTGCACTCACTAATGTAGGCATATTTTCCCATCTGCAGCCTTTACTTCGGTGAGTTTGGCTCCTTCTTCAGGGAATGCACCTGCCCCGTGGTGAACAACCTCAAGGGCTGCAAGGCTCAGCCTCAATGCTATACTTCACCAGGGTAGGGAAGTGTCCCCCTCTGTGCTTCCTTACCACTTCATTAGCCTGGCTCTTCCTATGGAAAGCAAAGGGTTGCCATCAGATGGACCCTCTGGATTTTGTTTTGTATATGTCTTCAAGAAAAGATTTCTACAGACTATTTTAAAAGTTCCACATTTGCTAGTGATTTAACCAATGCAGGTTGTTAAAAAATAAATGCTCTCATAACTTAAAGTGTAGAAAAGAAACTGAGCTTGAGAATATAGCTCAGTATCAAACCTTTTATAATACAACAATAAAGGGGACCTCAATTCAATATAATTTATGTTACTTAAAGTCACAGCAATTAAGCAAGATAAGGATGGGATTATGTATGTGAATGCACTTCATACTCTGTTCTCTAATAGGGCATTGTGGTATTTTGACACAGCCTAGTACATTCTTTAGATGTTATTTTATTTAATCATGATGTTCATAGACACTGGAAATTTCTGCAGCCTGTTGTTTTCCCAGGGAGTAACTCAGCTCAGATATAGGTTCTGATATATAAGATGTGAACTAGCTCACATTCTCTCTATTTTACTCATTTGTTCTCTTTACACTTGGATGTGTCAGTTTCACAAGAGCGTGGCTTTGGTCTGTTTAATCCTTGCTCTGTCCTCTGTTCTGGAATAGTATCTGGCATGCCATGGGGATTCAATAAATATTAGATGAAAGAATGATTAAATAGTGATTTGAAGTAGATGGAAACATTGAAAGATCAGGTAAACCTAGGAAAATACAACCAGTAGTGTCCCAAAGAACAGAGCTCAATTACCATGTTACGAAGAGAGAGGAGTTTCAAAGAGATCTATGCTTGATAATGATTTAATTATCCTAGGATGTTAAAAAAAATAAATGCCTTAATAGGTTAAAGTTTAGAAAAGAAACTGAACTAGGGAAGGTAGCCAAGTATTTAACTTTTTATATTTTACCATAG
Source organism: Glaucomys volans (assembly GCA_020662805.1). NCBI lineage: Eukaryota > Metazoa > Chordata > Mammalia > Rodentia > Sciuridae > Glaucomys > Glaucomys volans. The sequence continues at coordinate 10,722 of JAJEJO010000093.1, read as the reverse complement.
AGAAACCTAAATAGGATACAGTTTAAACCTAGACTAGATGGTAACCAACACAGAGGGAGTTCCAGCTTGAGGCCTGCAGAGGCTCTACTCACTTGTATGTGGGAGGCCATGGGGGCCCATTTCTCCATTATGTACCGGAACAGCATGAAGATCTTGTCAGACAGTCGGTTGGCGTCCAATCTGGGATAGGGGAAATCTTTCCAGTGGTTGACATACTTGTAAATAGCCTTGCTGAATTTCTCAAGGGCTGCATTAAAAAAAAAATACATCCACGTAGATTAGGCATATTCAGTGCACTTTCAACTTGTATTTTCCACTTTAGTTTATCAGGACATAACCCCATCATAAGTCATAGAGCTTCTGTATGCTAAATGGGGATTTATGATACAGAGCCCAGAACTCAAGACAGCAGGTAGGAAAAAAAGGGAATCCACTTCAACCTAAGGGAACTTTTTGCAGCCAACTTAAGAAAGTACAAATACAATAATTTCATTCTTCTTTAAAGCTGAGTAATATTCCATTGTGTGTGTGTAAAATATATATATATATATATATATACATATATATATATATCCCAAGTTTTTTGATCCATTCCTTTGTTGATGGGCACCTAGGTTGGTTCCATAGTTTAGCTATTGTGAATTGAACTGCTATAAACCTTGATGTGGAAAATGAAATTATGGCATTTGGCAGTAAATGGATGGAACTGGAGAATATCATGCTAAATAAAATAAGTCATTCCCAAAAAACCAAAAGGTTAATTTTTTTTCTGATATGTGGATGCTAATTCACAATGGGGATCGGGGCTAGGGAAGAATAGAGTTACTTAGGGAGGGAGGGGTTCTGGAGGTAGGAAGGATAGTAGAATGAATTAGACATTATTACTCCATATACATATATAGCTATACAACTGGTAGTATTCTACATCATGTATAGACAGAAGGAGAAATTTTACTCCATTATATATGATGTATCAAAATGCATTCTACTGTCATGTATAACTAATTAAGACAAATAAAAAGTTAAAAAGGAAAGAACAAATGCAAATAAAATAAAATAATATAACCACAGACTGAGAAAAATATAAGAAAGGGAAGAACTATAACTTGTGAAGAGAGTACTGATGATTAGCAAATACATAGTTTATATTCAATCTTAGAACTGCAACAAATAAACATAAAAAGGGTTCAGTAAAGTTAGTAAAATACAAATTAAAACTGCGATGAGACATGACAACACACCATTCAGAGCGGATAATATTTAATACAATGCCAAGTATTGATAGGACTAAAATGTAGCTGGTATTCTTACATACTGCTGGTGAGAGTCGAACTGGTGTAAACACTTTGGAAAACTCTTTGGCACTATCTACCAAAGGTGAATATGACCCATCAACTCTAGTCTGCAGATACAGTCATTATGTATGTATGTATATATACATACATACATACATATAAAATAAAATATAAAAAACAAAATAAAATAATATACATATATACCAAAAAATCTTTTATAAGTACATATGGTCAAACTTTCTGTTAGTAGGTAGAAAGAAAAACAAATTATAGTATAGACACGGAAGAGAATACAGAAAAGAAAATGGACTATAGTTATCCAGTATAATGAGTTTGACAAGCAGATAAACTATTGGTGCTAGAAGTTAGGATGTAGGAGGAAACATGAATGTGGCTTCTTGGCACTAGTAATGTCCCACTTCTTGACATACATGGTGGTCACATAGATAACCTGTACACAGCTGATCTGTATGATTTTCTGTGTTTGTTTTACTTCAATAAAATGGGCTTACAAAAATATCATCTGATCCATTGTTCCATTTGCATCAAATACATCAACTTAAAATATTTTTCCTTTAGCCCTCATGCTACCCATTTCATTAGAATGCACAAAAAATTTATTGTTCACTTCCTTGAGGATACTCTTACGTGCAAAGCACACTCTGGACAAAGCCCTGAGCTTTAGAGCTGGTCAATTATGGATTCATTCACATTCCTTCAAAACTCCTTCTGAGAATTTCTGCCTGCATTTTATCATGTGTGTGTGTGTGTGTGTGTGTGTGTGTGTGTTTGTGTGTGTGTGTGTGTGTGTGTGTGTGTGTAGAGAGAGAGAGAGAGAGAGAGAGAGAGAGAGAAAGGCCCACTGGCCTATGAGAAACAAGGCAGAAAACATGGCCTCCTGTTTGTTCATGGTATTTGAAGCAGTCAGTGATATATCTGCTTATTTGCTGATTGATTGAATGCCTCCATGCAGACAAATGGATGGATAAATGGATGAATGGCTATTAAATTTTATGCCATTTCTTTAGTGGTATTCAGGCAAAGAGTTTCTGTAGCAGCAAAGAGCACTTAGGTAAATTTAAGTGCAAGGGCAGAATTTTCTTAATTGCCATGATGATTTTCCTTTGACATTATTTGTTGTTAAATACTGGAGGTAGAGGCTCCAAAGTTTATTTGGAGGAACCTAGTGTTAGCTGTGACTGTAGTAGGGATAATAAAAGTGACAGAAAGTGGAATCTAGTATAAAGAAATCTAGGACAGTTGCTTAAATTCTTGAATCAGACTCTCAGCTCAGATTTGATTTGCTCAACTCTGCCATGTGCTATTTGTCTGACCATACATTATTTAACTTAAGTCTCAGTTTTATCATCTGTAAAAGAGAGAAAAAAGTGTTACCCGCCTAATGAATTTGCTGTGAAGGTTAAATGAAACAATAATCTTAAAATACATACCCAGGTTAATACATTCTCAATATATATCAGATAAAAATACTACCTTAATTGAGGACAGAGAAAGAGAAGAGGGGCACAATGGAATCGAAGGGGCTTGGTTGACAGGTAAAGACATTTCTGAGAGTATGGACTGCGAGGTATTATAAAATAGTAGTGTTACAGTATGCTGGAAGTGGAAGGGATCCCAACAATCACTTTTTCTGATGCTTTTAGAAGTGAAACTGGGTTTGAGAGAAGGGCAATGTCACCCGGGGTGGCTCAGTGACTGCACAGATCCAAGAATTGAGGTTTCCAGACTCATCCAAGAAGCCTCCCTCTGCACTGCAGATATGTTCTTTTGTGGGTTCTTGATTACTATAGATGTATTTCAGTTTTAGGTAGAGGGGCTTTATGATCAGAGTTTGCTTTTTCATTTTTCTTTAATTGTATGATCACTTGTATTTCAGTTACTTTGTACTTATCATTATTGGATTTTAATCATTCACACATTAACTTACTGCTGAGATCTGATAATCATTGTGGAGAAAGTATGATCCAATTGAAGAAGGATGCTGGGAGAAGAGAAGGCAGTACAGAACAGCATACAGATGAGTCTGGGTGGTCATGTAGACCCAGGTTGAATGCCACCTGTACAACCAGGTCACTGCCTTGGGAAACCTAATTAATTTTCATGATCTGAAGGTTCTCATCTGCACAATGGGATGATGTACTTACTTTGCAGGATTGTTGTGAGGACTGAATGAGTGAGCTGCCTGTAGAGGGCCTTCTACGTGGGAGGCACTCAATAAAAGGCACCCATTAGTATAAGACAATAGAGTAAAGGGAAAATAAGACTTTTTTCAATTTGTTCAAGACAGGTTGTAGTTTGTCTTAAGCAAAGAGGAAATCACAGGAATACCCACCAATACAGAAAGTGTACTTCATGCTTTCATCCTCAGCCAGCCTGAGCATAGTCTGCATGGTGAGCAAGGTCATCATCATGAAGGGAATACTTTGGGACACTGCAGTGAAAGGGTGAGAGGAGAAAGGTATTACTCATTTTCTCACATGGGGGCTCTGTGACTTCTCCTTGCATCAGCGACAAGCATGCCAAAGCTGCAAGGAGGAGGTAGGTGAGGTTCAGGAGAGAGATGTTCTCCTCCATTCCCTCCTTCTCCACCTGAATGCCAGGCTGCAGTTAGTACCTTGAAAGAAGGTACTGGTTATACAACTACTTGTAAATGTTGTTCAGTAGCTACTGCTTATTTGGATAATTGTTTTATTGATATTAATATCTCCCACCCAACCTTGTCTGTACTCCTAAGACCCAGCAAATGTAACAGGTGCTCAATAATGTCTGTTAAATAAAGTAGTATAGAAACAAATGGTAGGAAACCTTTACTTCATACAAATGTTCATTGGTTTGCAGAATATGCCTTTTGAAAAATGTGTTTCTGCAAAAGCAAAGCCAAATGAAGGGGAAGTTGGGAACAGAGTCAGGTCAAATTCACTGAATTCTGGACTAATGGCTCGTGGGCAGGCTCACCTACGTTCATAAACAGCCACCCATATGCCCCTGTCAATTCTCTATAGTAGGTAGGGATGCTCTCTTTTCTGACGTTCTCTCTCATTTGGGTTTTAGATAATTGGTCAGAGGTAGTTGTTTCCTAGGGAAAGTATGCAGAATGTTCTCTTTATACCGTATCTGGTTGCCAGTTCAGCTAGGGAGAGCACGACAAATTCGTTTGGGAGCTCTAGAATCCTGAAGTTACTCTGGACTTCATACATCACAGAATTGAAATCATGTGCAGCCAGAGACACCAACACCTCACCAGCAAGCATTCTGATTTCTCTGGGAATCTGAGAAGGAAATGAAAAATAATAACAACTAGAGTGAAAGATCAAAGTCTGCAGAGGAAAACAGTCTACATAACATTGGGACTTCCCATAGATCTGGGATAGAAAACAGGGTATTAATTACAAATCTATGGTAAAATACTCTCAGATGTCACTTGCTGGGAAAGCAGATGTCATTTTAATGTATTTGAAAAATGGTTTTAATAGGGTTCTTGTAAATGGGGGGTCAGTAGATGTTTTCATGCTAATTGATTATGTACTGTGAACACAGGATTTATGTTTTATGCTTAAATAATAAGAATTACTGTGGTTGAAAGACTAAAAATAATAGTGAAAGGAAATGGGCTAGGAGTTGAGATTGTTGCTTTCATTATCTTCTGACCTAATTGTCTTTGATATTGGAAATATTCTGCTTTTGTTGATGGTGAGCTAGGTAAATTTGATCAACCCTCTTGCGGAGGAAAACAAAAAGATCAGAAGATACTAAAAAACATACCCATAAAAGCATTAGGGAGATCACAATGTAGACTGTAATGGATTAATGGTTGGAAATCAAGAAAAGATCAAACAGTAGGAGATCAAAGATCAAAAAGATAAGGAGGCACATAAAGAAATAAAAGGTAATAAGGGGACCAAGAAAACTGGTTTCTAGTTACTTGTTCAGTCAACAGATAGTTGTGTTACTTTGAAAAAATATGTTAGCATCAAATTCCTCATCTAAATGGAGACTGGATGATGTTACCTCTAACATCTTTCTCATGTTTCCCTCAGTTTCTTCAACTGTGCAAGGACGAATAATGGGCTCTGGAACTGTATTCAAGTGTCCATGAAAAAGAAGTAAAAGTCATTTGTAGTTCTGGCAGAGATGTGGATAAAGATTCTGCACATCCACACAGATGCACTTGGGTGACCTGAAGACCCTGTTGCTAACCCTGTGGTGATTCCACTGAGAACCAAACTTACATTTTCATCTCTCATGTCCTTAGAAGTGTAATAAATCAACCGTTGGACAATTGCATCATCCAAGATGTCGGTATTTTGAATAACAGATGTGAGATGACTGTAAATGTCTTCCTGTGAACATATAAGAGGAATTCAGATTGCAAACATAAAGGAATTGGATGAAATTCAAATAAATAACACCATTTACATAGGAAATATATTTTTACTGCACAGTGGATTTTAAATATCTTAATTCAGGCTTCCCGAACATAATATGCATCTTTAGGATTCAAAAGTTTACAGGTAGAACAAAACTAATTCTAAAATCGATTTGAACTTGTTACATTCTTATGGCAAGATCTAACTGAAGGCCAGGACAGGTTGCCTGATATATCCAAGTCTTTCGAAAGTCATTGTTGTAGAGGTCTCAGGGAGATGGAAATGCCTGTCACCCTAATTGCTACTCTCGATTTCAGTGACTGTACTAGGAAGCACACTAAATTTCCCCAAAAGGCTGCTATGCTGTGAAACTGGATTGAAAGGGAGAGTTGTAGGTCTTTGTTTTATTGATGCCTTTGCTGAGAGAAGGGTGAATCCTTTTTGGAGCTGCCACTCTAGGAATTATGTGGCTTCACCAGATGCTCGTGTCCTCTAAATCTCTCAGGTGGCTACATGTTCTCTGGAAGATGGAGAGGCTGGTGTGCTGAGATCTCCAATATGTCAGTCACACGCCTCCAGGGCTGCACCCACGTCTGAGGTATGAAACAGCTTCCTTTGCACGACTCCCAAGAACTGAGCCTTGGAAGACTAGAGAATCGGCCTTACTTTGTCTTTGCTTTCTTCCCTGCAAGTGATTTCAGAGATTGCCTCACCACCTTGCTCCACATATTTTCTGTTTTCTGCAGGCCTTGTTCTCTTGACAAGGTCTACACTTGGGGGGCCCTCACTGTGTTCCTGGACCCGGACCAGATCCTTTATCTGGAACCTCTCCTGACTGTTCACAGTGAGGCTTTGTGTTAGATGCCACTAATATACCCTTTTATGAATGTGGAATTTGAGTCATGGAGAGCTTAACTGTGGTTAGTATTAGGTGGTAACACTACACTTGGAATCTAACTGACTCTTAGCTGGCACCTTAACCTACTGGTTGTGCTGGCTATGTCAATTCCTTAACTTGACACAAATTTAAAAAATAAATTGTAAGCATTTGCTATTCTCTGATGCCTTTTCTAGAACTTCTTCAGTACTTAGGGGGTCCAGAGACCATTTCCCAAATGCTCCTAAATGTTTGAGAAATAGTGCTCTATGGGAAAGTTAATTCCTACCAAGAGATTAATATAATGATTTTCAACCATACCTAAATGTCAGCATAAGCTCTGTAAGTTTTAAATGTCTAGGCTTATCACAGATTGATCAAATCAAAATCCCTGGTGGTGAGGTCTGGCTCTTGGTATTTTCCTAAAATTCTCTAAGGACTTCTAATAAACAGTTAGGGTTGAGAACTGCTGAATCAAGAGATAAAGGTATAGGTATTGCCCTTCACAGGAAGCAATACTTAGTAGTCAATAGGAACATTTTGATGGAGTGAGGTGGGCTTGTGTTTTGTTCTTCTTTGGGCAAGTGATGTAACTTCTCTGTGTCTTATTTTTCTTGGTTGTCATATGGAAATAGAAACATTTGTAAAGTTGTTATGAGGAGTAATTATTATATAATGAACCATTGTATTGAACACATCTAGCCCTTCACTTCCTATGTAAGTATCCATTGAAGGGTAGTATTATTTTGGTTGTTGAAGTCTGAACAGCCTTCAATTCACAGGAAAATTTTCCAGTTGTGAAATCATTAGAAATGAGTATGGGAGCTCTTTGTGGAGTTTCCTAGAAGCCCTAAAATTGTGAAGGAGGAGAATTTAACCCACACAGTTGCAAATTTGATATCCCCCTCTTTCCATATCTGTCTGTATAAGGTTATGAACAAGGGGATATCATTTGCTAGTTTTTAGAAGTGGATGGATTTTTGAAATGCTAAATGATTGCTAAGTGCCATGATTCTTGAAATGCTGAATATAATTGTTTTGGCACTATAATGACTTCCATTATAACTGCATTTTTGAAAAGCTTAACACCATGTCAGAAGCCAGGAAAATAATAAGGAAGTTGAGGTAAAGAAGAATAAATATAAAGTGCTGCAATGACAGTATTAAACATGGTGAAAGATATTATTCCCTAATTGTCCTACCTTACTAATATTATCCTCTTTGTTCAGCATCCCAAGAGTGAGGTTAATATCACCAAAAATCTCTAAAATGCACAGAAAAAGAAGAATTAAAATGTGTATTGAAATGCTGTTTGTTAGTTATTTTACAGTAGTCACAGAAAATTAATTTGTTCTCTGTTCCCACCCCATTCTTTCTCTCTTTCTTGACAGAAATTGTATGTTACTCATGGTTTCACACCCCTGAAATTATCAGATGTTCCAAAATAGTTTAGAAATCTGAATTCAATGTGGAGAGGAACATAAAAGATGTTGGATTCCTATTTATCCCTCTAGTCAAGTGGCCATCACCCTATGCACACTCTGTAGCCAAGCTCTACTGTAAGATTCAGTGAGCTGAATCCACTTCTCATGACTTGAGCCTTAGAAGGCAGTGGTCAAATACAGCTCTTCATTTCCCACTCTTTCCTTTCCTGTGCATTTTCCCCCCGATACTCTCTTCCCTTCTATCTACCCTCCTGTGCCTGCCAGGTCCTTTTTCTGGCCCCATGCTGCTGAGACCTTGATCTTTTCTGATAAAGACCTAAGTGTTTTGATTTGCACTTTCCAGGAGTGTGTGTGTGTGTGTGTGTGTGTGTGTATTATGTATTATATATATGTATAATTACAAAGCACTCTAGAATATTAAAATAAAAATTTGGAATCAAAAGAATTGGGCAATTTCAGGCTACATGGCAGGTTGGTAGGAGGGATGATTTTGGGGATGGAGATTTCTTAAGAATCAAACAACACAGCATCTTCAGCAAAGCAGAAAGATAGCCATACTTGCAAACTGTGGGAAGACAGTTCTACAGGGTTCCTCTAATATTTAAAATTAAACAAGAAACTATCTTTCTTTGATTTGTAGCCACATTCTTCTCAAGTAGGCTCAAAATTTTTACAACAGGTAAAACAGTTATGTTTCAGGCTTCCAATCTATCATTGGTCCTTCACAATCAGCATGGTTTTTTATTATTTTGATATAAAGGGAGAGTAGCAGGAGAGAATCTTACAAAACATTTCATAAAATCTTTGAGGTATACACACCTCCCACAATGGCACACCTTCTGCCAGACTCAATATGTGCACAAGACATATATAGTACCAGCAGGGCCCCAACTCCCCAGGACTTGATGTGCTTACCTGTGGATTCCTCCATGCCGTGAGTTATGTCTTGGCTATTTTAGGCTTTCTAAGAGACAGCACCTAAGTATCAGAAATAGTAAGGCTGAAAAAATCAAAGAAGCAGGTTGGCAAGTTTCTCATATAAGGTTCACATAAGGTTCCCTAAATGAAAGTCCCTTCACTTGATTGGCACAGTGATCTGGGAGCTTCCAGCGATGGGTTTGCTGTTGAGGAGGCTGATGCTGGACTCTACCACTATGACATTTTCTTGCTTTTGAGCTCCTGCTGACCAACAAAATGGCTGCATCTCACCGAATATTGTCCCTTTGGTGGAGACCAGAGTATTTGAGAAGGAAGAAATTAGAGACTAGGATTCAAACCATTGTTATAGACCAAAGGAGTTCCTCTCCCTAAACTTGGGTCCATTGATCACAAATTTGGGAACGGTCTTCAGTGGTCACTTTACTGGCCTGATGTTGATAAAGCCTTGAGGTGAGCTTGCTGATTATTCTATTTGGTGAAAGTCAGTCACACAAACTGGGCATGCCCAGTGGACCGGAATGCCTATCAGGGGCAGTTGAATGGAATGTCCAACTGACACAGTGGCAAAACCAAACCTTCTCTGTTTCCCTTCCCACTGCTTTCTCCTGCCTTGATCAAGGTTTTTCTTTGACTCCATTATCTCTATTTGACTTCAAATAATTTTTAATCCAGACTTTTTGGCCGTAATACTTTCAATTTTACTAGCATTGGCTTAAATCTGGTCCTAATGCCCCTGAACTCTAAATCTATGGAATCACAATCTCTGGTATATGTGCAGCCCGTGTGTTAAAATGGTATATGAGAGAACGGGAAAGAGGTACTAACAATCCATAGGGCCAATGTGGAAGGGCCAAGGAGAGGGGCTCATGATGATGCCCAGTGGCTTCTTCTCTCTCTTCCCTTCATTAACACACCTTATTTCAGAGTCAAAGGTAAAGTTTTGGCTCACAGTCACCACTCATAGACAGATATTTAGGTCTTCAGCAGGCCAGTGGTTAAAAACTTTCTCTGCTTCCAAAGTCGGTATCATGTTTTCTCAAGCTGTGGTCAACAAGTGCCTTGTCATAGGATTCACCTGGTATCCTTACTCAAAATGTCAATTCTCAGGCCCCACCTCAGACCTGGTAAGTTAGAATGAGGGGTCAGGGTTCTGTATTTTTAATGAGTACCCTTGGTGATTCTTAGGTTCACTGAAGTCTGAGAAGCACTGGCCAAGATCCTGGCCCAGTCACCCATGAGTGGATGAGTGAAAACTTAGCATTTAACCGAGGGTGTTCTTTGTGATTAACAAGAATAGCAGCTGTTCCTCCTGACTTACTCACGGTTGAAGAAGGGGCTGAGAACTGGGTGAGTCAGAGGTAGTGGGGTGATTAGTGGCAGCCTGAAGCTTATAATGCCTCATAAGGAAAAATGACATTAGAAATTATGTGCTTTTAAAATCATAAAGAAAACTATGTTAACAAAATTAAGAAATTAGCTATTTAGGTTATTGTTATAATCATTTTCTTCTTTTTAATTTTTTGTTTTGTGAACACCATGATTTTCTGCATCCCTTACATAAAGATTTTTCTGATTTCTTTAGAAATTGGCAAAGTCATGTGATGATTGATTTATATTAACTTTGTAATTTATTCATCAGGGCAATCAAAACACATCCTTTCACTAAGATCTTTTAAGATAAAGCAAATTCAGGTAGATTAAAGAACAGACCCTCAAAACAGCTAATTTGCTTTCATTTTATTTCCGTTTTGGGGGTCTCTGTTGTGTCTTCCCATCAT
>JAJEJO010000092.1:1546073-1646552 GCA_020662805.1 Glaucomys volans | reverse complement strand
TTCTAGTAGGTGCAGGTTTTCTGGCCTAATATGTAGGTGTTTGATCCACTTTGAGTTGAGTTTTGTGAAGGGTAACAGATAGGGGTTAAATTTCATTCTAGTGCAAATGGATTTCCAGTTTTCCCAGCAACATTCGTTGAAGAGGCTATCTTTTCTCCAATGTATATTTTTGACACCTTTGTCTAGTATGAGCTAACTGTATTTATGTGGGTTTGTCTTCGTGTCTTCTATTCTGTACCATTGGTCTTCTTGCCTGTTTTGGTGACAATACCATTCTGTTTTTGTTACTATAGCTCTGTAGTATAATTTAAGGTCTGGTATTGTGATGCCTCCTACTTAATTTTTCTTGCTACAAATTGCTATTCTGGGCCTGTGATTTTTATTTCATCTTCAATTCTGAAGCTTAATTTTTCTGGGTATAGTATTCTTGGTAGGCATCTCTTTTCTTTTATAGCTTGGTGTATATTGTTCAAAGACCTCCTAGCTTTTAGAGTCTAGATTGAGAAAGCAACTGATACACAAATTGGTTTACTTATAAATGTGACCTATTGTTCTTCCCTAGAAACCTTTAAAATTCTAACCTTATTCTATAAGTCATTTTCATAATAATGTGTCTTGGTGTGGGCCTGTTATATTTCTGTACATTTGGAGTCCTGTATGCCTCCTATATTCGATTTTCTATTTTATTCTTAAGGTGTGGGAAATTTCTGATATTATTTCATTAAAAAGTTTGTGGAATCCTTTAGTTTGTATTTCAGAGCCTTTGTCTATCCTGTTGCATCTTAAATTTGGCCTTTTCATGTTATCTCATATTTCTTGAAAGTGCTGTTCGTGGTTTCTTAACATCTTTTATACATGGTTGACTTTATTTACAACATTTTATATTTTATCTTCATTGCCTGAAACTCTGTCTTCCAAATGGTCTAGTCTGTTGGTAATGCTTTCCATTGAATTTTTAATTTAGTTTATTGATTTCTTCATTTCAAGGATTTCCATTTGGTTCTTTTAAAGAATCTCTCTTTAGTGAAGTGATCTTTCACTTTCATATTTTCTCTTTGATTTCACTCCTTACATCATCTTTTACCTCACAGATTGGTTTAATTATTAATTTTCTAAATTCTTTCTCTGATATTTCCTCCTCTGTGTTATCCATGGATTCTGTTATTGAGGTATTTTGGTTTGAGATGGTTTGTTGCCTTGCTTTTTCATATTGTTTGAGTGTCTACCCATTTATCAGTATGAATCTGAGGTTGCAGAGTCTCTACCCTATGAACTTATAGTGTCCCTGAAGGTTTCTAGTACCTCATGATTTAGGAGGAGACAAATATTAACAACAACCAATGCAAACAACACGCAGCATCAAATTAAACACTTAGTTCCTATCATGACATCTACAATGTTAATTGGCACAATAAACAGAAAATGTATGGCAAGCAATTCAGCAGTAAAAACAGTAATTTTGCTAAAGATTTATTCTTGAAAAACGTATGGGGAATGCAGAAGAGATGTAGGATGTGATGATTATGAGGGAGGAGGAGATAAATTAGAAGTAAAAACTTGAAGGATGAGTGAAAAAGGAAATAATAGAATTTGGCTGCAAGCCAAGAAAAAAAGGTGAGAGAGAGAAAGAGAAAAATTGCAAAACAACACAAACAAAACCAAAATATACTAATCAAAAACCCTCGCCCTCAAAAGACAGTTACGAAAAATAATTACCTTTAAAAATGCTACAAATGAGAAGAGTGAGACAAACATATATCTATAAATGTCCATGAACCATTCAGCATACAATGAAAAAAAAAAGAAAGAGAAAGGAAAGAAAAGAGAAAAAATAAAATATATAAAATTAAATTTTAACTAAAGCTTCTTGATGAAAAATTAAGAAATTGTTTCCATTGTGGTGGTCAAAAATTGTCAATGAGAATATATGTTTGTCACCTGTTCCCAAATGTCTTTTTTTCAAATTTTTCTCTTGGTATGTGCTGTACATAAAAGCAGCAGTCACAGTCACAGGCTGTCGAGAACTTCTTTTTTTTTGTGGTGTTCATCAAGTTCCCAGTTGGAGTTCAAAAATTCTCAGTTTCCCTTCTGGGCAGTATGAGGTAAAATGGGTTTGAGAGTGTTGTTTGCTCAACTCTCAGGGCGGGGCCACTCTAGATTCCTGTGGGAGGAGTTCCCATAGGTAGAACTCCTAAAAATGGGGCTTAGGTCTAGGCAGGCCCCAGGTGCTTCCTTGAATGGCGATTGGTCTACAGATTTTAAATCAGCACACCTCCAGGACCCAGCAGCTGCTGATCCATGCTGGGAGTCTGTACCCCAGAAGTGTCCTCAGGGTTCCACTCATGCAGCAGAGAAGGTGATCCTTCACCCCCTCCACCTCTCCCCACCCCACCCTTTCTGGCCTCCTGGGCTCAGTCCCCAAGTGCACACACTCCCACCTGCCTACTGACACTTCTGGCCCACCCCAGCTGGTCCTGTGAGCTGCCAGACTTGAAGGGTGAGTGCTACCCAGGATCATGTGGGTCTCAATGGGTAAAACACTCTCCATGCTTGAATTTCTCCTGGTTTCCTGTGGCAGGTCTCTGCCTGATCTGGTTTTCACACCCAGCTAAAATTATATAGATCCAGGCTCCTGGACTTGGTCACAGCTGCAGGCCCCTGTAACATGGCAGGAAAACTGGCATCTGCCTCAGTTCTCTGCAGAATGGTGTCTTTCCCGCATGAGGATATAGTGCAGCACTTCTGGATCAGCCCAGCAGTGTCCTTGATCTCTGATTTCTCCATACCAAGACATACAATGGTGCCACCTGAAATATGGGTTCTCTTAGTCCCCCTTCCTGCTTTGCCTGGTGTATCTGCTCTGGCAGCTGCTGGCACCAGCAGTGGGTTTTCTTCTATTTTATTATATCCAAACTTCTGAATCCCCAAGCTGTTCTGAGAGTCCAAATAAAACCCCTCTTTTCACCCACCTCACTGAGAAGCTGTTTATTAGATTTCCTGGTTTCACACCATGGAGCAGCTTGGAAAGCAACCTCCTCTCCTCCACCATCTTCCCTTCTCCCCAGTTCTATTTCTCACAGTGTTGGAAGCAGAAAGTCAAGATCAGGGTGACAGCATGGTTGGTTTCTGGTGAGAATTCTCTCCCAGGTTGCTGTCATTTGACTTTTCATGGTTTCCACTATGATGGAAAGTGGGTGAAAGAACTCCCTGTGGTACCTTTTATAAGGGAACTGATACCGTTCATGACAGTGCCACCCTCATGACCTAAACACTTCCCAAAAGCCCACTTCCTAATATCACCACAACAGGGGGTAAGATTTCAATAAATAAATGGTGGAGGGGCATATTCAATTTATTACAGACTTGTAAATGCTGTAAGATACCTTGGCTAGTAGAAGCAGTCCTTCCACTCCTGCTTGAAGAGGAAACTTCTCCCTTACCAAAAGAAACTGTGAGGGTCTCACCTTAGATAGCTGTCTTGCAGGACACAGCTGATCCTCCTCTAGAGCTGCTGCTACTATAGCTTATTGCTTCCCCTACAATATTCCACCCCCATAATGGGGATTGGGTACTCAACGACTGTTCTACATCCCTAGCCCTTTTTATTTCTTTTTATTTTAAGGCAGGATCTCACTACATTGCTTAGGGTCTCACTAAATTGCTGAGGCTGGCCTCAAACTTATGATCCTTCTGCCTCAACCTCACTAGTTGCTGGGACTATAGGTATGTACAACCACACCTAGGTCATTGCTTCTTATACCTAGACTGAAGTTCCCACAGGCCAAAAAGTGAGTTACAAAATGAGAAGTATGATTTGGAAGTATGATATTCACCCAAAGAATTGCATTATTTTTTCTAATTTATACAGAAAGAAGCCTGGGGTAATTGATGGAATGGTTCTTAAGGCAGGGATATGAAAATGGAAGCAACAAAATGTTCAATTTGTCTGCAAATATTTGTGTGGAGAGCTGCTTTCCTTTCTCTTGAGTATATGCCTAGAAGTTGGATTGCTGGGCTATATGGTAACTCCATGTTTCATTTTTGATGAAATGCCAGACTATTTTCTAGAGATGCTGCACAATTTTCCATTCCCACTACCAACCAATTTCTTCACAACCTCCACAAAACTCGTTAAATACTTGCTAATCCTAGTGTTGTGAAGTGGCATCTCTTTGCAATTTTGATTTCCATTTCCCTATGATGGTGTTCAGAATCTATTATATTCTTAAGATTGTAGAAATAAGGTCTCCACTTCCTTACTGGATGTTAGCTAGAGGCCATTTTAAACACCTAAGTCCTCCCCATTCCTTCTCAAGTGGAGCCCTACATCTTTAGAGCATTAAAGTCACGTCTAATCTTTCTTGTCCTTTGCATATCTCTGACTTCCTCCTTTGCTCTAGAAGTCAGGGTAGAAAAATCTGTCTGCTTGTAAGAACTAATTTGAGTGTGTCAGGGACATCTGAAGGACAACTGAATTAGGGAGATTTTTCCTTCTGCAAGGGCCCCTCTCACATGTGGCGACTGGAGTGGGTAGAGGCTGCATGACTGTGACTGGTTCTTTGCTATCATGGGCCCCCTGCAGAAGGATGAGAGCTCACAGGAACTGAGGCCACCGAGACCCTGGTAACCAAGTCTGGTTGTGGTGAGAACTCTGGGGGGACTTCATACCAAGCCCTGGTGCTGAATGAAGGACAGAGGCTCCTAGCAATGTGGACACTGCCAGAGTTGCAGTAGCTAGGCTAGAATGTGCCCTACAAGTACATGGCAGCTGAGATCCCTTAGGACCAGGGCCCACATCCCCAGAACCCAGGATGAGTCAGCAAGGCCACCTTCAGGGCCTTCTCTGACTTATACAGGCCAAGTTGACAGCTAGTGACTTTCTTTTCTTTCAGTATTTTGGTCTCACTCCAACAAGTTTATGAGCAATGACCCCAGAGATTGCTCCCAGAGACCTGGAAAAGAATGCAGCTTGGCAGATGGGGTGCCTTAACACTGAGAATCCCTGCTCTTTCAGCCATTAGTGAGGGCAAGTTGTCCGAATGCAAACATTGGTGCTACATTTTATAAGGAAAAGGGTCAAAATCCTTAGGAGTAGGCTACACTTAGACTTTTGCTAGAGGAGGATCACTACTTAAACCCCAAGTTCTTCCATGTGTTCAAAAAGTGGGGTTATTAGACATTAGAGCAGCAAGAATCCCCTGAGTAAGATGTTCTTTCTAGAGATTTAGACTACAACTTCTACAGCACTGCTAACCGGGTACATACGAAAACTTGGAAATCCATATAGCACAATAAGGGACTAGAAAACCTGAAGGTCATCCACCCAAAGTGCCCAAATGGAGTCACTCTTAAATAATAAATGGCATATATTTCCAGAAACTTCTATCAGTGAGAAATTTACTATAGTAGCCATTTCCCCACACAGGAAAGCCTGGAGAATGAGAGATATTAGGGGCCATGAACCTTGTAAAAAGCTGTAGAAGAGTGCAGTGAAGAACCACAATTGCAAAGGCAAAAGTTAAATTCTTCCACTCTTGACATTTGTCCAAACTGAATATATCGCTAAATAAAAGAGTTCAGGAACTGGGGTTCTGATTTAACACAAAAAAACCTTGTAAGTATGTCCAAATATAGTAATTTCATTTATATCCAATTAAGATTTAAAACTCAAGTTTTTATTTTAGGGATTGTGTCTTAAAAGTTCAACCCCTATCTGCTCAATGTATTATTATTGTAAATCAATCAGAGAGAGGAAGGGAAACCTTATTAAAATGAATCTATTAATTGTTTTGTCTGGAACTATGTACTTTTCCCACTTTCAAAGCTTACTTTAAGTATAGCGAAATTTATTTAAAATTGCTGTATCAGTAAAATATATTACAATAAAGTTGCTAAGAGTTTTCATGGAAAAAGCAGTTTCACTGTTGACACAGTTGTTTGGAAGGGATTGCTTCACTGGTTTTATAACTCAAAGTTATGTTTGTTAAACACACTGTCAAAAGAGAGTCTCTTTCAGTATTACATTTTCCTGGACTGTTGTGTTATGATTCACCTGTGCTTTGGAATTTTCAAAGAACATGCTTTTTTTGGAATATATTTGACTGATAAGAAAGTTCAAACATTGTCTTTACCTCATATAGGAACACAGTTTTGTTTTTCTTTTAGATCCCAAGATAAAACACTCATTTTACATTTAAAAAAAATCCCAGCACAGCAGGATCCAGATCAGTGTATGATTGAATAACCAGAAGACTGAAATAATGGGGGGGGCATAATTAGAATCTTGCCTACCACCCAAGCCAAAGTGGACAGCTGAAGTCTACAGTCCCAAATGGCCCAGCCCTAAAGGACAATGGTAAAGGAAATCCTCTCAGAGGGAAGAACTGTCCACAGTGCACCTGGTTGTTCATTCTACCTGGAGGAGAGATGGTCAGAGATACAAGTATATGTCCATACATAAGGTATGTTCAATTCATTGGCTGCATGTTCAGGGAATTTTTTTTTATTCATTTAATTTTGATCCATTGAACACAAATGGAGTACAGCTATTGTTTCTCTGGTTGGACACAAAGTAGAGTCACACCATCTGTGCATTCATACATGTACACAGGGCAATGGTGTCTGTCTCATTGTGTTATTTTTCTTACCCCCCCCCACCCAATCCCACCCCACCCTTTCCTCTATGCTATCTATCCTTCCTCCATTCTTGCCACCCTTCCACCCCACATTATGCATCATCATTCACATATCAGAGAGATCATTCAGCCTTTGGATTCTTGCAATTGGCTAATCTCACTTAGCATGACAGTCTCCGACATCATCCATTTACCTACAAATGCCATAATTTTATTCTTCTTTATGGCTGAGTAATATTCCATTGTGTATATATACCACAGTTTCTTTATCCATTCCTCTATTGAAGGACATCTAGGTTGGTTCCACAATCTAGCTATTGTGAATTGAGCAGCTATGAACACTGATGTGGCTGCATCACTTTAGTAATCTGATTTTAAGTCCTTTGGTATAGGCCAAGGAGTGGGATAGCTGGGTCAAATGGTGGATCCATTCCAAGTTTTCGAAGGAATCTCCACACTGCTGTCCAGAGTGGCTGCACCAACTTGCAATCCCACCAGCAATGTATTACTTTGAGGATACATGATTGAACATTTTTGATGAGGACTTTTGGGGGAAAAGCACATATATAGACCTGTTCAGGTGGATTTATTATGCAAAGACATATGGGACTTTATAAGAGTTTTCAGCAAAGGGCAATCCAAGTACAGCATAATTTTAATAATTTGATGGATAGGATACCCATTATCTATATGTCAACCAGCATTTGGCTTATTATCCAATGGGCTCAAGAACATTTGGTCAAGGTGGCAGGGATGGAGGCTATGCTGAGAAAAAAGAGCTTCCTCTCACCAAGGTCAGTCTCATTATCACCACTACTGAGCACTCAATTTGCCAGAAGTAGAGATCAACACTGAGCCTCTCAATGTAGCACCCATCTCTAGAGGGATCGGCCAGGTGCCAGGGATTACGTTGGACTCTTTCCATTATGGAAGGGGCTGAACTTTGTTCCTACTCAAACAGATATTTGGTCTAGATATGGATTTGTTTCCTACCTGCAGTACTTTTGAGGAAGCCAGTATTTGTGAATTTGAAAAATAC
The DNA here is from genome assembly GCA_020662805.1 of Glaucomys volans. Classification (NCBI taxonomy): domain Eukaryota; kingdom Metazoa; phylum Chordata; class Mammalia; order Rodentia; family Sciuridae; genus Glaucomys; species Glaucomys volans. The sequence continues at coordinate 1,638,878 of JAJEJO010000092.1, read as the reverse complement.
TCCCATCCATCATCATGGTATTCTAAGCAGCCTCACTTTTAAACAAAAACTCATCTAACAGGAAACAAGTGCGTCAATGGAACAATGTTCATCGATTTCACTGGTTTGATGGTAATGTTCTATGGATTCATTTACCTAGATACAGGATGCTCTTTCTTTCATAGCCCAGGTTCACCAGTCTTGCAATCAAGGTATAGAAATGGAAGTGCTTTCTCACACTATTAACCCCATTCGTGTAAAAGAAAAATGACTCTCATTCCCACAATTTTACGTTCTTCTGAATTACAGATCTTAGTTACAAAGAAAAAAAGTTTTTTTCCAGGGGAAACAACGATTACACCATTGAATGGAAAGTTGAGACTTCCATCTGGCCCATCTTTCTCAATCAACCTGCAAAGAAGAGCTGTAGTATACTGGCTGCAGTGATTGAACATGAGTTTCAAAGGCAAATTGAGTTCCTACTACAAAAGGGTCTATGGAGGACTATGTGCAATTTGTCTAGAGCTCTTCTGAGTGTTCCCATGTTTTGTGATTCAAGTCGATGGATAATAACAACTCAAGTGAAGCTGGACATGCAATGGCCAGACCACTCCAGAATAAATATTTGTGTCATTCCCTTGGGCAAAAACCATAAATAACTGAGGTGCTGGCTGAGGATATGGGTAGTGAAAGAAGTCAGTTACAAATACCAGATATGACATTGTGACCTGCTGCAGAAACAAGAACTGTCATCGTATTTGGTCTGATGAGTTAATAGCATAACTCACCTCAATGGGAAATAAATATGAAAACAAACTATATTTTCAAAGGCAATTGTTAGGACAAAAGCCTAGCATTTACTGAGAGAATCAGAATATCAAAAAGCACACTATTGCTTTTCCCTAGCCTTGAAGGGCAATTTCCTTGACTTCCACATTCTAGGAAATTTCAGTAATGTCCAGCTTCATTATACAGCACAGAAAATCTATTCTTGTTTCTCAAGGATAGTTGTGACACAATGAAATGCTTTTGATGTAATTAACTTTGTTGTGAAGGTTGTAGGAATTTACTTTTTTCTAATAACTTCTCAAAGTTCTGAATTAAGACTCTTCTTTCAAACTTCAAAATAAACAGATATTTCATTAACCAAAAGATACATAAAACAACTATGACATGTAAGACATTGTGAAGAATACAAAAAGGAAGATAAAATGTACATGGAATAATAAAATGGATTCTCATGGAAAGTTTCAGGATACAAAATCAACACACAAAACTCCATTCAGTTTACATATTAACTAGGAGCTCTGTGAAGAGAAAATTAAGAAAACAATTATATTTATAATAGCACCAAAAAGAATAAACCTAATCAAGGAGGTGAAAGATTTGTGCACTGAAGACTACAAAATGTTGCCCAAAGAAATTTTAAAAGACACCCTATGTTCATTGATTGGAAGATTTAATATTGTTAAGATATTGTACTGCTTAAGAGATCTACAGATTTAATACAATCCCTAAAAAATCACAATTTTTTCACAGGAATAGAAAAAAACGAACAACATAAAATTCATATGAAATCTCAAGGGCTCCAATATCAAAGCAATTTTGATAAAGAAGAATAAAGTTAGAGGATTCAGACTTTGTTTCAAAATACATTACAAAGCTACAGCAATTAAAACGTTGCTGTTTTTTAACAACAATGAAAAATAGACAAATGAACCAGAGTAAGAGCCCAGAAAGAAACTCTAGCATATGTTGTCAAAAGATCTTTGACACTTGTAGCAAGACAACTCAATGGGGAAAGGTCAATGTCTACAACAAATTATGTTGGGAAAACTGGATGTCCATATGTGGAAGAGAGAATTTCAACCTTTACCTCACAACACATAAAAAATTAAGTCAAAATGGATTAAAGACTTTAATGTTATACCTAAACTATAAAACTCCTACAAGAAAATGGGGGAAGCTTTATGATATCACATTTGGCAATGACTTTTTGGATATGCAACAAAACCAAAAATAGGCAGGTGGGGTCTACATCAAATGTAAAACCTTTTGCGCATCAAGGGCATATGTATCAACAGAGTGAAAAGATAGCCTATTGAATGGGAGAATATATTTGCAAACCATGTGTCTGATAAGGGATTAATATCCAGAGTATGTAAAGAATTCCTACAGAACAACCACAAAGATAAAATAATCTAATTTTAAAATGGGCAAAGGACTTGAATACACATATCTCCAATGATGATGTAAAAATGACCAATAAAGTTGGGCATGGCAGCATCTGCCTGTAGTTCCAGCTACTCAGGAGGAGGAGGCAGGAGGATTGCAAGTTCAAGTCCAACCTCTAGCAACTTAGTGAGACTTTGTCTCAAAAGAAAAATTTAAAACAGTATGAGGATGTATCTCAGTGACAGAGCACAGCTGGGTTCACTCCCCAATGCCACAAATAATAATAATAAGATAAGATAAATATAAATAAATGGCCAACAAGCATACAACAGGATGCTCAATCTCACTAATCATCAAAGAAATGCAAATTGAATGCATAATGAGATGTCACTTCATACCCATTAGGATGATTACTTTCAAAAGAAAACAAAACAAATAGCAACTCTCTTCTCCCTCTCCCTCTCCTTTCTTGACACTAGTGAAGTTGTCAGAGTATCCAATTGGTTGAGTGGATCACCATCTCCTACCACACTCATATCTCTGGTGGAACAGATTTTGACAAGGAGCCATCAGGTGGTGTTTGACCACCTTTCCTTCATCTCCTCAGAGACATTATGACTGACAGTAACATCTGGAAACCAAATTAAATGGTTGAACTGCAAGGTATGTGCATTTTATTACTCCAACAGGACATCATTGTGCTTTCATTTCTAAAAGTTATTATGTCGTAAAACAAAGGGGATAAATCAAATAGAAATCTCAGACTTGAAAAATTGAGTTCAGGAAAGACAATACAACAAAATGATCCCTTCTTGGCACTATCAATAAAACAGAAGCAGGTAGGAGTGTACAAGTAATGAACATTCATAGATCCCTGGTACTCTTCATTTAATGTTGCCTTTTTGCCTTTTACAAGTATGAACTGAGAGTCTCACTTGATGTCATGATTTCTGAAATTTTCATATAACGAACTATGATTTTCTGAACTGGAAGCCAAATAATGAGTTTCCTTCAATCCCCTTTCTCTTTGCCTCAAAATTTCTGAGAAAATAGAAGATGTCATTTGAATTGAAAACTGTGTATCCCATCACTGAAAACCCCTTTCTATCTCTTTTGTCTCAGAAAAGTGACTTTTTGTGGTGCTGGGGATTGAACCCAGGGCCTTGTGCATGTGAGGCAAGCACTCTACCAACTGAGCTATATCCCCAGCCCACAGAGAAGTGTTTTTTTTTAAACTCCAGGTATGACAACTCTATTTCATCTATTCATCCTCTGTGCCAGGAGAGGGAGATCAAGCAGTTAAGAAGACAGACAGAAAAAGTGCCTGCCCTGATGGAACTTGCACTGTGATGAGAAGTCAGACAGAAAGTGCATGGTGAGAAATAGAGCCATCCCAGCTGGACTCATGTTGGGGAAAAAGTGGGAAGGGATGTGAGAGGGGGGCAGCAGAAGGAGCCTCCAGTGCTGAGGGTGGTGGGAGGGTCTTCTGGGTGGTGTCCTCTGAGCAGAGACTGAGGAGGAGGCAGAGCAGGCATATGCAGTACAGAGGGACAGAGCCAGGCTGCAGTGAGGGTGAGGGTAAGGGTCAGAGGGGGGACCTGCTGAGGGCCATGGAGTAGAAGACAGAGGCAGAGAGAGAGGAGCAGGCCACAGGTACCCAGGTGAGGCCATGCAGAGCCTACAATCCACAGTCAGGACTTGAGGTTGTGTTCTGAGTGCTTGGGAAAGTGGAGGACACACTTCCAGGATGAACATGGCATAGGCCCATTACTTACCTGCTAACACCATCACTCTGGCTGCAGGAGAAACAGTGGGGGAGAAGGGGGGAATGGGAAGCAGGGAGATAATTTAAGACTTTTTCATATTAGCTTGGTGAGAGATCATCGCAGCATGGTCTAAAGGAATGGAGAGAAATGGTGGTGGTTGTCTGGAGTTGCTAATAGATTGCATGTGTGATGAGAATAAAAGAAATCACAGTGATTTTAAGAATTTCTGTCTGAACCACTAGGTAAATAGTGCCAGATGGGTAAAAGAGCTGACAACAATTTAAGAAAGCTGATTGTGCCCAACACTTTCTGATTCACTGTTCAGCAACCTTGTGCAATAACTTGAAATCAGCCATGTTGGAACTGTTTACATTATATAATAATCTGCAAACACTACAAACCAGGGTTTTTCAACCTTATCCTTGCATGCCACATATAGATAGTTGGTTGTTATGGTTTTATCAGCACATCACCAAATGGGTAATCACATTTTCTTTTATTAAGTTCCATCTTATATATATGCTCCCTATATTTCTGTATGGACCAAATATGCATTATAACACAGTTGACTACAAAAGAAAGGCATATAAATTTTAACAGAGAAAAAGTCAGGATCCTTAATAATCATGGAATAACAAATTCAAAATTTTAGTAGAATTCTAGTATTACTAGTGAACCTGTGGTTTAAAGAAATTTTATAAAAACAGGAATAATATTAAAGGAAATTTTAAAAACCAAAAATTCTAGCAAGCTGTCATTTTAATGAATACTTGCTTTACCTGATGAATGGAGAGATGGTTCAACATTGAAAATCAATTCTTATAATCCACCACTTCAATGAAAGAAGGAAGAAATGTGATTATCCTTATAGATACCGAAAATGCATTTGACAAAATTCAAAATCCATTGCTGAATTTTAGTAATGACAACAAGAGGTAGGATTAAGGTTAATATACAAAAGTCAATTTTTTTAAATACCAACAATTGGAATTTAAAATTTGAGAATATTTGCAATAGCACCAAAATAATGAAATATGTATAAATCAAACAAAATATGTACAGCATTTTTTGTGTTCCAATAAAACTTTATTTTCAAAAACAGGAAGGCCAAATTTGGCTCATAGACCTTGGTTTGCCTGTCTACCCAAGAGCACTGGTTATTTATTTATTTGAGTTATTATAATTATACATAATATTTTGGTTTCTTTTGACAAAATTATACATACAAGAAATTTGATTTCAATCCCACCTTTTCCTCCTTCCCTCCTTCCCCCTTTTCTCCCTCCTCTACTCTACTGATCTTCCTTTCACTTCTTGATAATTTACTTTTGATTGGTACTTTCTACATATACATAAAGGTGAAATTCCTTTTGGTACATTTATATATGCATACAATGTAATTTTGTTAAATTCATTCTATATTTCTTCCCCTTTCCCTTTCTTCCTCCTTCTCATTCTCTTTCTTCTACTCCACTTTACTTTCTTATATCTTTACAATATCTGATTCCCTCTCCTGTTACTTTCTTTTCCTTATTTTACTCTAGCTTCCATGTATGAGAGAAAGCATTCACCCCTTGATTTTATGAGTCTGGCTTATTTTACTGAGTATGATTTTCTCCATTTCCATCCATTTAAGGGCAAATGCTCCTTGGTTATTACTCAACTAATTTGAAAAATTATGTCTATACAAAAACTTGCATGTGAATGTTTACTGCAGCTTTATTCATAATGTAAAAACTGGAAGCAACCAAAACATCCTTCAATAGTTAAATGGACAAATGAACCATGGGAACATCCACACAACAGCCTGTTATTCAGAGTGAAAAATAAATGATTTATCAAGATGAAGAAACATAGAATACTGAGTACATATTCCTAAGTGAAAGAAGCTAATGTTAAAATGCTACATACTGTGTGATTCCAACTCTATGGCATTCTGGAAAAGGCAAAACTATAAGAAACATTAAAAAGATCAGGAGTTAACAGCATCCTAGGGGAAGGGGAGTGAGGGATGAATAGGTTATGTCTAGGGATTTTTAGGGCTGTGATTCTACATTATAATGTCACTGTGAATATATAACTATGGGATTTATTAGCTTTAGAACACAAAAAGTGAACCCTAACATATACAAATTTTTAAAAATCATTTACAAGTTTAGGGAAATTCCAGAACAGAATGTGGAATGTGATAAAATAATCTAACTTTATTTCAAATTTATGCAACATACATACCAAAGTGGGGCATTAACCTAAGTAACCTAAGTTACTCTGGAAATGAGTAGTCTATAAAACCAGTGCCAAATACAGCTTACAAAATCATTGTGTTCTGTGATAAAGTTGTTTCCCATGGGGTATGGATTCACAATTCTGAAACCACTTTACATGTATACTGGAATCAAACAATTCAAGCTAGTGGATAGCAAATGTTGGAAACTGGTTTTCTCAGTTGGAGGGGGAGTTTATAGATAAGCAAGAGAAAGGTTAGAAGGATCTATGTGGTAATGGATGGAATATCAGCATGAACTCATATTTAATAAATAGAACCACAGATGTCACATACAGATAAATTTACACTTATGTGTAAATTCATAGGTTATTATGCACACATATACTTCCTTGCTCTGTTAAAAGGACCTAGAAGCAATGAAATGCCAGTAGCTATGAGCAAATCCAGTGGCCAAAACTTGGTTTATAATACTGCTCTTCAATTCAGGGCTCTGGAGAAGGAAATGTACCACATGAGCCTGAAGCATTCTGCAGTGCCAGAAAGAACATGCTCCCCATTCCAAAATCCACAATGATGGTGGTGGGGACAGGGGGTGGGGGGGCATGTCAAAGGACAGAGGAGCCCACTGAAAGAGCATTCAGTGTTTGCAACTGGAACAATTTCAGCAACAAAATGAAGTACTATTACATGATAACCCGAAGTATAAATATCCACAAATGCAAACTCATAGGGCTAAAGAATTAGTTGAATTACTAAGTGGAAAAGAAACATATCTTTGCAGAATTTTAATAACTCCTCACTCCCTAAGTGTGGACTATGTGTGGTGAATTCTTTCAAAAAGTATAATATGAAAAAAGGGGGGGGAAAGTGTAACTTAACAGTGGAGAAACCTGGTTGAAGTGACTGAGTGAACAGTGATTAAATATGTACCCTTGATATGATGAGAATGGCAGTTTACCTTGCTGTTGTTCCAAACAAAATATGATTCTGGTCTAATAATGGGAAGAACATCAGACAAATTTCCACAAAACATTCTACAAATACTTGACTTGCATTCCTCCAAACTGTCAAGATCATCAAAAACAAGAAAAATCAAGAAATATGATGACTGATGTAATGTGTTACTCTGGAAGTGATCCTAGAACACAAAAAGGGCATTAGGGAAAACCCAAGAAAATCTGAATAAAGTATGGGTTTCAACTAATACATATTAAGATAGGCCCATTGATTGTACCAAATGTCTTATGCTAATATGCCAATGACTGGGAAAACTGAGTGTAAGGCATATAGGAACTCTCTGTACTGTCTAAGTTTTTTGTATGTCTAAAACAGTTCTAATAAATTTAGAAAATATTTTTTTAAAAAGAGGTAGAAGAAGTTGGGTACAGTGTTACCCACTTATAATCCCAGTTACTTTGAAGTTTGCAGCAGAAGGATCATAAGTTTGAAGCCAATGTGGGTAATTAGTGGGACCCTATCTCCAAATAAATTAAAAAGTGTTGGGGGAGCTGGGGCTGTAGCTCAGTGGTAGAGTGCTTGCCTAGCATGTGTGAGGCACTGGGTTCCATCCTCAGCACCGCATATAAATAAGTGAATAAAATAAAGGTCTATCAACATCTAAAAATATTTTTTTTAAAAAAAGTTAGAGATATAGCTTAATGCTAGAACACTTGCCTGCCTAGCATGTGGGAGGCCATGGGTTTAATTCTCAGTACTGAAAAAAAAAAAAGGAACTATTGAAGAGACACTAGATAAACACATTGATCAATATAATTAATATAATTTGTGAACTTTGGCAAAGCAGTTACACAATCTATTTTGTGGATACTTGCAGAAATTTGAATATGAAATAATATTGGCTATTTTTTAGGTCGGTATTATTTAGTATGGTATTGTGGTTAAATGGGAGAATATCCTCACTTTCGTAAGAGAGGTGCACTGACATATGTAAGGATGTCGTAAAATGGGATAACAAAAGCCTGCAATTTATCTCAAATGATTAAGGCAGGGGAAAGAAAAAACATTTGGAGAAAGCAAAAGCATTAGTGACAAAATGTTCAGGAATAGTGAATCTAAATGAAATGTTCATCATGTTATTCTTTCACATTTCTGTAGGTTTGAAATTTTTCAAAATAAAATTTTAGGCAAATATCAGTATGATTTTAGATTTGGACAAAATGTTATCTAAATGTCATCTTGAAAAATAAACATTTGTGATTGAATACTGCTACTCAAGGACCAATTTTTATACCCCAAAGGGCATTTGATGATTTACAAATATAAATATGGTTATGCATTCTATTTTGACTATAAAAACATAAAACTGCAATAAGACTTTACATGTACGATTAAAGTAGCCATGGAACTTAGCAAATATCATCATGCTAGAAAAAATACAGTCATGAAATAAACTCTTACATTTTTCTGGGGATAGTGAAGCAGAAGAAATGAGATTTTAAAAAAGTCAAAAACAAACAAACAAACATCACCAAAAACAAGGCAAGACAATCATTTATTTATTGGACAGGGCAAGGTCATTTAAAGAGAGAAAACATATTCACAAACGTGTTTAGCTTGGTGTTACAGGCATTGATGCTTGCAACAAACAACACTACTCAATACATCATGGAAAATAGGCCACATACAACCAGGAAGATGCTGTCATGCCACTCAAAAATAAGCCACAATGCTTGGGAAACAATTAGGGAGTTACAGAGCATAATAGTCTCCAATTCACCAATCTGTTTTCTGCCATTGGGCTATTAGCCCATAGTATTGGCTGGTTCCCTGGTTATTGAGTCTTCCTGTATTTTAGAGAACTTTGATTGGTACACACTTCTCACACTCCTGAATTGTCACTGAAATCATAATCAACTGAAGGATTAGCTAGCTCTCATCACTATAGTTTTGAACTACCTTAGGCAATAATGAACTCACTATCTCATAGTGATGTACATAAAATTCCACTTAGTACATTTAGCACTGTTATAATGCACCCAAATCACCTTTAGTCCTATGGTACATACTTTAAAAAGACAGCAGAAATTCACTGGAGTAAATTTTAAAAGAGAGTTGGGGAGCTTACCTGGCCCGAGGTATATGAGGTGCTGACAAAGACAGACACACCTGAAAACTGCTATGTCAATTATTTGCCAAATTATTTGGCATCATTTTTTAGTAGGACTTTTCTGAATGGGCCAGCAAAGATATATTTCAATATTCATTCTACAAACTAGCCAAAATATTATAAGCAATAGTATACCATGAATGATTGGCTATTCAGCATAAGATTAATCCAAGAAACCTGTAAGGTATCTGGCCCTCCTTCCTTAAATTCATGGGTTTACCAGTCTCTTCTGTTTACTACAATAAGAGTTTTCAAGATGAGAACAAGTTTTTCATGATAGAGAAAACTGTTTTTAGGAAGTCGATCACAAAAGACTAGATATTGTATGAATTCATTTATATTAAATGATCAAAATAGGTATATATATAGAGAGATATAAAGTGAACTAGTGGTTGCCTAGGGCTGGGGAGCATTGGGAGGAAATAAGAGATGACTGCCAAAGGCACAGGGTTACTTTTAGTGTGATTAAATGCCCTAAATTTGCCTGTGATCATGGGTGCACAACTTTGTAATATAAAAATCATGAAGTTGTACCCTTTAAATGGGTGAATTACAAGGTATGTGAACTATATGCCAATAACATTGTTACAAAAACATTAAGAAGACAGCCCCAGAAGAGAACAAAAGGCTCTCCCAAATCAAGCCATACCTGAGGAAATGGTAGACAAGCCTTGTTTCACATGCTATTTTGACTTCATCACTTTAATCGCTGACTTCACATTTTAACACATTTCTAAATCATTTTAGGTTATCAGCAGATTTCTAACTTTATTCTCATTAGAGATCAAAGTCAATGCTCCACTGACTGAGCTGATAAAACAAAAGAAAACAACAATAAAAATCCAATGACAAAATAATCTCATCCTTTGGGGCTGTGCATGATCAGGCAAAATGGAAGAGCTGAGGTTCATTTCCAATGGAAAAAATGCCATCGGGTAAAAGGACATCTTATGACTCTTGCCTAAAGCACATTTCCTTTTCAAACCTGCATACATTTATTCCCTTTACACCTATACAATTCAACAAAAGTAATGTTCTTATAACTGTACAATTCAATAAAAGCAATATTCTCTATCAAAAACTGCTGAGCTTCCTGTTCAAAGAGCTAGCCAAATTTCCCTAAGAGTAAAATTACAATTTTTGAATAAATTCAACTCTGTATCCATCTTCACCTTCGGCACTATACAGTGAAGATCGAAAACTCTAAGCTGGTTATAATTTCTTAAATGATTTTAATTTTCTAAAATATTCAATATATTAGTTCCAAATATTTAGAATATATTTGGCCCAATTCCTTTGAGTTTGCCTTTAGATTAATGAGAAGCTTCCTTTATTTTCACTAATTTAGTAAGAAATAAACTAACACAGACTTTGAATAAGTTAAACTGGCTAATGACATGTAATTGGTTTTCCTCAATGATTATGATTGTTCCACATAGGGATGAAAATGAAATCACAAATGATATTTTTGGTCTATCTTCAACTATTCTTATACTACAAAGTTAGGAAAAATTTTTACAGCTAAATGAGGAGAACACAAGCAGCATTACAGCAAGTTAAACTTGTTAAGTGCATTTGTTATGACAGAATTTCTGACGCAAAAATTGCTCACTGCACACAGAACCTCAGAGAAGTGATGAAACAAGACAACTGATGTTAGAAGGTATAAGGGAGTGGGGGTGAGAATCAAGGATAAATTAAGACTGGGCAAGGATCTTGGAAAAAAGAGCCACTTTTTAGGGCACATAAGAAAAACTGAGAAGTCACCATTTTGGTCTCAGTAGGGAAGTCCATTTGATAAGAATTGAAGACCATTTTATTATAATTCATGCTGCAAAATGCAGTAGTCACACAGTATTTCCAAAAGGATTCCTAAGAACTAGTGCAAAAGAAATCTAAGAAAATAAATAAACACAAAAACCAACATTTTTCAAGGAAATGTGTTCAAAACAGTGACTTTTACAAAAGATTAAAATTTGTTTCAAATTAAAATATATATGAAAGATCAAAGACTCATTTCGTAGATAATTTACACTGCATCTATGATTTTTAACAGTGTATAAACAAGGGACATAGATTTTTTTAATTAGGTCTGAAAGATCAATATAAATACTGATGGGGTGGGGGAGTGTTTTATACCCCAAACTTCAAGATTCAGCTCTGTGTCCTGTCCTGTTATCATAATTTGTAAAAATCCTTAGCGGCGCAGCGATTCGAGTTTTCGTAACTTCAATGATGTGTTAGAGGACAATGCCTCTTGATTTGAAGAATTTGTTGTATCCGAAGGCCGGAACAGTACTCGACCACGATGATTAAATACATAAAATGATGGGTGATTCCTTAAGGTATCAAATGTCCTTAAGAGAAAAAAAAAAGGCATCAATTTTAAATAAATTCTTTAAAAGCCTAATTGAAAATAAGCAGGTTTCTAATGAATTATGAATTTGCTATGGGCTGTATTTTAATTAACTATAATAAACACATAAAATCAGATTGTAAATGATAATCATACTAGATCTCTGTCTTTTTTAACTGTACAAAGGAAATAAGAAACCGAGAAAGTCAACACAAAGCTCTCAAATTTCTTTTTTATTCAGCCATTCCTTCCAGGATGCCTATGAATAATAACCCAAATACATGCTCAACTTAAATCACCTCTGTAAATCTAACAGTTACTTATGCCAAGTAGTCTTTCAAAAACTTGCACACAGATCACACCTTTGATTATTCTCATTTGGCCCTTGCTATTCAGCCATCTGATCATTTCACAGATCTATTTTACAAGAATCTTGCAAGTAAAAAAAACAAAACATTTTGGCCCTCTGTAACTCCCATTGACCAAAATCATATATCTTGCTACAGCCCACCTGATGCTATTCTGTTTTACTTTGTTCTTTCCTGGCCCCTTGCCTGTGATACTTTATAAGAGAAGTAGTGATAGTGGAATGCCCTTTCTTTTCTAGTGAGATCTACATAGTCTTAAAAAAATTCACAAACACCTTGGTGTATGGCCTTTATTATTTTTCTGGTAAGAAGAACCCCTCCTTTGATTAAAACTCAAATCTCAAAGTCAGCTGACCTAATCATTCAAGCACACCCCCATATACAACAGGAGACCTAATATGTGACTACTTAAAATTAACAGCATGTATAAATAGTAATGATGAATCCCACCTTTATGTACAACTATAATACACAAAAAATGTAAAACAAAAATGCAAATAAAAAGTAAAAGTAAGGGGGTGGAGGGGATGAGTTTCCTCTAACATGTAAATGTTTACTGTGAAACCTTGTAAGAAAATACAGTTATTTCCAGGATCATGAAAGTGGATACATTTCAGAGATGGAATCGAACAAAACTAAACTAGAAATATGAGAAAGAAAAGCAAACAAAGCTTGTGAAAACAGCTTAGAAAAAAGTACAAGAAGAAAAAGAAAGTAGAGTAACAAATATTTTCTTCATCCAGGGATACAAAAGGGCCTGAGGACAGAGCTTATGTCACAGACCAGTTCAAACGAGAGAGTAAACAGAAAACCCCTTATTAGTGCAAAGACTAAGCTGGGACAAGAGGATAAATGATGAAGAAAGGAAGGAAGGAGAGAGGGAGAGAAAGAGGGAGGAAAGGAAAGAAGGAAGAAAAATAGAAGAGGGAGAGAAAGAGGGATCTTGGTTAAATTTTTTGAGGAATTATCTACATATCTATTTCTCTCCCTCCAACCAACCAATAATTTTAAGTCTCTAGCTGGTACCATAACCTAATACCTTATGCTAATATCAATAATCAGACATTCAACTTCCATTTTTCCTATCACATCAAACACTGCCTCAATAATTTTTACCTCTTCCTTATACAAACTACATGATCAAATTTAAGAAGAAAAGCAACTTTTATGTACCAGAAATTATATAGTAAGGCAAATCCCTACAAAATTAAATGCCTCAGAAAAGGGAAAGACTTACTTATTTTTTAGTTCTGAAGTGGCATCCATGTCTTTAAACTCCCCTGCAATATGAACTATACCATAACAGGTAACTGCAAAGGCCAGAAGTGTCTGAAGAACTATCTGTGAGTATAAAGATTGAGATTATTCAATAGCACAAAAATACTATACAAAACATTCACAATCTTCTCTCCTACTCGGTGTGGCTTCTAACAGGTAGTCCTTTCAGTGCTGTTTATCTAGAAAATCAGTTCTCACTTGAAATGATTTGCAGTTAGACACAATAAAATCTTCTATTCATTCTCTGGCTTTGCTGCAAAAATATATGTGATACTTCAATAAATGAACTCAGCAACACACTCAAATGAGCAAAATCAGTACTAAATAAATATAAAATCAATATTCATTTGTCAAATATTACCTGTTTCCAGCAGCAACTGAGAATTCTGAAAATGTGTTATTTTCAATATAAGTACACAAAGCATATGGTACAGAGTAAAGAAAAGAAGTAAGAAGACACCACTTAACCACATCCAGCTTAGACAGTTTCCAGCACCTTTCAAGTGCCATGTGTCCCTCTCTGATTATTTCCTTTACCCTCCTTCTCAAATTTGAATGTTGTCCCCAATTGTGTGTTAATCAGTTCCTTGCTTTTCTTAATAATTTTTCTAGCTATTTGCTCATTTTGAACTTTATTTAAATGGACTCACATGTATTCTTTTGAGTCTAGATGTCCTCATTAAATATTATGTTTGTGAAATTATCCCCTGCTACAGTATGTAGTTGTAGTCAGATTGTTTTTATTGTGTTTTGTATGTCATCATATGGAAATACCACAATTTATCCATTCTACTGTTGATGGATATGTGGGTTGTTTCCTGTTATTTTTATAATGTTGACTTGAATATTCTTGTGTGTATCCTGATGCACAGGAGTGAGGAAACACTGAGCGTAAAATAGGCACATGTTCAGATTAGGTAATACCAAACAGCTTTCCAAAGAATTTGTGCAAGCAATAAAGTTGAATGTTTGAAATTAACCAACATGGGATTACAAGCATATTTTCTGAATTTTGAAAAATTTCCAATTTGTAATAAAAAGAAAGTTATTTAAAATAGATATAAATGAGTACGTGTGAATGTTTGTATGTATCTATCACAAAGCAAAGGTGATATGGCAGCCACATCTACAATACCCTTAATTATAAACAACTCAAGTAAAAATTTGTCACATATTATTCTGTTTAGATTAAAACCTTATGTCATATGTAATACCAATTTACATTCCAACCACCAATGCATCAAGGATTTTTTTCATTGCAGGCACTGTTAACTAGAATGTGGTTAATCTGAGTTGTCATGAAAATATATTCAAGATAAATAAAAACAATAAAATTTTATATATGTGCACACATGTATAATAACTATTTTAAAAAGAAAAACTCTATGCTTTGATTAGAAAAAACTACACACACATATTGTTTACCCTTAGGAAGAAGTCTGAACTGACAGATTTCAAACTATCAGGAGCAGAAATGAAATTGCCAAGGAATGGGATCAGTTTTGTTATTGTTTTAATTTTGTGTAGCCAGTTTTAATTTTTATACTTATTGTTTGATTCTGTTACAATGAATTTATTACTTTTTAAAGTTGAAATCTAATAAAGATAAAAATTGTGAGTGAAGTTGGAATGTGATATTTTAGCTTAAAAAACACTTTCTTGTTTTTCTTTAGTTTTACCATCTATGTATATACCTAAACAATGTATTATTAGCTTTGTTTTAAAACTTTACATAAGAAGGAACTTTTCTAAGAAATAAAGTCAAATAATAAACTTTTTATTTTTATTTTTAATTAAGAACTGATGTTTTTATTTAAAACTCCTAAGAACCAAATAATTTACTTTTTAAGTCCCTTTCATACTGTGGACAGGTAACTTTTAGTAACTATAGTTCTAGAAACCAGAGAAATCTTTCACGGTTTCTAAATTTGGGGGTTTTACAAAGAGTGATGGAAAGTAGAGAACAGATGTTATTTCATGTCTGAAAAATGTTAAGAGGATAAAAAACAGCAAAAAATTATCATAAGCAAAGTGACTTTAATTTTTAAAATATATTTTAATAGAATTTAAATGAACAACTTACATCTATTGGCAGTGATTCATCTTCTTTTTCTGTTAATCGCATATAAGAACGATCTATAAACCAGAAGCATACCATTAAGGAAATTGTAGCCCATTTTTCTTTCTTAAAATGCAAGCAAATCAATATACCAAAGAAGTGACTGACTTATATGCTACATAAAGTAATGCTAATCCCAGATTCCTCAAAAACCTCTATCCTCTACGGCAGTCAGCCTTATCTTAATGAAATATTTTATTCTCATTGTGACCTGTTTTGTCACCTTGTAAGATGGGGTAAGAGTGAAAGATGGGCAAGTATGAGGCAGAAATACTCAAGCATAATTTTTCTTTTTTTACTCAAGAAATATGAGAAACTTCTGAAACTATTTATTTCACTTAGTAGGAAAAGAAATCATAATTTAAAAATTAATAACTCTACAGAAAATTTCAGCTCTGAATAGCACTGCCATCACATAGTGAAGTCAACATAGTACTGGTCTGGAGATGTTTTTCTGGGAACATGAAGGTGCACTGCTGGAAAGGAAATTCCAGGACACCAATTTCTGCATCTAGTACTTTTTAATTATAATTCTGCTGCTGCCTTAACTTCGGGAGGCAGCAAGGGATGAAGGAAAAGGATCAGGATTTGAAAGCTGGTAAACCTGGATAATGGTATCAGCTCTTCCATGTACTGTAATTTGCTACATCTCACTCAATTAAGACATCCTCAGTGACTGTAACATGTATTTCAATTTTTAGAGTGTTAAAATGTGGGAGTGAGAGGGGAGTGTGTCTTAGAATCAAAGAAATACAGTATCTTTTCATTGCCTGAGTTTCTGAAACAGAAAAATGGGAATAATGTGAGGATGAAGTGAGATTCACTATACCATAGATGCTCCACTATAACAAAAGTCATTACAGCAAAGATGAGTATGACACAACTCCATATTATGCTATCTGCTGCCACAATTCGACATGACATAATTAGTTCCAAAGGTATTAGACTCTTGCCATTACAAAGCATGAGCATTATAAAGAGGTCTCACTGCAGTGACAAATCCACAAGGTATTCTCATCACTTGAAAGATAAAAATATAGAATCCTAATTCTAGATGGACCTAGGACAATTTCTATTTAATCATGTACATTGGACTTAAAATACCCCAACTGTTTTGAGTGAATGTGTATGCATTCTTTCTTAAAAGAGAATGTGTTTAGAGACATATTCTTAAGTTTTAACTTAAAGAATTTTTAAGGACAGGTGTAAAAAAAAAATCAAACCAAAACCAAGAATAGATT
Source organism: Glaucomys volans (assembly GCA_020662805.1). Lineage (NCBI taxonomy): Eukaryota > Metazoa > Chordata > Mammalia > Rodentia > Sciuridae > Glaucomys > Glaucomys volans. Next base: position 1,622,242 of record JAJEJO010000092.1, on the reverse strand, counting down.
TGGACTCATCTTCTACTGTCTGTTCCATTTCTAGCTAGCTTTCTTGTTTCCATGCAGCTTAACCTGACTCCAACACTACCTTTAGCCAGGCATTTCTTCATCTGTAAAATGAAAGGATTGGATTTCAGTGATCTGCAAGGGATCTCCTTGCTTTATGATTGTATAATTTTACAGCTGGGGTTTATTATAGAAAATAACATTGTACTCCAATGTATCCTAATCTCCTCCAGGACCATGCTTTTCCAACGAATACACATAAAAATCACCTGGGGATCTTATTAAAACGCAGATTCTGATTCAATGGATCTGAGGTGAGGCCTGAATGTCTTCTAACAAGCTCCCAGGTGATGGCCAGGAGGCTGGTGTGTTGACCACACTCAGAGCAGCAAGGCTCTGGGACAAATTTATGAACCACCACTTCCTGGATTAATCAATGTCCCCACTCCCCATGCATCCTTATACACTTTAGCATACCATCTATATCACATTATTGTGATTATATCTTGATCCACTTTTTTTTCCCCGACTAGCCTATGAACTCCCTTATGGCATCGCTGTCACTGTACTCGTAGCAGCTAAGCACAGAGCAATTAAAACCCATGACCAGAGACTGAATTTTATAATGCAGTCTAGCACATATCTATCCTTTGCCCAAGGTCACACTGATTTAGCGGTCAATCAAGTTTTTAACAACTGTCCCTTCAGACTCCCAGTCCAGTGCTCTTTACCTCTGTCACAGTGCCTCCCTGAGGCAATTGGTCACTTAACGTCTCAGTCTATGCCTGCACAGCCCAGAAGTTCCCAGGATGTTGTCCACCTAGTTGTCATGAGGCCACAGGCATTCAAAGTCCTCAATCCCACACTGCCTGATCTGCCCTATGCCGGATCTGACATCCCTGGCCTGGATTCCCTGACAGACTCCCGCTCAGAACCCTATCCCTGACACCCCTTTTCAATCTTTCTTCAATCTCGGGTGTCTACACCCTTCAAACTCCAAACCTTCCACTGCAGACCCCGCATTGTTTTTCTGAGTCACTCCAAACTGTAATGTCTTAAATGACCGTTCCTCGGACTTTCAGTCCGACAGTCACTTAGGGGTGCACCCATATAACGCCCCTGGTGTCCCGCACCAGAGAGGTCTCCGTCCTCCAAGTACTTACGCTGCGCAGCAGAAAAGGCGGCGTGGGCTAGGGCAAAGAGGCCGATGCCTACCAGCCCCTTCCATAGCGATGGCGCCATGATTCTGAAAGAGCAACAGCTCAAAAAAAAAAAAAAAAAAAAAAAAAAAAAAAAAAAAAAAAAAAAAAAGGGCGAAGGGCGGCGGAGCTGTTCCTTCTTTCACCGGCGGGTGTCCGCTCGGCGCGGGAAGGTGACGTCACTGAGGCCCTGGGCGCGAAGCGCCTTAGTGGTGCAAGAACTAGAGAACCGTGAGAAAGAGGAAACAGGAATGCTGGGAAGAAGGAGAGAGCGACACGGAAAAAGGTCAGTCAGAGCCTCTGAGCCTGCGCAGTGTGGCCATTCTGCGAGGGGCGGAGGGTGTAAAAGAAGAGGGGAAATGAGACCAACGGGGAAGCGAAGAAGGACTCCAGCAAATGAGCACGGGCCGCGGGAGAAGGGGCGGGGTCTGCGGAGAGACCAGGGCGGAGCCATGGAGGGTGGCAGGAGGTTGCTAGGGGCAGTGGTCAGGTTAGTGCTTGGTTCCGACCCCTTCCTCCGATAGTTGTGTTCTGTTGGTTGCTTCGTCGGTTTTCATTTTGGTTTTCCTTCAAACTGTGTGCTTTGTTCTCTGTAGCTTTTTCCTGCTTGTGCCCTCTGGGAACTGACACTGCGTAAGGAGGCAAGGGTGTTAAATTGAGGAGGCAGTTGGAGCGTAGAGGACAGTAATCTGGGATTTGGAGCCCCAGACACTTGGCACATGGGTGGCGCTCAGCAAAGTTAGTTCCTTTCTCTTAATGTTCAAAGAGTCTTGGAAAAATATTCGCGCCAAAAGGAGTTTAACGGGGCAAAACCATTTATCATGAAGAGAACCAGCGTACTTAGGGATGGAATAAAGGAATAAACAGATGCTAAGAAAGCACTACCAGCTTCTCTCTCTTTCTCCCTCCCCTCCCTTTCCATATATATCAGGATAAAATGTACTTGCTTTTCTTCGTTTTTCTTTATCTTCATCCCCTAAATTTCAGGCATTCAATAGTGAGGGTCTCCCCTTTACCTCTTTCTGTTTTTCTCCTTGTGAGATCATCCATTCTTTTCCTGCTTCAACCAGCATAAATATTACAGTGATTCCAAATCTATATCTCGTCTCAAATATCTCCTTCCTTAGCTTCAGATCTGCATTTCCAACTCCCTTCTGAACATTTATTTTCATGTGAGTCGTCCTGTGGCACTTCAAATTTACCTAGCCAAAAGGGAATTCATCTTTTATTTCCCCAAACTCTGCACCCATTCATCCAGTGCCCCCTGGCTGAGTGGCACAACTTTGTTATCTACATATCACAAGGGAAATGCAAACTATAGATGACCATGCTTTCCCTTAAGCCCTATCAGAATTGTATGTTTAGCTGCATCAATTTACCCACTTTTACTTCCTCAAAGATGCCTAACCTTACACCCTTTTTAAGTTTGCTGCATTCTCCTTTATGATCCCCTTAGCCTGCTGTTTTTATATCACCTTCTAACCTACTATATAATTGATGTATCTATCTATTATGTTTGTTGTGTTATTGTTTACTGTTTCTCTTCCCCCACTAGAATGTAAGCTCCAAGAAGACAAATTTTTCATTGCCTAGAACCTTGACTATCACTTAATGGGCATTCAATAAATGTTTGTTGGATGAAGAATGAAAGAATTGTGGAAAAGAAATGGGAGGGATGTGTTGCTGTTTGGAATGATCTCAACATTGTCTCCATTATTTTGAATTAGATTCCAAAATCCCTGTGGACTTCTGATATACTTGAGTTTCCTCACAGCTGAACTTGAAAATAAAGAAGACACCCAAAGTTCAGCATATTTCCTCAACTTTATTGATATAATTTTTGCTCTGGATCTCACTGTCCAACTCTTTACTCATGGTCATTATTTTTCCCTGAACCCTTTCCAATTTCTTCACCTGAAAGCCAAAATTTTGCATAGTACTTGATCAGTGTCAAATGTAGTATAATGTATTCCTTACAAATGCAGTCCTATTTATAAGCCTCATAATCAGGAAGAACCAGAGGTAATATGTAGAGTTGGCAGGAAAGTGCTTCCTTCTCCACCCTTGGGAGTTGGCAAGATAGAAAAGATAGTTAACAAAAAAAAATTGTGAAACCTTGTTTTAGCTTGGATGATGGTCAAATTGAAATTAGTCTTTTCAGGTGTCCTGGTAAATTACCTTTTGTAATATCAATTTTTCAAAAGCAGAAAATGATTAAGCATTTTCTTAAAGTATCTGAGATGTGGTTCTTTCTTTCAAAATATGAACTTATGGAAAAATAGAGCCGGTAAGTTATCTGTGCTTGTACATGCCACTAAAGCATTATCCTAGTCTCCAGTGAGATGACTCCTGTCCAGACATTGAGTTTCATTTTCTCTGCTGTTCTCTTAAGATGCCTTCCCCACTCTCTTTTTTAGCCTCTTACCTATGTACTGAATACAAGAGAAACTAACATCATTTCACATTTTCTAGTAGCAAATATTTAAATCATGTTCATGGCATAAGATTTTAATCATCTTTATCTGTAGATTCCAACCTGAAGAGAAGTCAAGGTATTCATAATCGCAGTTATCAAAAATCATTCAAATAAGTACCTTGGGTTTACTCATACGTGATTCTGAAAGTTGGAGTTAATCCCAAAGATGCAAAGTACAGCTAATGACAGTACTGTTTTCATGACGTCTTAGAACAAAAGTCAAAGCTCAGGAGAAAAAAATATTTAAATTCCTAAGTGTCCCTGGAAATGCCTTTAGTTTTCCCAAACAATTATTCATATACACTATGGAAATGATGTAGATATTATTGAAGGTAGAGATAATGATCTCTAAAGCCCTTCCTACTGAGATATGAAGACTCATCACATTTCCTAGGGCAATCTGTTGAATAGAGAAACCATGACTAACCCAGAACTGTCTTTAAGTTCATTTGCTCTGTTCCATGACACCCAACTAGATGAATATCTTCACACACCAAAAATCCATGTCTCCATTTCCTATGCACATTCTCCCGCTCTACCACACTGTCCTTTCCTAATTGGTTCACAAATCCACTTTCCCTAGGAATATATATATAAAAGGTAAGTATCTATCCTAGGGACTAAACCTTTGTTCAAGCTATTTATATTAAGTACAACCTCTCTGGGTAACAAATTCTAGAAGTCTGCCACCTGCTGGGCAAACTGGTATTTTCTAGTTTGAAATTTTATCCACTTATTTTTTCTTCACCAAAGTAATGTGTGCTCATTTTAAGAAATTCACACAACAACAACAAAATGTATACCTCTTTATCAAAGTGGTGCCATGGTATTTTGCGTTTGAAATCTTAGTAAACAAGACTGTGGTTACATGATTCATACCTTAAAGGTTTGTTTGATGGATAGTTTATACTATAGTAGTTAAAAATGTTTGCTCTGACATTGGATTGGATTTGAATCCTGGCTTTTCTTTTTCTCCCTCTGGGAGATTGGAGAAGTTACTTAACTTTGCTGTACCTCATATCCTCATCTGTAAAATTAGGACAATAATAGTGCTTATTTGATATGTTTGTTGTCAGGATTGAGTGACAAAATACATATAAAGTGTTTTAGAATCGTCTCACACACAGAACTCAGTAAATGTTACCTATTGTTATGGACTCTTCTAGCTATTTTTCCAAACTAAACATGTTCCTTATCCCTTTAGTCTTTCCTAAAACATTAATTGCTTCTTCCCTTTGATTATTTTAATTGCTCTTCTCTGGACAATTTCCAGATCTACTAATATCTCTCTTAGGGTTTCATTACCACATCTGCACAAAGTATCCTAGGTTACTTGTATGAGGTTAATATGATTATTCATTTCAAAGAGACACTGATGAATATATTTGCCTTTTTAGCACATTGGGTTGTTCTGTTCAGGAAAAAAAAAAACTTTTGAAAACTCCAGCATTGTTATGCTGAGTTCTAAACGGTAGAACCTTATCTTGGTGACCTAATCTTGGTTCTGTCTTCCTCCCAGCACTGGGGATTGAACCCAGAGGTGATTTACCACTGAGCTACACCCCCAGTCTTCTAAATTTTTTTTGAGGCATGGTTTGCTAAGTTTCCAAGGCTGTTCTTAAACTTGGGATCCTCCTGCCTCAGCTTCCCTAGTCACAGATTGCAGGCATGCACCACTGTACTTAATTTTGGTCCTGTTTAAATAAACATATTCAGTATAGTACTACCCAAGGACTAAGTCTCTTTCCACCCTCTCTTCTTTGGAGAATGCAGGAGCTCCCACAGGTTCAATATTGTGCATGTAGCTCCCCAATGTACTGTGGGGCCTGATTTCACTACTGGACTGTCTCTGCCTAATTTACTATCTGCACTTAGATTTAAATCCAACCTGTCAACAGAACTCTACCTTCTGACTTCATATTAATGCTACTAATGGCCCTAGGTTTTTTCTGGTTATCTAGGTTCAAAACCTTGGAGTCATTGTTTGGTTCTTCTTCCCCAGCACTTCCAAGTCATGCACCCAACCAACTGCCAAGCAGGCTACTCCTAGAGGAGAAACTGGCAGTGGGAGTGAGAAGTGTGGAGCAGTGTTGGGTTGAGAGAGAAGCACGTTCGGAAGGAAGCTGAAGACTCATGGGGTTTAGCTGCCTGGTAGAGTTATGGTCCTTTCAAGGTTCTTCCTGGGATTGCAATTTGGAGGCCGACCTGGGCCACATAGTGATCCCCTGTTTCAAAATAAAATAAAAAGGTCTGGGGATGTAGCTCAGCAGCAGAGTGCTTTGCCTAGCATATAGAAGCTCTGGATTTGATTCTCCAGAACTGCGAAAAAAATCCTCCTGGAACTCTGATATAATGAGGTTGCTGAGGGAGTGTTCTAGGTTACTGGGGCCACATAAACAGAGGTCAAATCTGGGGTTTGAAGACACTTGCTAGCTGGGTGCCATGGCACATGCCTATAATCCCAGTGGTTTGGGAGAATGAGGCAGGCGATCACAAGTTTAAAGTCAGCCTCAGCAAATTATTGAGGTCCTAAGCAACTTAGTGAAACACTGTCTCTAAAAAAAAAAATAAAAAGTTAAAGGGCTGGGGATGGTTAAGCATCTCTGGGTCAAATTCCAGTACAAAAGGAAAAAAGAAAAAGAGACATTTGCTAACTGTGGTCAGGGAAGGAAATGTGTGACTTTTTTGTCAAATTATGAACACTTGAAGAGTGGAAAGTGGTTTTGTGCTGAGTCAAAACAGCCTTGGAATCAGTGGTTAGGCCTGGATAAGCAGGCAAGCTCTTTAACTAGATCTTCTGGGCCATCAGGATAGGTCTGGGAAGAAGGCATGGGAAATCTAGGAAGGTTTCGCATCTGGGTTTCATGTCTCTACAAACCCCAACCCTGTGTGAATAGAGTAGTGAGATTAGGCTGGAGTTAAGGTATAGGAGACAGGTGGCCAGAAGTTTTCTTGGGAAGACACAAATCCAGGTAATTATAGGAGAGAATGGGCACACAGTTACTGTCCCCTGTCTCTGGTCTGGTCAGTTACTGACCTGACTGGGACAGAACTTGGTGGGGAACACCGTTTTGGAGATTTTGTTTTAGGCTCACTATCTTCACAGAGCTTAAAGAACTAGTTCATGGGACTAGTGGGGTTGAATCCACACTTGGGCAGCTTGGAGTTGGTTGAGTGTTGTCTGACAGGGAGACCTTAAGATGAAAATGTTTGAGAATCCTGAGTTCCAGACAGATTGATGGGAAATAGACCAACAGTAGTACCAATAAGGATATGAAGAATTTGAGAAAGGACACTTATTAGGAAGGGGGAAGGAATGAGCTCATTTCAAAACGTTGAGCCTCAACAGGATACGCTCATCATCTAACAGGTGGAGGCCTGAAGGGAGGTGGCAGGCTGAGGCTTGAGATTTGTACCTCATTCACCTAGAAATGAAAGTCTAGAGAACACAAAGAGCCCATGCAAACTATGGAGTGAGCTGAGAAGTATGGAAAAAATAGGAATCCACCGTTGTCAAACACAAAGCTCAGGTGTGGAGGTGAGAACTCTGAAAACTGGTGTGCAAGGCTGACTGGCACTGAGAAAATACTGAGAGATGACAGATGGGGGTCAAAGGTGACTGCTGACTTGGGGACCGTGCTTTAAAAGAGAAATAAACAACAGGAAGAGAGAAAAAACAAACCTCACCACACCACCAAAGATTTCTCCTTCCATAAGAGAAGGGAGGGATGTTTTTGAGCACCTGGTAAATCTGAGCGCAAACTGATTTGAATCTTTGCAAGAATGATGGATTTCTCTGCATAGGTTCCTGACGTGACAGACGACATAAATCAAGTGTTTACATGTAAAGCAAACCGAATATCCAGACACACGCAGGATCCACACCTTTGAGTCATTTCTTTTGTGAACTACTGCAGTGTTTTTGTTTTTCCCAAAGAGGACAGAACGAGGGGAATCCGCTTTAAATTACAGAGATGGAGATTGAGGTCATTCCCAAGGGGACAACTTCTTATCCTGTTAAGAGACACTGGGGGACGATATTGAGATGGGTTATGAAAGATCGATTCCCCTGAGGGCTCTAAGAATAGGATCAAAGTAGACAGGAGCGCAATCTGCTTGTGCTTTAATGTACTGAGCCGATGTTTCCTTAGCAGAAGGCGGTGGGCTAGATTCGACGGCTTTTCAGTCCCTGACAAAGCTCAACCGTGCCAGACAGTCGGCACAGGGACAGAGGAATTATAAGAGCGAGCTGGCGTTGCTGCGGCCCCTTTAAGAGAAGCGGCGGCGAGGCGCGCTCCGACGGCTTCCTTCTGGCCCCGCCCCTTTCCCGTGAGCCCTCGGGGAGTGGTCCGACCGCGGGCGGCTGCCGGTGAGGAGAGGGGCGGGGGGCGGGGGGAGACGGGGGGAGACATGGCTCGACGCGGCTGGCAGCAGGCGCCCCTCCGCCGCGGCGTCGGCGCCGGGCTCCGGGCCCGCCCGCTCATGTGGCCCCTCTGGTTGCTTCTCGCAGTGGGCGTCTTTGGCTGGGCCGGGGCTTCGGACGGCGCCCGCCAGGCGACGGGAGCCATGGACGAGGAGATAGTGTCCGAGAAGCAAGCGGAAGAGAGCCACCGGCAGGACAGCGCCAACCTGCTCATCTTCATCCTGCTGCTCACCCTCACCATTCTCACGATATGGCTCTTCAAGCACCGCCGGGCCCGCTTCCTGCACGAGACCGGCCTGGCTATGATTTATGGCAAGTGCCTCAACCCCTGTCCACCCCCTGGCACTTTAGTCCCTTTCTCTGCCCGCCGGCTGTTTCACCTCCACCTCCTGTCCTGGTCCTGCTCGGCCTACATTCTGCTCCTCTTCTAATTCCTTCCATTTTCTGCCGCTCCTCGCCCCGCTCCCTTTCTTTGACTTATCCCCCTTTATTTCTGCTACGCCCCCCGATTTTCTACCGCACCTCCTTCCTCCTCGGCCTCACCCTCCCTCCCCCCATTTTGTCTGCTTCTCCGCACCTTTTTCGCCTCCGACCCCACCCCCTTTTTTCTGCACCCGGCTCTCCCTTCTCTGCCTAGGAAGCTCGGGACCGGACTGGGGTTGAGCATGGGAAAGGAGTGGGTGCGGTGTCTTGAATTGGGCTGGGGGCTGGGGGAGGGGAAGACACCATTGCGATCTATTTCTCTGGGGTGTCAGACTGTTTAAGGCTCATGGAAGCTGCAGTAGTATCTCTACTGCCCAGCATCTGGCATTCTTTTGGAACTAGAGTCGACCTTTATTCGTTACCCAGCTCTTGCTATGCCTTGTCCTTCCGAGGTTGAAAATGAAAACCTTATTCCTGTGGAGCCCAAGCAAAATAACCTGAACGTGAAATAGACTACAGAAGATTTGGGACATTTTAGATGACGTCCTGATTTATTGTATTATGCCTGTATTACCTGGTATGGATACCTGTGTTCGACCTTTCCAGTTCAGGCTACAGAAGTGAGGACAGGGAAGAGTTATGGTTCCTCTAGAAGTATGGTGTACTATAGGATCACCAGGACAGTTCAACTGAGTAGCAGTTAACAAACACCACGCAAATGCAGTATGGGTGACTTTGCTATTGGCATGGAGTTATTGACTGATTATTAAGTGGCTTTGGTTCTTGGGTTTCAATGTGCTTTCTTTTTGAGGTTATTTATTTATTTTTATTTATTGGCGACAAGTCCAAGAAGGGTAAATCAAACCATGTGCTCAGAGGCATATTGCTATGCTTGGGCTTCATAAGGTTGAAAAGAAGGTACATATTGCTGAGTGTCTTAATCTGACTATGAGGGTACCTCGGAATAGATGAGGACAAGCAACCAACCTGTCTGTGTAGTACATGTGTGAAGATTATCTTCGTTTGCAACAGTCTTTACCTATTGACCTTATTGAGATTTGTCTCTCAGACTTGTGGATAGGTAGATGAAGCTCTGGCATGAAAAGACATTTCTCCATGCAACCTCCCACCCCCACCCCTTTCCAGTAAATCCAGACTTCTAGAACGTGCATGCATCTCAAGGGTAGCAAGCAAAAGTAGTTTTGCTCAGGAAAATTCATGAGCTCAGGTTTATTTTTCATTTGTAAGGTAATAAAATTCTAAGCCTTTGTGTACAGTATCTCTGCTCACTAGGATTCCTGGGTTTTAGACATATTAGGTGGTTTTTTTCTTTCTTTCTTTTTTTTTTTTTTTTGCATTTCATTTGCAGTGCCCCTTAAGGCAAGTTTGCCAAATAATCTCTATATTTTTATGTTATTTCTTTGCATAACAGTGTGTGATTTATTAATTATCCTCAAAAACCATTTACTGATCAGCCTACTATTTATTATGCACACAAGATACAAAGAAATATGGGCCCCTTGCCTTCAAGAAATTTATAGACAAGTCACAAAAAGAAAATAATGACATCTTAGATTTGGTTAAGTGTGAAATGAGTATTATGTTAAAATAAGGAACTGATTATAGATATCTCTTTCTTATAGACACAGATAATGTGATTTTGACAGTTAAAGGTAGAAGGCATTAAACTAGAGGTTGGAAAATTTTTTTTCTGTTAAGGGCTAGATCGTGAAGATTGTTTATTTATGGGTCACATAGATTTCCATGTCTGTTGCATTTTATTCTTTGTTGTACTTGTTTTTCTTTTTATAAGCCTTTAAAATGAAAAACTGCATTTAGCTCTTGGGCCATACAAAAACAGATGGAGTACTATGGTTGCAAACCTCTGCTGGACCTGGATGTTCCTTCTGTTGAACTCTCATCTGTATATTGGGGATAATGATTATAGGCTTATTCTAAGGAAGAAATATTTTTAACCTAGTACTCAGTCCCTAAGTAAATGCTCAATGAGTGATATTTATGTTATTATTATTATTGCTGTTATAATTGCATTTTATAAGGTTAGATTCAGGATAGTTATTTTAATTGCTCAGTCTTATAAGGGGCACACATAATATTGTTTAATCAGATAGGGACTTTGAATTGCCCTGAAAATATTTGCTCTTTGGTAGCTTGGTATCACTAACTTCATCTAATTTGTGGGCTGAAATTAAAAAGTAAGATTAGTGATTGTATTTCCTAAAGTTTCTAAGTTAATAAAAAGTGATAGAGTAGTGTTAGTATTCTGTAAAGGAAAAACAAGGGTATCTCTTGTGGAATATGAAGTGCAAGAGTGTAAATCTGGGAGTCAAATCTGGGATTCATTTGGCATTCTTTAGCCTGTCTCATTTTCTCAATATGGGCAGTGGGGGCTGTGAACTAAATAGCTTTCTAACTAACTCCCAAGTCCAGTTCAAGTCTAGATGGAATTAGACCAACGTATTCAATACTGGAAATTGAAATTTTCTAAACCTAATTACTGTCATTCATCTCTTATGACTCTTGCACCTTCACAGCTGTTGTGTTACTGTAGTATTTCAAGACCTTATTTTTCAGCTTGACTTCAAGTGAAAAGGGAATGCCCTGCACCTCTAAGATTCAGCCAACTGGCAATGTTATTCTCTTGATGTTGGTTAGGTGCTTGACTCCTGGGAAAATGTTATTTAAAATGAGTCTTTCCTTTATCTTTTTGAGAATCAAGGATAAAAAGAAAATTAGATCGCTAATGTGGTCAGTTTCCAGGTTGTAATATAGACTAATTGCTCCCATTACAAACACAATGGCATAGCACCCACGAGTTTGGTTCATTGGGCTAGCTTTCTTAAGAGGCTTAAAAGTGAGTCACTGTTAGTAAAAATTATTGAGGTAGTTAATTAATTCCAAAAAGCGATCATTCACCATTGTACTTTCCAGATAGTATACAAAGCAAAAGATGGAAGAAATATTTGTTGTGCTTCATGCTTAGGCAATTTGGGGTCCTAGGCTTAACTAGTGTGATTCATCAATAAGCATTTATTAAATGTCTGTATGTATGAAATATGATGGGAAATACAGGTCTGAGCCATAGTCCCTGCACACAAAGCACTTACAATCCAGTGACTTGATAGATAATGTTTATTACATTATCTATTACAACATGTTAGACATTGTGCTAAGTGCTTTACAAGTATTCTTTCTTTTTCTTTGCAATAGTGGGGATATAACCCAGGGCCTCATGCATGCTAGGTAAGTGCTCTATCACTGAGCTTCATCCCTATGCCTTTATTAAAATTTTATTTTGAGATAGGATCTCACCAAGTTGCATATGCTGGCCTTGAAATTTGCCACCTTCCTGCCTCAGCCTCCCAACTGGCTGGGATTACAGCTGTACCATGTGTAACTACAAGTATCATTTCATTTGAACTTCCTAACAACCCTGTTATGAGATGGGCATTATTATTGTTCCCATTTTAGAGATAAGGAAATTGGGGCTCAGAGAAGATAAGTGACCTCCCTGATGTCACATAACTTACACGTATTTAGCCAGGTTTCAAACACACTCTATCTAGTTCAAGAGGTCCATTCTCTTGGCTCTTAAATCACTTTGCTTCATGTCCAAGAGATAAAACTTAACTATAAAGACAGGAGAGTTAGTATTATCACCACTGCATATGAGGAAGTAGTGTCAGTGAGGGGTTATCTACCTTAAGGTTACAGACTAGCACTTGATGGAGCCACAATTTATATATCTCTCTGACTTCTAAATGTAGGGTTTTTTTTCTGTACTATACTGAACTCAATTTCATAATATAAAATATATAAGAAAATAGTACTTAAAGTTGAAAGAGTTTTGAAGGTAGATTGTAAGGGAAGGTTGTGAGTGAATGGAGACCTAAACCATTCTGGTTTTTGAAAGAACCATTGGAGAAGTAGTTCATGTTGATGTGAGAGTGAGGAGATGATTAGAAAATTATAGTGGCTTTGGAGTGAGAAAAATCTAAATTTTAATTTTTACTTTGTCACTTGATGACAAATAATGTTGGGTAAGTCCTTTATACCCATTTCATAGATGAAGAAACTGACATTTATGAAATGTCATGAAATTATAAGGCTCAAATTATATATATATATGCACATATATATGTGAGTGTGTATATGTATGTATATAACAAATATTTATTTTTTATAGAAACAGAATAGTAATTGGTACAAGGTCCTAGGTGAAAAGATTTCCTTGAAAAAGAGGGTTATCTTTCCTAAGAGGGGAGATGAATATTAATGAGCTTATATTGAGATTGGAGAGGCTTGGAATTGAGGAAGCTGGTGTTACATCCCCCCACAGCTTCTCAGAAAAGTAGTCAATGGGGTTGAAGAGTTGAGAAGGTGGGTAAAAGTTGGAAGAACCACTGTTGTGAATGTGCTAGGAGACAGAAATGAATAAATGTATGTAAAACTAAGAGATCAGCAAAAGCCTTGACTTTCTTGACTATCTTGAATTAGTGTTTTTTTCTTTGCTGAGACTCGAACCCAGTGCCTTACACATGCTAGGCAAGTGCACGGCCAGTGTGCTACAGCCCCAGCTCTTGAATTAGCTTTTTATATAGCATCTAATAACATTCTTCAAGTAAGTAATGAATTTTTTATACACATGCACAAATATATCTTAATCTATAGAAATTTTATCAGTTTTGGCCACATCTAATATTCCAGTGATATTCCTTCTTTATTTTTGACTGTTGGAGGATTCAGGTGCAGTAGGCTGGAGAATGGGCTGAAATTCATTAGAAAACCAGTTTCTGCCTAGTGGAAGATTCTGGGGCCTTGGGCGATGCTGAGTTCCTTATCACTGGGAGAATTTCCAGCACAAGTGGGTCATGAATGTGTAGGAGGGGTAGATGTCTCCATTTTGTGAAAGATATCTTTTTGTGGTTATAATCCTTGGTGCCTGTTAGTGGTAATTTTTAATTTTATAATATCAATATTTTCTGTGCCTCTGTGTATGTAGGAGGCTAGAAGTTTTTGCTCTATCCTCCTAACAGAGCATCCTTTTGTGTCCTTTCTCTTTATTGAGAATTGCCTTAACTTCATGATTAGGATTTGACCTTTTTAAGAACCCATATTAACTTCCTCTGTCAACTCTTTTCTGAGAAATTACAATTTTTCAGATGCCTGATATCGTACTAGAAATATCTCAGTTTTTCCAACCTAAGTAATTATTCTCTATGCTGTTGTTTTATATGCCAAGGTATGTGTTTCAAATCTGCCCAAGTGCTGTGCCCTCCTCAGGGCATGCTTTAGTCAGCATTTCACTGCTGTGACCAAAAGATGTTAGAAGAACAATTTTAGAGGAGGAAAAGTTTGTTTGAGGTACATGGTTTCAGAGGTCTCAGTCCATCCATGGCCAACTCCATTCCTCAGGGGCCTGAGGTAAGGCAGACCATAGTTGTGGAAATGTGTGGCAACGAAAAGCAGCTGGAGACATGACACCAGGAAGCAGATAGACTCCTGCCACCACAGACAAAATATAACAAAGGCATATCCCCAGGAATTCACCTTTTTAAGCCACACCGTATCTGCCTACAGTTACCACCCAGTTAATCCCTATCAGAGGATGCATTATGTTAGACTCTCACAACCCAATCATTTCACCTCTAAACCTTCTTGTATTGTCGCACACGTGAGCTTTTGGGGGACACCTCATATCTAAACCATAACTGGGCATGCAGTGATGTTTCAGCATAGGGCTGGAAATACAGAGGATCCAGTGTGTACTATTCCTTACATAGTTGGTTTTGGGGATGTGAAAAGAATTTTTGCTGTGCTACTAATTTATTGTATTTGTAGTAGCTAATCTGTGATTTTTGCATGCAAATATAAGGGAATAACTTTTACTGAGCCTCTTAATTAGGAAGTCTTGGGATAAAAGAGAAGAGAGCTGTTTCTATATTATATAGGCAGAGTAGACTATTTGGATCTGTAGTCTTTTCTCTCCCAGGTTATATCTGTCAAGCATAGTTGATACCTAGCAATCACTTTTTAATTTTTTCCTTTTGGTGCTGCAACTTTTTAAAAAGTCAATCTTTCATTTATGTTAAATCTGAACTTTGGATAAAATGTTTTTAAAGTTGTTGTCATTGTACTGTTAAATAATTCATCATTGCTGCTTGGTTATAAAAGCATGTAGGACTATAAGTTGATTAGAAGGATCCAGCATCTTTGTGCCTTCCCTTTCCTGACCAACTTCTGTTTTTATACCCTTGTTTCTGCTTTATTCCTTCCCACTCTGGTCTGGCTTCTACCCCTCCTATTCCACTGAAACTGTCCTTCTCAAGGTCACTGTGTCCTCCTTTTTGTCTAACACAGTAGTTACTTCCCAAGCCAGCCTTCCATGACTTTGCTGCAGCATTTGATAGTTTTTATCCCTTATTCCTTTGAAGAAATAAATTATTCCCTTTCTTCCTGAATTCTTAGCTACCACTCGTTCCTTTTTTTTCTTACTCCTGTGGCTTTTCCTCCATAGCTTCATCCCTCAGTTCCTCCTTTACCAGCCTCTCTGTGTTGCATATTAATGGATAAAGACCCTGGCCCTATATGTGCAATCTTCTTGATATTTTGTTTGCTTCCAGGTGATCTCATCTTTGCCTGACTTCCACTAATTTATAATTACCCAGAATATATCTGCAGTTGAGACTTCCTCCTTGAGCTCCAGACCCCTGTGCATATGTCACAGGTACATGAAACTCAGCATGTCAAACCTGAGCTTAGCCTTTCCTGTGTAAATACATTCTGCCTGTGTTCATACTCCATTGACTGACCCTGCAATTTACCTAGGTGCTCAAGCTAATTTATGTACTTCATTACCCAGTCCATTTTGACTCCAGTAAGTCTTGGTCTTTTATCTCCTTTCCTCCCAGCCTTTCTTCTGAGTCACTGAATCTTTCTAAACTATAATACCTTCTGAAACTCCATCTCTCTTCTATCACTACTCTCAGATTAGATACAAAGCTCTTTTTGCCTGAATGATTGCAGTGGCCATCTACCTGGCCTTTTAGACCCTCTATAGCCTAGACAATATTTTCAAAATAGAATCTGATGTTAAGCCCCTGCTTAGAACCTTTCTATGACTTCCTCTTGCTTTGGGGATAAGCTCCAACTTCTTCCTCAATATGTCATCCTTTATGATTCAACTCCTGCCGATCTATTAAACCTTACCTCTTGTCACCTCGTCAGGTAGCCATACTGAACTATTTGTAATTCCCTGAATGGGCTGTGTTTTCTCCTTCCTTCACCAGATATATACTACTATTCCCTTACCTGAAACATACCATTTCTTCTATTTTGTTACCTGCTCAGGTGACAGATCTGGAAATACTTCCCTTAATGTCCCACTACCTCAGGCTTGGTTAGATATCTTTTTTCTTTATATATAGGTATATATTTTTCTGTATACAAATAGATATAGTATTATGATTATTCAGTCTGTTTTCACTAACTGGACTGAGAACTCCTTAAAGGAGGCATTTCTTTACATCTCTGAACCCCAGGACTTGCCTAACATAGAACTCCATTCATATCTTAAAAGAATGGTTGGCTGGTCAGACTAAAAGGCCACAGGAAGGTAAAATGTAACTGATAGTGATATATGATGCATCTTAGCATTAAGAAAGTTCCAGAAGTCTGGTTAGGTTTAGCTTGTAGTTGATGGACTATTACTTGATCATTAAAAATGAATGGAGTTCTGATACATGCTACAATACAGATGAGCTTTGCAAACATTATACTAAGTAAAAGAAGCTAAACACAGAAAGTATACTGTAGGATGCCATTTATATGAAATGTCCATAATGGGCAAATCCTGAGAAAAAGAAAGTAGATTAGAGCTGGGGGGTTTAGAGGTGGGGGAATAGGGCGTATTCTAATTCTTTCTGGCAAGACGAAAGTATTCTGGAATTAGATAATGGTGATAAATATACAACTTTGTAAACATACTAAAGACCGCTGAATTGTATAACTTAAAAGGGTAAACTTTATATAGCATGTGAATTGTATCTAAACAGAGCTGTTATTAAACAGATTTCCAGTTGATAACTGTTGTTTTATAGAACCTAACCTAGTACATTGTACTGATTTGAATGTCAATACAATAATCCAGGTGAAATCCTAGCAGTATATTGATTACATAGCACCAGATTCAGGACTTCTACTCCATGTTTTAATTTTGAAGCAAGACATTTCAATATTTAAATCTGACCTTTAAGTAGTAGAATAATTCAGTCAATCTACAAATAATATATTGACTTTCAATTTGTTAAATGTGTATTAGGCCAGCCATATGCTTTGAGCATAAACTTGGGAAGCATGTCCTTAAGTCTGATAAGTTCATGGAGGCAAAAAACACATTTCTACCATGACTATATTATCAAGTTGGGACAGCTTGGGGCATATTCTGTATATATATGATCTGAAAATATTTTCTCATTTTGTTCCTTTCCTCAACACTTATTTATTTATTAATCTAGAAATACACAGTGGTCCATGGTATTACCCTGGGAAATGTTTTTCCCTCCTGTCCTACTGGATTACATGAAGATTAGGTGCTTGGATGTATGAATTTAGTAATACTTTAAACTATAAATGCATTTGGTATTGATTCTGAACCACAGGGTAATATCATCAGGGATTTTCTGTTATCAAACCAGAGGTATGTGTGGAATGCAAACAAGTGGTCTTTGTCTGTAAGAAGAGCTTACATTGTTCTTTTTTTTCAGGTCTTTTGGTGGGCCTTGTGCTTCGGTACGGCATTCATGTTCCAAGTGATGTAAATAACGTGACCCTGAGCTGTGAAGTGCAGTCAAGTCCAACTACCTTGTTGGTAAACGTTAGTGGAAAATTTTATGAGTATACGCTGAAAGGAGAGATTAGCTCACATGAACTCAATAATGTCCAAGATAATGAAATGCTTAGAAAGGTAAGTTTTTAGTTAAAGGGAATCTTTAAATTTTTTAAAAAAGTATATAACCAGCAGCAAAGTGTTTCTGAAGAACAATAATGATTTTTTAATATTTAAAATGATTTGTCTTTTAAAATGCAATAAAACCTCTGTTAATATTAAGGAAGTGAATATTCTGTACATCCTGATTGATTCTAAGTGCTATAAACTTGTTGTTTACAGTTGTAATAAATAGTGACCAGGATTGAGTTAAGCAGAATTTATAAGCATTTCTCTCAATTTACAGATGGTCCTTACAGTGTTAGAGTCCTTTTGTGCTGTGAGGTTTTTTGACACTGCCTAAAATATTCCATTAGTATTTCTTTTAATTCTTTCCTGCCTTGGTTGTGTTATACGCTGAGCACAATTGAACCTCTCTTGGATTCATAATCTGGCACAATTTCAGGGGCCGTGGTATGAGCCTCGGTTGTTGTGTAGTGCTGTGCATAATGCCTTACGTAGGAGGCTGAGTTGCAGTCATACTGGCTCCCAGACATTTGAGGAACTGCTTGCTTCTGTCCCACTTACAGTTTCTCTTATGAAGCTTCTCAGTGCCAGTTTGTGCATGTTTGTTTTTGTCCATGCTTGGCCACTTGTCTCCGTACCTCCTATCTTATGCATTGGATGTCCTTGATTTTTATAGCTACTTGATTGTGTTCCTGACCATCTTTAATGCATTTAAACTTTCCTATGAACTTTCTCTGGATGCTGTGGTGTATACCTGTAATCCCAGCAACTTGGGAGGTTGAGGCCACAAGTTGAGACCAGCTTCAGCAATTTAGTGAGGCCCTAAGGAACTTAGTGAGGCCCTGTTTCAAAATAATAAAAAAAAATTTAAAAGGCTGGGGATATAGCTCAGTGGTAGACCACTCCTGAGTTTCATCCCTGGTACCACACATAAATAAAAATAAAATTTCCTATGCACTTAAAATTTACTTTGCAAAAAGAGTTATCACCACTATCTGTGGAATATTCCAGTTCCTTAAAATTTCTAGTAAATTGCCAGGTGCACACCTGTAATCCTAGCACCTCAGGAGGCTGAGGCAGGAGTTCAAGACCAACTTTAGCAACTTAACAAAACTCTGTTTAAAGATAGGAAGAAAAATCCGAAAAGGGCTTAGAGGTGTAGCTCAGTGATAAAGCAGTCCTGAGTTCGATTGCTGGCACTGCAGAAAAGTAAAATTCTTGTAAACTAAGTTTCAGCATAGGTATGTGTGTAGCTGCTTTGTGTTCATATGAAATTCTCCTGCAGCTTTATGGACAGAAGTGGGTGTCTGCATTATTAAAGCAAATAGGTTTTAAAATGAGTGGGCTATCAGGACTAAAAATGGGAATTGTCCAGAAAGTTTTTACCACAATAATATGTTGTATGGCTTTAGACATGTCACCTATGTAACAAGTTGATTTCCTCTTGTCAACAATAGTGACATACCCTACATTCTATATTACCAGTTTTGGATCGCTTTTGTATTTAAAGCAAAATTATCTATGTTCATGCTTTTTCCTATTTTTAAGTTTTTTAATATAATATTTTAACAAACTTTCCTCACACATGGCTTAAATGTTTATTCCAGCACCATAGCCTTGTCATTTGCTTGAGAAGTAAAACAACAAACCATCCTATATGTGCCTAAGATAGGCGAATATTAGATTCCCTATATGAAATATTTTTGTTACAGTTGTAATGTTCTTGTTATTGACCAGTTTGACATTTATTTTTTCTTCCTTTTTGATAATTTGATAAGTAGTATGAAGTCTTCTAAGGGAATCCATATAAAATAATTCTTTATTTTAACAGGTTACTTTTGATCCAGAAGTATTTTTCAACATATTATTGCCTCCTATCATATTTTATGCAGGTTATAGTCTGAAAAGGGTAAGTACTTTTTTCATAAGTAAGTACTGCATTTCTTCCACTTTGAATAACCTTAAACTTTTCATGGGCTTTATAATATTTGACACTTCAGAAACAGGCCATTGTTTACAGGTTCCCCTCCCTTCTCTCTTTGTCCTTTTTAGATGCTGAAATTTATGCATATGCAAAAATGCTTCTCTTACCAATTTCTTCCTGAATAATGCATTTAATATTAACACAGCACACTAGAATAGAAAACCTTTTCTTTTTCAAATACTTGGGGAGTATTCTATTCTAACACAGTGTAACTTTTTATTTTGTCAGAGACATTTCTTTCGGAACCTTGGGTCTATTCTGGCATATGCTTTTCTTGGAACAGCAATTTCTTGTTTTGTTATTGGGTAAGCATTTGAAACTTGAAATACTTTTAAGCCTTCAAATTATAATTCTAAAAGAATTCATTTTTGATTTATTGGCATTGGGATTATATTCCTGAATGTATCTAAGAACTTTTGCAGTTATATGTGTTCAAACAGGTAATAAGTTGTTTGAATTTTCAAGGCCAAGGTATTAACCATATTTAAATGTCATGATTTAAATTTGGGATTAGTCAGAGTACTATAATAGATCCATCTTCTTACTGTTACTTTATTCTAACTTTTTTAACAGTGATTTTTTTCTAAAGTAAGAATGTGTTTATTGAACAGATCAATAATGTATGGCTGTGTAACACTGATGAAGGTAACTGGACAACTTGCTGGAGATTTTTACTTTACAGATTGCCTTCTCTTTGGTGCCATTGTATCAGCAACAGACCCAGGTATGTTTTACATGAATGGACCTTAAGTACTTCAGGTACAGTGTTTTCTATTCAAAGCACTTGTGGGTGTTTCTTTGAGGCATAGAATTTATGACGAGGTACTTCCCTAGCACTATATTTTCCAATTGTGGAGGAAAAAATCTATTCATAATTTCTTTTGGCTTAAGTGCACAATTCTTCTTTATTTCCTTTATTACATTTGCCTATTACTGGTCTACAAATCGATGCTATCTAGATGAGGGCTGTAAGGTTCTTTCTTCAGAATTTAGGTTGATCTCTATCTTTAGTGATTGGGTATAGAAGAAGATGAACTAGTTTTTAGATTTTTTTAAAATGGATAATAATATACACTTCCTTTTAAATTTCTAGAAAACTAGTTCAAAAAAATCTGTCTAATTCAGCTATTTGCATTTAATGGTAAGAAAGAAGTTTTAAAATTATTATTAGAAGGCAGATGTGCGGACAACAGGTATGATTTGGGGTCACTGGTGATCTTAAATATACATTAAATAATTACTTTTATAAAATTGGCCTTGTGATTATAAAATTGTTTTAGCATTAACGCAACTTGCTTCCCTGTACTTTTACTGTCAGCTCTCTAAACATTTGTGTTCCGAAAATAATTTAATTGTACTAAGTAAGGTTTTCATTTTCCTAATATAATACTGCTAAGCTTAACAGCCACATTCATATTAGGAATTTGGAGAAAATACAGAATGAGAAGGTTAGTGTAGGAACATAGACAACTTTTTTAAAATTTTTATTTTGTGTGGGTTTTTTTGGTACTGGGGATCCAATTAAGGACCTTGCACATGCTAGGCTAATGCTGCACCACAGAGCTACACTTCCCAGTTCCTAGAGGGAAGCTTTTTTAAAAGATATTTTTTAGTTGTCAATAGACCTTTGTTTTACTTATTTATATGTGGTGCTGAGAATCAAACCCAGTGAGTTGCACATGCCAGGCAAGCACACTACCCCTGAGCTACAACCCCAGCCCTACAGAGAAGTTTTTAAAGTAAGGATAGAAGTTTTCTTTTACTATGAGTTAAGACTTTGGCAGAGGTTTGTTATGTTCTACCTTTTGACCTTTAAGTTAATCATCTTAAATTGTCATATAGTACAATTAAAGGTAGGGTCTAAGGTTATCTCTGAATTCCTATGTTAATAACTCTGATAACACAGGGCAAAAGGAGGAAAATATGTTCTGTACTACTAAGAGATGATTTCAAAAGATTAATTAGAGGGCCATTTTAGACACTTGTATAGTTTAGCATTTTTTAAACTGAAAATCAGATTGCTTCTTTAGAACCACCAAGGTTGACCCCTTACTATTTTTACCTGCTTCCATTATCAATATGATAATGGTTTTTGCAAGGAACCAGTGATCTCTAGGTTCTGTGTCCTCTCACTAGAAGCAAGTTCCTTACTTTTCAAAACCTACAAGAAATCTTAAGTTGATTGGATTTAACTACATTATTTCCACCTTTTGGTTTAGTTTGGTAGGAGTGCTACCTGATTAGCTCAAGCAAGAATCTTCTGCTTACATAAAGTTGGACAGTTACATATTTTTCTGAATTATGTAGGCACTTGACCCAATTTAATTCTATTATTTTGCAATTGTTAACCTTCTAGAAGGATGAGCTATAGGTTCTCTTTTCAGAATTCTGAATTGCCCCACCCTTCTCACTTCTCTTCATAAACTTTGGTGTCAGTATGTTTCAGTTGCAATACTTTGCAGTAGAAGTTATATCTTTTAAAATGCAAGTTTCCTGTTTTATGGTTGGCATTTGTAAAAGGCTCTCCCATCTCTGGTTATATTAATCTTTCACATCTGCTTGGGTTTCTTTAGTGGGTAAGCTATATGTGACTCAGCAATTAAAGTTATAATGGAACTTCTCAACCTTATCTGATTTTGTAAGAATTCTAATATATTGCTTCCCAAAAAGAAGGGTTTGTTTTGGGTTCTTTTCCTTCTCAGGATGAACTATCCTGACTGTTGGTTTCTTTTTCCATTAAATGTGGCAACCATAATCCTGATCATAAATTTTACCCCAACCAAAACCTGAACTTGACATTTTCATTTCCTACTGTCTTTGCTAAACCAGTGTGTTTGCAATTTGCAAGTCAAATAAAAGTGAGTTTTAAGACTCCAAGGAAAAAAGAGTATTTGCAGTAGGAGATGTTTTTCATGCTATTCTTCATTAAAGATTAATGATTACCTGGTCTATAAGAAAGTCTTAATATAGTCTTTGTGAAGAAGAAATGTACAAAACCAGATTATTAACATTTGCATAAAGAATATAGGCCAACTCAGTCGTCCTCCAAGTTCGTTTTCAGCTGTTTTTTTCTTTTTGGTTTTTGTTTTTTTTGCCGAGCTGGGGATTGAATGCATGTCTCTGTGCTTGCAAGGCAAGCACTCTACCAACTGAGCTATATCCCCAGCCCTTCAGCTGTTTTTAAGATAGTGAAAAGGAGAATTTGCATGTACACAATTAGGGAGAAAGAATGACAAAATCACTGAATCACTGATATGATGAGAGAATATTAAAAAGGACGAAATGAATTTCTGAATAGCTCTGAATCATTTCTTGAGGGGATTATGTTATATTTGTGATTTTTAGTATTTTTCTGATTCTTTCTACTTGCTAGTGACTGTTCTTGCCATATTTCATGAGCTTCAAGTTGATGTTGAACTCTACGCACTTCTTTTTGGTGAAAGTGTCCTCAATGATGCTGTTGCCATAGTGCTGTCCTCGTAAGTGTTTGCTTTCTTGTTTTCTTATTATATTCTAAATGTTACACTTGAGGGTACTAGGAAATGAAAATCACTTATTGAATAAAATGTATTATGAATAGAAACATTGGGAAGAACAAGGTTTTTTTTCCCCTCTTACAGAAGAAATGCATAGTTTATAGAAAACTTGGGAAATGTAGGGAAGAAAAAAATCATGTACTCCTGCCACCTAAAAACAATTATTGTAAATATTCTGGGACATTTAATTTTTCTCTTTCTATGTATGATATTTTTACATAATTGTGATTGTAGCATCTATGTAATTTTATAATGTCTTTTAACATTATAAAATGAACTTTGTTTTTAATTATTTTTAATTATTTTAACAGATGATATATCCACATGGTTCAAAAATCAAAACTATATAAAACAATTTATAGAGAAAAATCATGTTCTTTTTTTTGATTCATTGTACACAAATGGAGTACAATTATCATTTTTCTGGTTATACACAAAGTCGAATCTTACCATTTGTGTATGTTCCTAACTTTTGTCCTCATCCATCTGTCTCTCCAGTACCTTAGAATGAACCAGTTTTGTTAGTTTCTTGTGTCTTGTAGTATTTCTTTATTTGAATGCAAAAGCAAATATGAATATTTTTGTTCTAATTAGTTATACATGACAGTAGAATGCATTTTGACATACATACATGGAGTATAACTCTTCACTCTTCTGGTTGTACATGATGTAGAGTTAAAATGGTCATGTAATCATATATGCACATAATGAAATAATGCCTGACTCATTCCATTGTGCTTCCCACCTGCACGCCCCCTCCCCTCCCTTCACTCCCCTCTGTCTAATCCAAAGTACCTTTATTCTTCTCTGGCCACCCCTCTTATTGTGAATTATCATCTGCATATCAGAGAAAACATTCGGCCTTTGGTTCTTTGGAATTGGCTCATTTCACTTAGCATGATATTCTCCAGTTCCACTCATTTACTGGCAAATGCCATAATTTCATTGTGTGTGTGTGTGTGTGTGTGTATGTATACACACACACACACACATACATACATACATACCACATTGTCTTTATCCATTCATCTGTTGGAGAACACCTAGTTTGGTTCCACAGCTTACCTATCGTGAATTGAGCTGCTATAAACATGGATGTAGTTGCATCACTGTAGTGTGCTGATTTTTAAGTCCTTTGGTTATAAACTGAGGGGCGGGATAACTGGGTCAAATGGTGGGTCTATCCAAGTTTTCTGAGGAATCTCCATACTGCTTTTCATAGTGGTTGCACCAATTTGCAGTCCCACCAATGTATGAGTACCTTTTCCCTCATATCCTTGCCAATATTTATTGTCATTTCTATTCTTGATAATTGCCATCAAATATGAATATTCTTATTTGCCTCTTATTTATTTTATTTTATTTTATTTTGTTTAGTTTTTGCAGTGGTAGGGATCAAACCCAGGGCCTCAAGTGCTAGGCAAGTGCCCTACCACTGAACTATATGCCCAGCCCCTCATTTCTTATTTTGAAAATAGCCTACAGTGTATGTGTGAGAACATAAGTATATTATTGTGATGTTTCCACATCAAAAGAGAGACTTTCCCCATTCTTTGCAGCTGTGTAGTATTCTATGTGTGACCTGTACTATAGTTTATTTGTTCAGTCTTGTTGCTGGACACTGGAAGGGTTTTCATTCTTTTGCCATCCCACATGATGCTTCAGTGATTAACCTTGAACTTTCTTCATTTTGTACATTCATAGGTACAGGTAGGATAAATTCTCAGAAGTGAGATTGGTGGTTGGTTTAAAGAGTAAATACATAAGTACATTTGTAATTTTGTTAAACGCTGCTAAATGGTCAAAGGGATTGCTCCACTTTACATTTTCGCCACTACATTTTGGGACTATGTTTCCTCACAGCTTCATCAATAAAATATTTGCCAAACTTTTATATTTCTGACAGCTTGAGAGTTGAATAATATCTCATTGTAGTTTAATTTGTATTTCTCTTATTAACATGATCATTTCAGAAGCTTTTATCTTTTTTTATACTGAGTTTGGAACCTAGGGTGCTCTACCTCTGAACTACATCTCCTGCCTCAGCCTCCCCAGTTACTGGGATTTACAGGCATGTGCCACTGCACCTGGCCAGAAACCTTTTATCTTTAAAAGTATAAGTAGTATGGCTTTTATTGAAGACAGTTATTGAATGAGTAATATTTTTATCTAAAAGTAGAAATTACTATGTGTGTTGTTATAGGGTGTTTGCAGGTTGAAGAACGGGTCTGAACTGCTAAGGAACTCAGTCCTGCCTACCTGTTCTTACTAAGCAACTATCTAACCATGTAGACAGTTGTCATTACTTCATACCAGAACTTTCTGTTTGAGAGAAGTACAAGCCCTTCACATTTTCTCTTTTTATCTTTCCTTAATTTCTACTTTATAAATATAATAGAGTAATAAATCACTCACTGTGGTTTGCATACCTGATTGCCACTGTTACCTTACTGCAAAGTGGGAAATTACCCTTTCTGAACTATAACACTAATTCCTTAAATGTTGTGTATGATGATATACAAAAGGTCAAATCCTTTTTTTGTGTGTGTGTGTGTGAATGCAGTATATGTGTTACTTTCTCTCTTTTATATTTATTGCCAGAATTTCTTTGCAGCTATCTACAACTACTATAAATTTAATTTTAATGCAAAGATTGTAACTAATATTGACACTGTACCTTTGATGATGATAGGTACAAAATAAAAGTAGTATATGAATGGAGGAAGAAATGGAGAGTATTGTTGTCATTTGTGGTATAAAAAATGAAGCTACAGAGATTATTGAGCTTCCAGTACATATGTACATTTGAGATCAAGTAAGATACTAAGGTACTGGCAATTACTTTTAGCATCAGTTCTGTCATGGACATTTATTCTATTTAATCATCTTACTAATTAGTGTTCCTTTCTCATTGCCCTAATGGATTAAGAGGCAGTCAAAGAATCTGTTTTGTTCTGGTCTTATCTTAAACTGATGTGCACTATGCTTTAGTGTTTTTGTTAATAAAATAACCTGTTTCCTGCAATTTAGGAGGAATCGACTAATGTAAAAGAAAGAAAAAACCCTCCTTGAAATATTTTGAGGTTGGTGGTATACATGTCTATATTGGTGAAGAGTAAATGTGTTAAGAAGTAAAAATCCTTTCCACAGCACTTCTTAAAAAGGGTCACACTCATCCTGTTGCCCCCTTTCTCAAACAGGGTTCTCTGAGAAAATGACGTATTACAGAAAAAAATTTGAGCGGTTCCTTCATTTTTGTTTTTGATACTGGGTATTGAACTCAGGGTCTCATGCTTGCCAGGCAAGCACTCTGCCACTGACCTACATCCCCAGCCCTTTTAATTTAAAACGAAATTTTGAGACAGAGTCTAAGTTGCTGAGGCTCACCTTGAACTTGGGGTTTCCTGCCTCAGCCTCGTGAGTAGCTGGAATTACAGGGGTGTGCAACTGTGCCTAGTGTGAGTGATTCTTTTCCTGACTGTGCTAAGTATGGTGTATAGCTAGTACCATTCTGGATTGATAGGAGATAAGTTAACTCATTGCATTGTGTAGTGGAACGCTTGTGGAGAAGGACTGTATCTAGAGAGTATCATTAATGGGAATCATTAGCTGTATAAGTGTGTTAATGGAGTTGAGCAAATGGTTCCTGCCCAAAAGTTGAAGGGAATACAGTTGTGTTACTGCCCGTGGGAGCTTACTAGCTGGAGCAGTAGTGATATTTTGGTCATTATGTTTAATTTCCCTTTGAAGTATGTTTTAAAGTATGAAGTGTTTTAAGTATTTTAGATCTGAATAGTATACATTGTGTTTCATTTGATTAGTTTGATGATTATCTACTGCGTGTATTCTGTATAAGCAATTTTGCATCAAAGGGGAGAGGACCCCTTTCCAAAGGAGTTCTGTTTGGCAATTAACACATTAAGGCAACCCTTCTTGACATTTATGTTGCAGGTTGTTTTTGTTTCTGCTTTTTGAATCTATTGGATTAGCAGTCTTTGTTTTTAAAAAATGTTAGTGCTTTTAATCTGGTTCTCTCATACATTGCTGTATGAGGTAAATCTACACATACTGACATAGTATGGTGTGTGTGTGTGTGTGTGTGTGTGTGTGTATCTAGTTAGTTAGTTAGAGATACAGTATAGGGTGCATAGTATTTCATTGAATGACTATACCCCAGTTTTCATGGAGACCTAATTTCACACAACTTTAAAACATATTTTTAGCAGTTGTTTGCATTTTATAAAAAGGAACTATAGTGAGTAAATAAACATGACCAACTGTTTAATATCACTAGTTACAAGAGGTATACATGTTAACCTGTGACCATTTTTACCTGTGCAATTAGGAAGAAAAAATTGATAATGATAATAGTTACTACTGGTAATGGTGCAGTTAGTCATTCTAAACTGGGGGTAGTGCTATCCCCCACTCCAGGGATATTTGATAACATCTAGGGACATTTTGGGTGCCATTATGAGAGAGTTGCTACTGGCATTTAGTGGATTTCAGAGATTTTCAATGCATGGGACAGTGTTCCCCACAGCCAACAAATAGTTTCCTGGCCCCAAATATCTATAATGCTGGAGTCAAGAAATGTGTCTGTAGCTGGGTGTGTTGGCACATGCCAGTAATCCCAGTGGCTCCAGAGGCTGAGGTAGGAGGATTGCAAATTCAAAGCCAGCCTCAGCAAAAGGGAGGTGCTAAGCAATTCACTGAGACCCTGTCTCTAAGTAAAATACAACAAAGGACTGGGGATATGGCTGTGTGGTCCAGTGCCCCTGAGTTCAATCTCTGTTACAAAAAATAAAAAAAGAAAAAGAAAAGAAAAGAAATGCTGATGTAGTGAAACTAGACCACTCATACATTAACAATGATTTGGTGTGCCTTCTTTTATCATTTTTGATAAAAAATTTAATATGTATTTATGACAAGAATTCAAAGTGTTTGATTTACAAAGTGGAAAATTCCTGAAATTTCAGATAAAAAATAATCACTCTTAGGATTTTCATGTCTTCATTAATATATTCACATACTTATAAACATATTAATTTTTAAACAAAAAGTATAGTACTACATGTACTTTTCTATAGCTTACTGATTTCACAAGGACATGGCACTGTGTTAACATGTCTATCTTCCCACTGTCTATATGCACCACAAATTTACCTTACCAATCCCCTTTTGACTAGCATTTAGGGGGTTTGTTTGTTTTTGTAGTGTTAGGGATAGAACTTTGGACATCGTACATGCTAGACAAGTACTCTATCAGTGAACTATACCCCCAGACCAGTATTTGGTGTTTTCTATGTCACATTACTATGGCTTCCATCACAGTGATCATATTTATGTGTAAATCTCTGAATCCTTGAGAGAGTATTTCTTTAGGGTACCTTTTGTTGTTGTTTTGTAGGATACTTTTGGGGGGGTTGCGGTACTGGGGATCTCACCCAGGGCCTGGTACGTACTGGGTGTTTTAGTCAGGTTTTGCATCACTATGACCAAAATATCCTCCAAGAACAACTTAGAGGAAGGAAAGCTTATTCAGCCTCAAGGTGTCAGAGGTTTGAGTCCATAGATGGCTGAATCCATTGCTCTGAGCCCAAGGTGAAGCAGAAAAACATGAGGAAATGGCACTGCAGTGGGAAGCTGCTCCTTTCATTGCAGCAAGGAAACAGAGAGGGAAGCAAGGAAGGGGCCACATGAAGTTGCATCCTTCCAGGACATACCCCCAGTGATCCATCTCTTCCAGCCATTCTGCATGTTATAGCTTTCATAATCTAATCATTTTACCTCTGAATATTCTTACATTAACAGGAACTTTGTGGGGACACCTCATATCCCAACCATAACACTGAGTAAGCTGTCTACCAGATAGGATACTTTTAAAGGTATAATTATAGGATAATGGGTATGCTAATTTAAAAAATTGAGAGATGTTGTTATATTTCTCTCCAAAATTGTAATGGAGACCTTCTGAAAGCAGTTGAACAACACACAAAAAGAGCCATAGGTATGGTAATGCTCTATTTATAGGAATGTCACATAAGGAAATAGCCTAAAATATGTAAAAAAAATTACAAAGATGTTCTTTCATGCTGTTGTTATAGAAACAAAATATTGGAAACAACTTCTAAATGTCTAACAATGGGCATATGGTTAAATTCTAAAAATCATGATCATTGTTGATTTAAAAAGCAGAACTCAAAACTATGTTCACTATGATTATAATTAAATATGAAATAGTATACATGTGACAAAAAGGGGAAACAAATATGGAAAATAAGATAGATCTGTCACGGAAGTAGAATGATAGAGTGATTTTCCCCAGAAACTGTACATTGTATGACTTTCAGAATTTTAAATAAAGTATTCATAAAAATGTTGATGCCTCAAAATGTTGGCTGATATAAAAAAGACAAAGATTTCAATCTAGAGACCCGCATTTGCCTAAATCAGAAGAAAAGAAACATCTCAGCCTATTAAGCTTTCTATGCATCCTTGTACATTTTAGTAAAGAATAAAATAGTGATTAGTGTGAATCTTGAATTTTCTTGAACTAATTCAGGCAAAGCACCCTCATGAGGCATGGCATAGATATTTATTTCCAGCCAGCATCTTGGAAAATATTGCCAGGAAGAAAGAAGGTTATTGTTTCAATAGCTGCAATATCCTTTCTTTTCTCCAGTCAGCTAATATATTTTAATATTATAATGTGGTCAGATTTCATTTATGATTATAGGACCCTTTATGTGTAGGTAAGGTAGCATTATATTAAAGGTGTTTCATATTTATCAAAACAATATCAAATCTTCTATCAAGTCCCAAAATGAATATTTAAACACAAATATTTAAATTTTTCAATTAAGGCTGTCTCAGAAATTTGTAGAAGCCATTTTAGAAGTTAATATTAGTCCTATAGTTCAATAAAATAGATAAAAATTAGAAAGTTTTAGTTTGGTCTTAGAATTTCTAAATTTAACCTGGGATGTATAAAAAGAACTTGTTTTACATGGTATAGTAAACATGTTTTTTAGCCTTCAACCAGAAAAAAATATTGCAGTAACCACAGGGTGAATTCATTGTATTCTTAGAAATGTGCTTTTCCTCCTTTTCTTTGACATGGCTTGTATGATGCTTTTGAGTCTAGACTTTTTATAATGCTGGTACCTCAATTAGCTGAGATGAGAACGAGTAAGCACTGTTGGCAGAGACCTGCTGGCAAGAGCAATTTTCTCAGCTATTTCTATTTCTTGCAGTGACTCTTATAAAAGAAGCTTTTTGAGGCCAGGTTTGGACTGTGAGTTCAAGATGGAGAGTGTCCCCTGTAATTGCCTGTCTTGGCTTAGTACAGAGTGACTTTATTTCAGAAGTTTGGGGTGGAGGGTCAAGCTGGGTATGCTCAAAGTACTGCTGAATGGATTCTAATTTCTTGGAAGGCCTTTCAGGCCCTTTTTCTATAAAAGTCCATTTTAGCGAGTGAATAAATATTAGGCATTTGGCCCATTCTGGTTTTCTAAAAGTTAGAAGGGCTCTTCAGTCACCTCTTTTTTTTCCCATAGGAAAAACAAAGTGTGACTGGGTTAAGTATTGAATAAAATTTGTACGCCTCTGCTGGAAACAAGTGGAATTTTTCATTAGTTTGTTCCCATTAGTGTGTTGGAGCTTTGGGGCACTGAGTAATAGTAGTTCTTCAACAGAATCACAAAAACTTTGTGCTGCACAGTATTGAGGATGCATGAACAGGCTTGGAACAACTTTTATGTAGAAGTCTTTATAATTTTCTACCTCTTAAAATTGTCATTTAAAGAAAAGCTGAGTTCTTGCTAGCTGGATACACTGCAGGAATTTTTGGTAACCTTTTGCCCTTATTTTGACAATTTGAGTCCAAAGGTTTGGGGTTTTTTCCCCTCTCTCTTATTTCATCTTTCGAGTTCTGTACTAAGTAATGTTTTAAAGTCAAAAAGTTGCTTCTAGAAGTAAGAGCACTCTTTTTTTTTGTAGTTCAATAGTGGCATACCAGCCAGCTGGAGACAATAGTCACACCTTTGATGTCACAGCAATGTTCAAGTCTATTTGGATCTTCCTTGGGATCTTCAGTGGATCTTTTGCCATGGGTGCTGCTACTGGAGTGGTGACAGCTTTAATATCCTTTTATCATTGTTCATTTTTTCTTGTAAACCTCACAAGGTAGTTTAGCCCTGTAATCCATGATTTCTCCTAGTTCCATGATTGGAATTGTGTTATAATTATTAACCTTATAACCAAGTGCTTGGTCTGAAAATCTAAAGCAATAATCTTTGTCACTAAGTAAATTAAAGAATTTCATTGCTTTGCATAGACCTCAGAGCCCTAAATCTTTTCTACAATAATCTACTTAGATCCAGAATCTCTATGATGGTAAATTTTAAAATTGTGGATTAAATTGATGTAAAGGTAGATATACTCTGAAGAGCTTTTGGCCATTGTATGTTGCCAGTCAGCCTGGCAGTCTTCTGCTCTTCATTTACTTGGACAGACAGGAGATGTACAACCTGATGTTACATGAACAAAATATGGTACCTTGGTGAAGACATACGGGATTTCATCCCAGATCTCCCAATTTTAAACTTTGTGCTCTAGAGCCCTGGACTGGGAGGCCAAAGGGCTTGGGTTGTAGTCTTGATACTGCCACTAGTTAGCTATGAGAAGTGCTAGGCAGGTTATTTGTATATTCATTCCAAAGATATTTTCTGATTGTCTGCTACATGCCAGATGCTATGCTGTGGGTATTAAAGATAAACAAGGCAAATGTGGCCCCTGCCTGCCTGGAGGTTCTGGTGTTGTGGTAGGTGCAAACATAATAGAAACTTTGACACTTTGCCTCTTTGGGTCTCAGTGTAGGAAAGTGGAGGGTGGGGACAGGAGAAAAGTCCAATAGAATTTGATGTTAAGGAGTTTCCAGCTATAAATCTTCTAAGATACTTTTATATAAAACAAATGAATAATTCTTTTTTGAGAAGCTCTTAGTTTGGTATACACTGTGGAAGAGACTTGTCTGGTGTTTTTTGTGGTTGAATTGAGGCATGAAGGACAGCAAAATAATTCCAAAGGAGACAGAACAGATATTATCTCTTCCCCGTAATAGATTCCTTGAGAGTAGAAGTATATCTTGTTCATCATTTTGTTATGGTACAGAGTTGCCAAAGTGACTCTAGATTCTAGCTCAACATTTTTCACAACTTGGCATAGATCCTTCCATATTCAACCAGCAAATACTTTTTAGACTAGTATAAAGTGAGTTAAGTGCCTCAGTTTCTTCATTGTGTAATGAATCCTCCACATCACAGATGTGTTAGAGGGTCAAATAAATGTGAAATCTCATAGAATTATGTTTTTATAAATGTAAATTGATAGAATTCTGGACTCTCTTGCTTTGGACCACAGCATCAAAGTTGGCATGTTGTACGTGCAATCTGTTGCTCTTGTTTACTTGTCGTCTACCATGTGATTTCTGGCAAGATATGATACACATAAAGCAATAGGAGTGGCTAAGCTATGACACTTCCTCTGAAGGGACTCCTCAGTAAGATGCTCATTCTAAGTTCCTTTACCTTGGTGCCTCCTTATTCTGTGGCTTTTGTGTTAGAAGAGCTAGAGAATCCTTCTCTTGATTTCATGGTTCCCATGCTTCGATGTTTATTTTTCTAGTCACACATTTGTATTCCAAGAACTCGTTACCAGGCTTAACTGTCTCACGTGACAAAGTTCACCAAGTTGCGGGAGTTTCAGTTGCTGGAGACAGGCTTGTTCTTCTTGATGTCCTGGAGCACCTTTCTATTGGCTGAAGCATGGGGCTTCACAGGTGGGTTACTTTCTCCTTTTCATTGTAAACTCTTGCAAGGAGTGACTTAGTGAGCCACTTCTGCAAGTGGATCATCTTCATATTTGAACATACTTATTGGAATGTAAACAAAATTTTCACACTTTGGAATGGATTTAAACACTTTGGAATGTAAACAGAATTTTCAGTGGAAGTTGTTCCTCAACAAAGTAAGTCATAGTAAATGAAAATGTTAATCCTATGCATATAATTGGCTTCTGTAAAACAAAAGCCTTGTGTAAAAGTTGGGAGCCATTCTTTTATGTGAACTTGGAATTTGTTGTCTTTATAGGTGTTGTTGCAGTATTGTTTTGTGGCATCACACAAGCCCATTATACATACAATAATTTATCTACGGAGTCTCAGCATAGAACAAAACAGGTAATAGAAACTTTATAGTTTGTGAATAAATTTTCCTCCTTTCAGCATACGGATTTTCTTAAAATAGTCTTTAATTTGTTCAAGGTATTGTCTACTCTTCCTTTGACTTTAGAAATAGATGAGACTGGCAAGCTAGAGAGTGATGGCTTATTTATGGTGGAGATAGGTCAGAGAACAGCCAGGGCCTATTATTGTATTTCCAGTAACCAGTTATTTAGCTTTGTCTCTTAGCCTAATGCAGCCTCTTTTAAGAGCAATGCTTTAGAAACTCTCTCTAGCTTGGTTAGAACTGGTGCTATGTGATAAGATTAATTTCTAATCTAACTAGATCTGCTGGGCCATAGAGCACTAACTTCCTTCAGTCTTCACTCTGGCCCTGCAAAACCTCTGTTTCCAGGAACCCCAGGGGACTGTACCAGTAATTGGGTACTGAATGATCATTGGCACAGGGTACCTGAAAGGAATTATAAAGAAAATAGGCATATAATTTTCCAGTCTTAGGTTGTATATGGGTAAATAAATAAACAAAATGTACTATCTGGAATAGAAACATGTGCATTCTTGATGATTATTATAGTAAGAATTACGAGCTTTCAGTTTTGCCAGATGATTTCGAGATGAGCCAGGAAAGGATTGACACTAGAGCAGGAGCAACAGTTTCTTTCTGTTGGCCCTGGAGTGGCAGGTTTAATTTATGTCCTATGTCTTCCCCAGCCCTTCAAAAGAAAGTAATCTCCTCCCCTAAGCATATACACTGGGGTTATACATCTTTTTATAAATTAATTCAGTGTACTAAGTGTAGAGGAGAAAATCAACTTGGGGGGTGTTCACAGAGTAAGAGTTTCCATTCTTGTTACTAATGAGAAACTTGTGTTCAACTGATAGGAATCCTAGATCATGTGCTTCAGAATTTGTGGCATTATAGGCCATCAGAGAAGCGGGGAAATGGTTTGAGGCTTCAGGATCTGGATGGCTATCATAAAGGCAATGGCATACCTTCAAGGATGGGAAGGATTTGAAAGGCCTAAGGGGAACAAAGGCATAAATTTAAAAGGAGGCAATGAAGTGTAGAGCAGGGGCTCACCAACTATAGTCTTCAGGTCAAATCCAGCCCTTGCCAGTCTGTTAGCTAAGAATGGGTTTTACATTTTTAAATGATTAAGAAAAGATCACAAAAAGATTCTGTGACCCATGAAATTTATATGGAAATCACGTTTCAATGTCCATTAAAGGTTTTATTGGCACACAACCACACATACTCTTAAAAAGTGTATATAGCTTAGGGCTACTTTTGTGCTACACAGACTCAGTTAAGCAGTCATGACCTGTAAACCCTCAAATATTTACTCTTTGGAAAAGTTTGCCAACCCCTATGTTGTAGATTAAAGCTGGGACTCTACAGTCCCTGTATTGTGTTCTACTACTTAACTGGCTGTGTAATCAGAAGCAAGTTACATAACTTCTTCGTGCATCAGTTCTTTAAAATAAAATAATGCCAGGCATAGTGGTGCATGCCAGTTGCCCCAGCTCTTTGGCAGGCTGAGGTGGGAAGACTGAGTCCTGGAATTCAAGACCAGCCTAGACCACATAGTGAGACCCATCTAAAAAGCAAAACAAAAAACACAAGGAATGGGTATATAGTTCTAGTGGTAGAGCACTTGCCTAGCATGTCTGAGGCTCCAGGTTTGATCCCAGCACCACAAACAAAACTAAACAAAATAAAATAAAATAGAGATAATAATAGTACTTAACTCACAGAGTTGGGTTTTTTTCTTCTTTTTTTTAATTTTATTTTTCTCACAAAGTTTTTTTGAGATAAAATCAAGATAATGTACATGAAATCCTTAGTTTAATATCAGGCATATACTAAAAACTAGATAAAGTGTAACTATTATTATTAAACAAGTAGGAATAATAGCATATTAGATCAGTTAAATAAATTTAAACATAACTTACTTATTTTAATGTTCATTGTCATTTTTTGATAATAAGCCAAGTCTGCTTTAAGAAGATGAACTATCAGGAGCAGTGGTACACATTTGTAATCCCAGCAACCTGGGAAGCTAAAGCAGAATTTCAAGTTTGAGGCCAGCCTCAGCAACTTAGCAAGGCCCCTCTCAAAATGAAAAGTAAAAAGGACTGGGTATGTTGCCCAGTGGTAGAGCACCCCTGTGTTCACTCCCTGGTACTACAAAAAAAATGAAAAATTAAATAAAGAAAGGAAAAAGAAGTAGAAAATTAACTAATTTGCCTAAGGCCCTACACAGTTAGCAAGTGGGGAAGGCCAGGTTCACGCCTAAGCACTATGATTCCTGAGCCCATGTTCTTAATCTCTTTCTGGGTTTTATTGTCCAGAGGGCTCATGAGGAAGAGCAGGGATAGATAACTGTAATGGTCAGAGAGATATCAACCTATGTAAGGCCTTCACTTCATTCAGCAAATCTTGTACATTTGCTGTTAGTGATACTTGGGGAGGCAGTGACGTTAATGGGGTGGGGTGGGCAGGAAGCAAGGGAAGGCACCAAGTACAGGACTCTAGTGCATAAGCCCTGTCTTTAGGAGGCTACCTCCCTGAGGGATAAGACCCATAAAAAAGTAAGGTCAGCAGCAAGTCAGTGAAACCATCGTGGTCCTGCAGCACTCAATGCCAGGATGAAAAGAAGGTGAATTAGCCAGGAGCGGTGGCACATGCCTCTCATCCCAGAGGATTGGGAGGCTGAGGCAGGAGGATCACAAATTCAAAGCCAGCCTCAGCAACTTAGTAAGGCCCTAAGCAACTCAGCGAGTTCCTTTCTCTAAATAAAAAAAGCAGGGCTGGGGGTTGTTGGGTGGGGATGTGGCTCAGTGGTTAAGTACCCCTGGGTTCAATCCCCAGTACCAAAAGAAAAGAAGAAATTGAATTGCATCTTTATAGATTGTAGAGAGGAAAGTATCTTGAAACTGCTGTTTTTAGAGATTCACTGTGGGGTAGGAAATGGGGGTATCAGGAATACCAGTTAGGGTCCCCTTGTAGCATTATGGGTGGGAAGTGATGAAAGGTAAACTAGGGCAGTAGAGGACACAAGAAACCTTCCAAAAGAAAAATTGACAGAGTTAGGAGGTAGAGGAGAAGACTGAAGATGGGGATTCAAGCGATGGGAAGAGACAATTCCTACTCTTTCTATGGGACTGGAAATGTCACCTCTATATTTGCTCCCCTCTGAGTCATATATTTTGGGTTTATGCATGAAGTTCACATATGTAAAGTATCTGTTTCATTATCCTAGTAATACTCATGTTTTAAAATTGTGT
This sequence comes from Glaucomys volans, assembly GCA_020662805.1. Taxonomy (NCBI): domain Eukaryota; kingdom Metazoa; phylum Chordata; class Mammalia; order Rodentia; family Sciuridae; genus Glaucomys; species Glaucomys volans. The sequence goes on along the minus strand of JAJEJO010000092.1, from coordinate 1,585,699 downwards.
GACTTAATTTATTTACTGGACTAACCTTTTAAAATTTTGTTTCAGTTGTTTGAGCTTCTCAATTTCTTGGCAGAGAATTTCATCTTCTCCTACATGGGACTAACACTGTTCACCTTCCAGAATCATGTCTTTAACCCAACGTTTGTAGTAGGAGCATTCGTATCCTTTATCATGTGTTCTGTTTTGAAAACTATTTTAATTGAGATTTTCAATTGGTTTTTGAACATATGACTGATAAGAATACATTTAAATATGTAAAATTTTCCTCTGAGTAAAACAAATAAGGATTTCAACTCTTTTCTATTCTATTCTATTCTATTGATTTTATTGTTATTTTTATTTCTGTTTATTACACAAATAATATTGAGAGATTGAAATGACCAAACAATGTTGTACCATTCTGCCAACCCCCAAAGGTAGCCCTGTTTGTCTTCTGTTACTTAAGAGAAGGAAGAGAATTTGAATACTGAGGAACAGTTAGCAGCCTGTGCCACAGAGCAGTAGGTGAAAGATGAGAAAAGCTTAAACGAGGCCCCTTTCTTTCCCTTCTTTTTTTTTCTCTTCCATATGAGCACATTGAGTCTTTAAAAACAAATTAAAGGGAAGAAGCTGAGAATATAAAAGAGAGCCAACAAAAATGTCAGCTCATGAGAAGATAGAATTGGAATCCCAAGCATATGAGGAGGAATTGGCCTTCACTTGGAAGATGGACAGCTGTACCTTTATTATAGGAGAGGATAGGGCATGTGAAGAGGAAGATACACCTGTTGGGTGGAGCTCTTAGCTGATGGCTTCCATTTTTATCTGTGAAGTAGAAGGTGAGGCCATCTTCTGAGAGTGAAATAGAGAGGTGTATCTGTTATCTATTGTATGACAAATTACTCAGAACTTAGCTTAAAACAATAAACATTCTTTACTTCACACAGTTTTTGAGGGTCAGGAATCCTTGAACAGTTCATCTGGGTGATTCTGGCTCCAGGATTTCTCAGGAGACTGCAGTCATGCTGTTGGCAGGGACTGCACTTAAGACTTGCCTGTTGCTGGAGGTTCCACTCCAAGTTATTCACATGGCTGTTGGCAGAAAGCTCCTGTCCTGCTCCACAGGGACCTCTCCATAGGGCAGCTTACCATGAGAGCACCAAGATGTTAGCTGAAGTACCTATTATAACCTAATCTTGGAAGTGGCATACCGTCACCATTTCTGCAATGTTCTGTTGGTCACACAGACCAATCCTGGTACAATGTGAGTGGGGATTATACAAGGGGAACATCTTGGAGACTGACTTCCATAGATGATAGGAGTTTTGAGGAAGGTGGAGAAAGTTTATAAAATACTTGCAGAGAGTGGGAGAGTGAGTTGACCAATGAAATGCAATAGGATTGTTGAACAGTAAGTAGGAATCCATTTGAGTTTGAGGAACAGGTATTATAGCAAGAGAACAAATGTGCCCTGTCCTGTGTCTGTATCCAGAAGGACTCAGCTGTAAGCATGGAGAAAAGAGATAGTTGGGTGCATCCAAGTTTTGGATTTCCTTGGGTGGGTACAGTCTAATCAGAGAGGGGCAAAGCTAATATTCGGATATTGGAAAGACATGAATAAGAAAGGGAGTGAATAAAGTAGAGGACTGAAAGATAGAGGAAAAAGTAGACCCATCTTTAGATTGGAGGTTCCAGTGAAGTGAAAGAGTGATCATAATGGAACAGTTGAATGCAAAATATAGAAAGAAAAATTTTGGTCGAAGAGATGAATATTTGAATAAGTGATTTTCAAAAGTTATTTATTTAAAAAAGCTCAGAATGAAGGTTCTGCCAATGAGATTGGTATAATTTAAAAAAAAACTCAATATAAGATCTCTGTTAGAAAGTAAGATATTACTGAGATGCCATTCTGCGGAGTTTACTGGCCAAAAAGATTAAATGCTATTAATAAGAGAAGAACCTTAGCTGAAGGACAACCATGAGATTAGTAATTTCATGTCCTGTGAATATTTGAGAAATTTTTGAGCAGTCATGTGGCTTGATCTAATGTACTCAATCTGGAAATAAGGTTAAATATTCTCTATAGGCCCTTATATCTGTCAGGAACTCAAATTCCTCAATTTAAAAATTTTGTAAAAATTGACTCTTAACAGGAGAGAGCTGTTCTCTTTGTGCCCTACATTAGGTAAAATGTAGGTTTAGTTTCATGTGACAAAGACTCAAATTTAAGTTACATTTAAACAAGACAAGTTTCTTTTTCATGTAGAAGTCAGCTGGTGTGTCCACAGAGTCATCAGGGACCCAAGCAACCTTGTTGTTCTTCTTCTTAGGAATTTGTTCTTGTTCTTGCAGTCCAAGATGTCTCACCCCTATGTCTGCCATTTGCCTTTGAAGGCAGAAATGTGTGTACATCAGTTCCATTTAAACATCACTTGTTACACTTACATGCAAGTGAGGCTGGGAATCATAGTCTTTAGGTAGCTATGTACCCAAATAAAAATAGGGAGTGGGAGGGAAGAGTGTCCACTACTATAGAGGCTAGGAAGAATGATACTGGGAGAATTAGCAGTTGCTGCTATAGGAATCCACATGCTTTATTTTATTGTTCTTCTTTTATTTTAGGAAATCACTATTTTAGATAATTTTTATTTTAGAATAAAATCATTGTGATGATAATACTGTTCTCATATACCCTCCACACAGTTTACCCTGTTATTAACATCTTAGCCTGGTACATTTTGTCACAATAAATGAGCCAGTATTAATACATTATTATTAACTAAAGTTCACACTGTATTCTGATTCCCATGAATTTTCCCTAATGTCCTTTTTATGCTTCAGGGTCCCATCCAGAATACCACATTACATTTTGTTGTTGTGTCTCTTTAAGTTCTGCTTAACTGTGACAGTTATTCACCTATTCCTTGTTTTTGAGGACCCTTGGCAGTTTTGAGGCAGACTGGTTGAGTGTTCTCAACTGGAATTTGTCTGGTGTTTTCCCCATGATTAGATTAGGATTATGTGTTCTTTGGGAGGAACACCTCAAAAGTACCACTCCCTTAGGCCCCCTGAGCCTTTTCTGCCTCAACCTAATAATTGGCCATTTCTCGAATGATTCCTGATTCATTTTATTGGAGAATGGTATTAGAAACCAAGATCTAGACACTCGATGTGCTCATCACTACTGAGTGTCCTAGATTCTAGTCCCTAGCAGCTGTAGAGCAAGGAGATATAGATATAGATATAGATATAGATATAGATATAGATATAGATATAGATATAGATATAGATATATATACCGAGTGATGTAGTCACAAGTCACATTCATCTATAAATCTTTTGTTTTGTAACCATTTGTATCTCCATTAAGCTAAACATGAGTTCATACTGAAGCTTAAAATGTAATCCATTACTGCCTGGATCATTCTGACCTTGTTTCCTTGCTGATCTCTAAACTTCCATTCTGTCAGTGAGAAACTTGGCTCCTACCATTTGTCATCCATTTATCTAATTGTTCAGTTCGGTTTATATGAACTGTCATGGACTGCTTAAGGATGGGGATATGTTTTGAGAAATGGTTCATTAGGCAGTTTTTATGTGAATATCGTAGTCTGTATTTCTACAAACGTAGGTGGCTTAGGCCAATCATTGGACATGGCCTCGGTGTATTAAGAGACTTGGTAAACATGAGGCACATGAGACTGTTGCTGGTGTACGGGATGCTGTTTTACAATAAACTTTTTATTTTGTAAGTTGAAGGAGTGCATTTTAAAATAATGATTAAAAGTGTAGTGTGATAAATACATAAACCAGTAACAATCATTTATTATCCTTATCAAGTATTACATACTCTCCATGATTATACATGCTGTACTTTTTAATGACTAGTGGAACAGCATATTTGTTTCCACCGAGTAAAGTGCTGTACTTGGATGTTATAACAGCTTCAACATCACTAGGCAATGGGAATTCTTCACCTTCATTATAATCTTATGGGACCTGTGGTATATACAGTCTATCATCGATTGAAACATTACATGGTGCATGACTGTTTAACAGTATCAGAATTATTAATCAGTACTCCCATGGGAGTACTTTATCAATAGGCACATGATTTGTATGTGCTCGTCTTTTAGTCTTACAGACTGCATACTTTTCCAAGGTTACTAAGGTCAGCACTCTTTCTGCCATGTTATTTTATTTTCAATATTAAATTTCCCTTTATATTCCTTTTAGGAAATGATATTGGGACTGTATTGTGACCCCTGAAATGAAAATTGTTATTATAAAGCAGGAGTTTCTATAAAACAAAGTAAAGAAAAAGACACTAATATTGGTTTCTAGTTAAAACCAATCTTAAGTCACCTAAGCCTGTCCTTTGCCGCAAGTTGGAAGTATAGATTCAGTGGGATGCATCAGGGCTTGCAGGAATTTCAGTGGTGTTAAAGTGGCTGAGCTGCTATTTGTTCTTAGAAAGGAAGGGGAAATTTAGCTAACATTACTCTTCCTATCAACCCTGACAATGAAAATGAATTAGCCTATTATATTAATAATCTTAAGTATATATTAATGAAGCTCTACTTTGAAACATACCTTAATTCATCTAATGAATTTCTTATATGTTAAGCCTATACTGTCCAATTTGGTAGCAACTAGCCATGTGTGATTATTTAAATTTAAATTAATAAACATGATATAAGGATTAAAATTTCACTTCCTCAGTCACATTTGCCACATTTTAGGTGGTCACTGTATTGAACAGTGTAGATACAAACAATTTCTGTACTGCAGAAAATTATGTTGAACAGCATTGTGTTAGACAGTGGAATCGAGAGACTGGGTTAAAAACTGAGTTCCCTAAAATGGCTTTTCACTATCTTGAATATATAGCCTAAATAATGTCAATAGTTAGAAGAAATGATCCTTAACTGATTAATAATTTAGGTTGCTATTTTCTTGGGAAGAGCTGCCAATATTTACCCATTGTCTTTCTTACTTAATTTGGGTAGAAGAAGTAAGATTGGATCAAATTTTCAACATATGATGATGTTTGCTGGTAAGTTATAAATTTCTTCTCTTGCCTTCCCCAAGTAATCATTCATAACACAGATTATATGCCATTATATTTATGTGATTTGAAGCTGAAATATTATGTCCCTAATAAAGAACTATTTGAAACATGGACATTGCATAATCAAGGTGAAAATTCTTACAGTATCTCATTCCCTTCAATAGAACCTTTTTCACATTCTGGTTGCAAATCCTTGGTTCAAAAATATGTCAGTGCCAGGAAAGAAAGATAAAGATGAATGCAATTTTCATTCAAAAATATGTAAGTGAATGTTTATAGCAATTCTGTTCATAATTGCCAAAAACCTGGCAACAACCCACATGTCTTTTTATGGGTAAATAGAGAAACAAACCTGGTCCATCCATGCCATGGAGTACCACTTAGCATCAAAAACTGTTTGTGTTAGTTACTTTTTCATCACTGTGACCAAAGTATCTGACAGAAACAACTTAGAAGAGGAAAAGTTTATTTTGGCTCATGGTTTCACAGGTCGGAGTCCATGGTCAGCTGACTCTATTGCTCTGGGCCTGAGGTGAGGCAGAACATGAAAGAAGGGCCTGTTGGAGGAAAGCTGCTTAGTTTAGGACCACCAGGAAGTGTGGGTGGGAGCATACAGGGGGTCATGATAAAATCTCCCAGGGCACATCCCCAGTGATATACCTCCTCCAGCCACACCCCAGTTACCACCCAGTAGAGTAGTCCTTTCAAATTAATTCATCAGATGGATTAATCAACTGATTAGATCACAGCTCCAATAATATGATCATTTCACTTCCTGCATTAACATGGGAGCCTTGGAGGTCACTTCAAATCCAAGCCATCGCACTAATGATGCACACAAATACATGGATGAATTTCAGAGGCACTATGCTGAGGGAAAGAAGCTGGTCTCAAAGGTTGGATGCTCTATGATTCCATTCACATGACATTCTCAAAAAGACAGAATCATGTCAATAGAGAACAATTGGGTTTAGCAGGGTGACTAAGAGGTAGGACTAAAAGGAGGTATCACAGAGGTATTTGGGGTAAGATGAAACTTCTGCATCTTGATTATGGCAGTGCTCTACTCATTGTTAGAACTCATGGAACTGTGTATCAAAATATGAATTCTTCATGTAAATTAAAAATAAATTTTAAAAAAGTATAAAATATCAACACGTCAGTATCATACTAATTCTATTGCTACTTATATATATATTTAGATGTATTAATATTTATTTCATGTTTGTTCCCCTGCTTCTAAGTTTTAGGACATGTTTTATATCTCTGAATTTATGAAGCTTGTGTTGGCAATGAGTTATTGAAGGAATACCTCTTCCAATCCCTTGTAGGCCTTCGTGGTGCAATGGCATTTGCCTTGGCCATTCGAGACACTGCCACTTATGCTCGGCAAATGATGTTCAGCACCACACTTCTGATTGTGTTCTTTACTGTGTGGGTATTTGGAGGTGGCACCACTGCCATGCTCTCATGCTTGCATATAAGGTAAGTAGAAACTGGGGGCCTCATTTTAATATGAAATTTTAATTCAGTTTTTTGTTTAGTCATGAGAAGCTTTGGTGACTCTGTAATGTGTCATTTTTTTCTTTTTAAAAGTATAGAAGAGATATTACAGAAAAATGAAATTATGTAAAAAAAAGTAAATAAAAACCATCATTAACACTTTGAAGGATATCTTTTCAGATCTTTTGCTATGCATTGTATGTATTTCAAACAAAAATTGCAACACTAAAGGTACTCTTGTAGACTAGTTTTTAAACGTAATATAGCGTGGACATTTATACTAGTATTTGTCATTATTTGAATGGCTGCATATATCCTGATTTACTTAATCAAATTCCTGTTGGATTTTTGTATTGTTTTTAAGATTTTTCTAGCACCATTACCACCATTGAGAATTTTGCTGTTACTGTCAACAATGTGAACATTCTGAAGTGTGTACACAACCATGCAATTGTTTGATTCTTTCCTTAGGAGGCATTTCTAGAAATGGAATTGCTTAGTCAAAAGGATGTGTATGGCTGGGCATGGTGGCACATGCCTGTAATTCCAGTGACTTGGGAGGCCAAGGCAGGAGCATGACAAGTTTGAGGCCAGTCTCAGCAATTTAGCTAAAACTGCCTCAACATAAAAAGGGCTGGGGATGTAGCTCAGGGGTAAAGTTTCCCTGGGTGCAATTCCCAGTACCAAGAAAAAAAAAAGGACATGTATATATTGAAGGCTTTCAGTCTTATTATCAGTTTGGATCCATCTGTAATGGGTGAGACAGTCCAATTTACCCCAGCTCTAATCCATAATAAATGTTATCATTCTTTCTCATGTTTATGATCAGCACTGTTTCTAACCTAACAATCCAAGGCCAAGATCATGAGGCCCTAGTCTTCAATGCGTACTGGTTAATGTATTCTATTTGAAAGCTCCCTTGTATCTCAAGAGTTCTACATTTGTTTCCATGGATACAGTAGCCTGTGTTGCTGAAGCCTTTGTAGATTTTAGTTCTGTTTGGCTGAAAGTTCATAGATGTGAAGAGCTACCAGTCTTCCAGGATATGAAGGGTTCATTAGAGAAAACATTTCACATTTTATAGAGTCTGTTCTCTTTTTTTCCATTCTACTTTGCCTTTCTTTTAATATTGTAAAGATCAACCAGCCTTGAATCATGCTTTAAATGTTACTGCTATCTTATTCTCTCTTTGCTATTCATATCCCCTTTTTTATAATCTCTGTGTTGTGTGTAGTAACAATACACTGTAGCATATGTTCTTATAACCCTAATGTTCTTATAGACCTCATTATTGCTTCAAGAAACACCTGGAATTTATTGAGCACCTACTATGGGCTAGGCATTGTACTAAGTGTATTTAACAAATTTATCTAATTATAGTAACTCTGTTTTATAAATTAAGAAATAGAGGCTTAGGTTCTTAGTTGTCCAAGGTCATATGTATATATTGTAATACATTTATATGTATATACACATTAATAATATGCATATACATTTATATATACATATATATAAATTAAATGATAGAGGAGAGGAACCTCTGGTCTTGTTTAGTTTCTTCTGTACCACAATGCATCAAAAATTGAGAGTGGTACATTTCAAAGGACTAATCTCCTTTCTTTTCTCAATGGCTTACAAATGAAGACTCTCCTAAGGAGAACAAAATTAAATGTAAGATGATTTAGAAAAAGTAATACTCTTCAGTGGAGTGTCTAGGTTTAAGGAGAATCAGTTCTTTTCCCTCCACAAATAAACAAACAAAACACACATGCTTTACCATCCCTGCCAAGAGAAAAGCAAAACCAAAAACTTGCCTACTCACATAGAGCTTAATTTATGTCACTAGCTTTGAAACCTCTCTGGCTGGCCCCATATTGCCCATTCTGTAACACTGAATGGAGTGCAATTAAATACATTGCCTTATAGTCTTAGATTACTTGAGTTTTGTTTTGAGTTTTTCAGCCTCTTTGTGACAGAGGCTCTGTTTTAAGCTTTTCTTCCTGCCCTCTCAATTTGCCTAATATAATTTTGAGAATATTGAGGTATCCTGAAAGTTGAAGATGCATGCACACTTAAACTTAGCCTGGTGTTCTTGCCCTTCTTTACTAATTCTGCAATCTTGGGCAAGTTCTTTAACCTTTCAAAGCCTGTTTACTCATCTGTATCATGTACATCATAGTGGCTACCTCTTAGGGTTGTTGTGAGGATTCAGTGAGCTTATGTCTGCAAAGCTCTTTGCATAGCCTTTCAAATGTGCCTTTTGTCCATTCACTTGATGAATACTTACTGAGCACCAGCCATGTGCCAAGCACTGTTTTAAGCTCCAATTCAGTGATTCACAGTTAGGGACCATTTTGCCCACCAGGGGACAGTTGGCAATGTTTGGAGACATTTTTGATTGTCACAACTGGGAGAGGGGATTGCAACAGGTTTCTGCTGGGTAGAGGCCAGGGATGCTGGTAAACATCCTAGAGTGTCAGGGCAGGCTCATCCCCCAACCTGCCAACAAAGAATTATTTGGGTCAAAATGTCACTAATGCTAAGGTTAAAGAGCCCTGCTCTAGAGAAGGGCAGTGGTAATGAAAAGATACCTGATCTAGTAAAGTGTATACTACAGTGGGAAAAGACAGACAGTAAACTAGTAAACAAATGTACGCAACAAATTTAGATGATTGTTAAATGTGATGTCAGTCAAAGAAGGTACTTTGATACTGACTGGGGATTGGGGTATATGGAGAGGTCAGGGAAGTTCTCTGCAAGGTTACATTAGAGCTCAGTCTACCTGAGTGACAAGGTACTGTCAGATAATGATCAGGAAAAAGAATAGTCCGGGCAGAGAGAATAGCAAGTGCAAATACCAAAACAGGAACAAACCTGACCTATTAGATAAACAAAAAAGCTCATATAGTGGGGGCCAGTGATTTGAACAGTAGGTAGGAAATGAAATGGGCAAGATGCTATGGGAGTTAGGGATCTGCAAACTTCTGTAAAGGGACAGAGTGGAAAGATTTGGGGCTTTGCAGATATATGGTCTCTGCCTTAGCCACTCATCTCTGTTGCAGAAACAGCCATAGATGACATGTCAATCAATTGATGTGGCTCTGTTCCAACAAAACCTTATTGACAAAAATGGGGTACCAGATGTGGTGCATAGGCTTTAGTTTGTAAACCCCTGCTGTAAGGTCTTATAAGATATGCTGAAGAGTTTGGATTTTAAAATACAATTAGAAATCTGGATTATATTAAAGCAAGGGGAGTGACATGATCTAATTTGCAGTAGTAGAGGATCACTTTAACTGTCTTATAAACAGGGAATCCTCAGTGAATCAGAGTCAGCCAGCCATTCCTGTGTCCTTTCACATAATTCGTGACAGTCACATTTGGCTCCCTATCTACTGCACATGCTTTGCATTTCTCTATCTCTGAGCCTTTGCTCCTACTGTTCCCTCTGGCTGGAATTCTGTGTCACTCCCACTGATACAGCCAAGTGTCTCTTCCTTTGCCCCCTGTTCCTTTTGGAACCACTCTCTGTAACGTTGGGTTTCTCTATGATGGGCACTTACTTCATTTAGTTATATAATACAGTATTGTTGTAAGAGCTACCACTTAGCATTAAAGATGCATCAGATGCTCTTTTCTTATTTTTTATTTGTGCATTATAATTATACAGAATAGTGGGATTTGTTATGCCATAATCGCACCTGCACATAATATGTTCAGTTTTCTCCCCTTGGGCGTTCTCTTTCCCTCCCCTTCTCCCTCCCCCTAATCTACTTACTCTGCTCTACTGATCTACCTTCTATCATTATTATTTTTTTAATTAGTGCATTATCATTGTATAAGCAGGATGCATTGTGGTATATTTGTACATGGATATAGCATAACTACATAGATTTCATTCCCCTCTTAAAAGCTTTCGGTACATTTTCTCATTTAATCCTTGCACCAACTCTGTGTGGTAGTTACTAGCTCTATTTTCCAAATGAAAGAATTATGGTCCATAGGGCCACATAACTTGACTGAACTCACATAGCTCGATAGCAGCCAGGTGCAGATTTGAACCTAGTGTTCCCTGACAGCAAGCCCTTCATGATTCTGCTCCAACTGTGTCTGTTTCCCCCACTGGTCCGTGAGCTCCTTGAGGGCAGGGACCATGTTTAATTCATGTCTATGCCCTGTGCCTAGCACAGTGCCTGGCAAATAATAAGTGCTCTATAAATGTTTATTACATTGTATTGGCTTTGGTAATGTACCATCTGAGTGTTATAAATACACTTATCTTCAGACCACTAGATGTCACTTGAGATACATAAATGTGGTTAGATTTTAATGTGACTACGAAGACCTTAAACAGCATTTGCCCATTTTTAACAAAGTGAAAATGAGCCTTTCTTTGAATTTTGAATCTGGTCATGGCCATCTGTTTTCAAGTACTTGATCATGACAGCCTTGCCTTCCAGAGGTGTCTTGCATCATTCTCCTCCCTTGAGTATTACTTGTCCTTGGGGGTGCTGCTGCTACAGCTTCTCATACTACTTTTTTGTCTGTGTTGTCTGTAGTAGTTAACTTAATTGATAAACATTTGAGCACCTATTGTGTGTCAGGTACTGTGCTAGACTCTGGGGATACAGAGATGAATTGAGACATGGCCTTTACCCTCAAGGAGCTCACAGTCTTTTTGGGGAGACTGACAGGTAAATAACTATACTCTACTCTGCTAAGTATTGTGACCAAGGACTCTGGGAAGTGCTGCCAAAGCACAGAGGAAAATATAATCTGCTTGGAGGGGTCATAGAACAGTTACTTTGTAACTTAGCAAATAAGTAGGAAAATGAGAGAAAGCACATCTCTGTGCTAGAGGGAATGGCCTGAGTGAAGGCATGGAGGCCCTGAGAGGACAAGGATTTGGGGAGGTGTTGGTGGGCGTGGTTAGAAGAGAATGGTGGGGGATGAGGGTGGGAAGGTAGGCTGCAGGGTTGGGTGGCCACTAGTTTGTCAAGAGTCTTGAATGCCACGCAGAGCTTTAGACTTGCCCCTTTGGGATGTAAATCATTCTTGGAGTGTTCTGTGAAGGGAGTGACCCAATGAATTCTGCACATTAGGCACTAACTCTAGGGGAGAGCCTGGTGGTGGAAAGACTTACACTCTGGCCCCATGAATCAGAACGAGGGCCTATGCTGGAACAGCTGGGGTGGCAAGGACAGGAGACCTGAGGGGCAGGGTAGAGGAAGAAAGAAAAGAGTTGGTGAGTGCTCATATTTAGGGGTTAGCGAAGAGTCACAGAGAACTTCTTAATGAAGCTGTTCCCCAGGATATACAGGTAAAAAGAATTTTGAAGAACCAAGGCTAATAGCCTACCTTGAGGGAAAAGACTGAAATTGGACCCTCTCTTCTGTCATCATAACTGAATGTTGCCATGAAAGCTACAAATTCCCAAAACATGCAATTCCCTCCTGGAATTGCATTGTGCCAGCCTAGTTTTGGGAACTTTCCACTAGCTCTCATTCAGCAACTGGGCAGTGTTGCTCTTCCTGACTCTGCTTAGAGTGGACTTACATTCAGAGAAGAAATGCTATTTTACTGAAACTGGTAAGTGGGATTATAGGAATAGAATTCTTCACCCTGCTTGCCTTAGAATCCAAGCTGTTGCTAAGGAAAGTGACAGGAGACAAGAATGTACATCACCAACTGTAGAGCGGTAAGAAAACATTAACCATTCCATAGCTTCTGTGTTGAGAAGAGTAGTTTCCTGACAATGTACATATGTGACTAGGCCTTTTTTGGCTTCAGAATCTCACTTGCTCTTTGTGTTTTTCCTTTAGGGTTGGTGTTGATTCAGACCAAGAACATTTGGTAAATATGCGTTTGTGTTGTCCCTGGCATTTCTGTCACGTGTGCAGCCATTTGGAAAGAACACAGCCTCCTGTAGACTTCATGTCACTATTTAGATCCTGTCCTGTCTGCCTCAGCTTTTAACTGACTTCATTCCTGGCTTTTCTCACTGCTCGATAGAGACGAAACCACATTTTAGTTAGCTTGTAGTTATCAAGGGTGGCAGGTTTCCTATCTGTAGGCCATCCTGGGCTTTTGCCACAGAGGGGAGTAGTCTCTTAAGCACTCCTGGGTTTTCAAGTGACTGCTCTGGCACAGGGAGCCTTTTTCCACTTTGGTTTGCGCATGAAGGCTTGTCTCTGATGTCAGCCTCACTCCAGCTGCTCTTCCTGTGTAACTTTCAAATTGGATGACCAGCAGCTGGCCCTGAGAACTGCCTTGAAGCTTTTGAATCTTGAACTAGCCTTCCCTGTCTGCTCAGGAGGATGTACTTTCTTACCCTGTGCCTCAGACTTGGCCACATTTCCTTGCTTCCTTCCTTCCATGTGTCAGTTTCTCAGTTGTTCCTATGAACCCCAGCCTGCTGGATTGGGTGCAATGTAACTGGCTGCACTTTCTAGACTGACCACCCTTTTTTGTTTTTTTCTATCTGCTGTTTAATGGTTTCTGAGCACCACTGAATATGTGGCTCTGTATTAGACATATAATGAAAAATCAGAGAAATGAGGTTTTTGAAAAAGGAAAGCATCTCTTTCAAGACATGATTCTTGTTCTTGTCTGAAATAAGCACTTATATTTTTCTTTAGGGTGTGGTTAAAAAACGTTTGTAAGATTCATTTCCTAAGTGCTAATTTTGTTAGCTGTTGAGTGATGAATCCCTGTGTGTATGGAATATAGTAAGTATTCGCCTCTTTTGTGGTCAGAACCTTAAAGAAGAATTCCATGAACTTGAAATACTTGGACTAACGAGGCTGGATAAATATACATTGTGCCATACTGCTGGGTTAGTGTCCAAGTGGTTCTAGCTCCTCAATGCCTCTACCCCTGTGGCAAAACAAGAATAAAGTTATCATGCAGCTCACAGGACAAATTCCTGATTGTTGTCTGAATAAGTCTCCATCAACTGTGTCACCTCTATCACCAGAGGGGAAATGCAAATGGAATTACGGGGAAAGAGCCAGGTAGTTGACTCAGTTGTGATATACAGAGAAGAAGAAAAAAAATTTTCCCCTGTCTTCAAAACTCTGTGGATGTCTTGCTTATATTGTTTACTCAATAAATGTCTACAGGGAAGCACAGAGGAACATTATAATAGTAAATATGGAGTGGGGGGAGGCTGGATGTACAGGCATTAGTGTGGTGAGGCGGTGGGGAGATCTATAAATGAATTTGTCTTCAAGAAGTAGACACAAAATAAATAAATAAAAATAAAACAGAATACCATGGGCTGGAGATATAGCTCTGTATTAGAGCATGTGCTTAGTATAAACAAGGCCCTGCCTGGTTCCATCCCCAACACCAAGAAATAAATAAATAAATGTAAAAAGGAGGTGGAGGCATGCAAAGCCATACCTGGTGATGTGAAAGGAGATATAGAAGATGTTCTTCAGCACTTATAAACCCATACAGTGTCCTCAAACCTTTTTGTGTATTTACTGATCCATGTCAAGGAAAATGATAACTTTTTCTGAGGATTAGGGAAGACCGGAAGTAGCCAAAACCCAGAATCTAAACTCTGTGCTCTGAGAAACTCACAGAACCTTACAACATTAGCACTGGAAAGGGCCTTAGGGAGTCTCTAACGTTCCCATCTTATACATGAAGAAATTCGAGTCTGAGAGAGGTAAGAAGGTTTGCCCAAGCTAGTTAATGTCAGTGGGCCAGAAAGTCTTACTGCCCAACCACTGACCATACCATATTACAAATAATGACACAGTTTATATTTTTGGAAGCTATTTTAGAAGGTAGCCTGCTTGCTGTGTTCATTTTCTCTCCTCAGCAGTCAGGCTAACCTTGGAATTTCCCTACTTGTTTTTTATTTTGCTAGTATGCTAACAGCATAATAGTATCTTTGAATGCCAGTTACTTTTGAGACCCGTGACAGCTCCCAAAGATAGGAATGTTGGTGTGATGTTTTCTCCTTAAGCTGCTATTGTATTGGGGGTGTATGTATTTCAGATTTCAAAAGTGAATTATCCTACACTATTTAAGTGGCAATAGATTCATAAATTAGCAAGTCTTCTGAATAATAGAGATGTTCAGAAAAATATTTAAATTTCTTACTTCAAAGTTACAGCATACAAGCTATTAAATTTCTAATGTTACCCATGTTGGAAAGTTTCTTTTCTGTAGGCTCTAGTTCTGATTCTACTAAGGAATGACTCTACACAAACATGTTTGTGTATGTAATGAGTTTTCTATTATCTTTCTGCAGGGTGTTCCAGAAAATGAAAGGAGAACTACCAAGGCAGAGAGTGCTTGGCTCTTCCGGATATGGTACAACTTTGATCATAAGTATCCTTCATTGAGAAAAAAAGGATAGTATAGACACACAACAGTTGTTTTGTTTGTTTGTTTTATGGTGCCAGGGTTAGAACCCAGGGCCTTCCACATGTTAAGCATGCACTCTACCACTGAAAATTCCAGCCTCAGAACAACTATTTTGACTGTTGCCTTCTGAAAGTGGAATATAAAACCTACCTGTAGTCTTCCCTTTGTCCATCAGTGTATGGAGGAGGAAATTCACACAAGTGAATGCCTTTCCAAACCCCGGGAAACTAGCAGGGACTGTTTATTGTGGAGGCTGACTGTTTATGTGGAGGGAATCAAGAACCCAGATGTCATACTTTCTTCAACATACAGGTTTATTTATCAAGCAGACTTTAATATTTGTTGTCCTTAAGATAATGTAGTGAATCCTATAAAAGATATTTTGTTTGTTCTTGTTGGGGTACACGCTAGGGTAGAAGAGGAAAGGCTGCATTAGGGGAAAGCATGGAGATGAAATGAAACTGCAGTACTGATAGATACTGCAGTATTTAGGGACACACCTTTTCTTCCCTGATCTTTCCAAAGAACAGTAGACTCAATTCTACATTCAGAATGCCATAAATGGTGGTAGAATCATAGCTACTCAGGATCCTGAAGCAGGAGGATCCCAAGTTCAAGGCCAACCTGGACAACTTAGACTCTCTCTCAAAATAAAAATAAACTTGGGGATGTAGCTTAGTGGTGGACACATACCTAGCATGTGCAAGACCCTGAGTTCAATCCCCAGCATCACAAAAATGCCACAAATACCTAAATATTTTCATCAATGATCATATTTTCTTGTCCTATTGTAAATCTTTATAGCTCTACTTTGAATAGTGTTGATATTCTGTGTTCATAACAGTGTTGATATAGTGTTGAAAAAGCATGTTTAAATCATGCCTTTTAAAAAAACATTTTGCTACTCTTTTTTTTTTTTTATTGGTACTGGGGATTGAACCAAGGGGCACTGGACCACTGAGCCACATCTCCAGTCCTATTTTGTATTTTATTTAGAGACAGGGTCTTACTGAGTTGCTTAGGGCCTCGCTAAGTTGCTGAGGCTGGCTTTGAGCTCGCGATCCTCCTGCCTCAGCCTCCTAAGCGCTGGGATTATAGGCATGCGCCACCGCACCTGACTCATTTTGCTACTCTTAAGATATTTTTTATTTGAAATTTGAACCAGAAAAACGAAACCATGGAATTCTTTCAGGCTAAGATTTAGCAGTAGGTGAATGAAAATTTAGTTTAGGTTCCATTGAAGTAGCTTTGGGATAAGCATATAAAAACTGTTTTCTTTGCTGATCAGAGCCTTTGTATACTTAAGAAGAATGCACTTGACACAATTAGAAGCTACTACTTAATTGTGTTCTGTTTACCAGATATTTTCATTCACTTTTTTTTGGGGGGGGGTACCAGGAATTGAACTCAAGGGCATTTGACCACTGATCCACATCCCTGGCCCTTTTTAATATTTTATTTAGAGACAGGGTCTCTGAGTTGCTTAGTTCCTTGCTTTTGCTGAGACTGGCTTTGAACTCATGATCCTCCTGCCTCAGCCTCCTGAGCTTCTGGGATTACAGGCATGCACCACCACATCTGGCTGCATTCACTTTTTACAAGTATTTCAAAATTAAATTACTGTATGGAAACAGGAAGGCAAGCATATCTATGGTATTAAGGCTCCTATTAGGGAGAGAGAGCCTGTCTCTTTAAAATTGTTTAAAGATTATGCCATCACTTTTGGCTCCATTATCAGTGTTTTGGATATAAGCTATTTGCATGCCTCTTAGGGCTTTTCATCCCTCTGATTTAACAATTCTTTTAATTTTTTTCTGCATAAAATGTTCTGTACATTTTCTGCATTATATACAAACATTAAATGATCTTAATATAAATAATAATAGCTTATTTTTCTGTATATTCTTATAAAAGTAAACATGAAGACTTGTTTGATTCAGTACTAACCTATTAAGTCCTACACAAGATCTAGTCATGTTAATACCTGGTGCCCTGGTAGAATTAATTATTCATCATTCTAAATTTTGGTTCCTTTGGGTGTAGCTGGATTCCTTATTATAATTGAGGTATAACTTGAATACAATAAAGTACATGAATCTGAAATATACAGCTTAATGAACTTTGACCTATATTTACACCTGTGTGCCCACCATTCATATAAAGCTATATAGAAGCATTTCCAGCACCCTAGAAGGCTCCCTGTTTTCCTTTGCAATAGTAACACCATCCCTGCCACCCCCTAGAAAGGGGTAACCATGTTTCTGACTTCCATCAGCATACATATGTTTTATCCATTCTTGATCCCCACATAAATGGATCATATATTGTGTGTTCTTTTGAGTTTTACTTCCTTTGCTCAGTATCTTCCCTGTGATTTATGTTGTTGTATATAATAGTGATTCATTCTTTTTATTGCTGTGTAGAGTTGCAAGGTATGAATATACTATAGGGTTTTTGTTTTTAACTATTCTACTGTTAATAAACATTTGGAGCCTTTGGCCATTACAAATAAAATTAAATATTTTAGAATATATGTATATTTTTGGTGGACGTAAGCACTTATTTCTCAAGAAGTAAAATTTAGGGTAAGTGTATGTTTAGCTCTGTTACATACTGCCAATTCATTTTCTAGAGTGTTTGTAACCAGTTTGGTTGTAACCACTTAGATAAATTCATCATTAGGAGTTCTGGTTGTTCCACTTCTCTGCCTGAATTTGGTATTCATCAGCCTTTTGAATTTTAGCCATTTTTCTGAGTATATAGTGATATCTCCAATGGTTTAATTTGCATTTCTCTCTGATGACCAGGAAAAAGGAACATCCTTTCAGGTGGTTTTTGGACATCTGTTAGATATCTTTGTCTTTTCTCTTTCTTGTTGACTTATGGTTCTTCTTATACTCCTGAATTAGGTTTTTTGATGATTTTATGCATTGTATCTTTTCAATCTGTAGCATCCCTTTTCATTTTTAAAACCCTGTCTTCTGAGGAACAGAAGTTTTTCATTTTAATGACGTCCATTGTATTATTATTTTATGTTTTGGTTAGTGTTTTCTGTCCTAAGGTTATGAACATATTTTCTCATTTTCTTCTAAAAGTGTGACTATTTTAGCATCATCTTTAGGTCTTTGTTCCATCACAAATTAATTTTTTTTGTAGTTCTTAGTGTATACAAAGCACTGGGTTCAATCCCCAGCTATATTTGCATCCCTTTTAATTATACTTTGTGACAGGGTCTCTCTACGTTGCCCAGACTGACCTTGAAATTGCTGTCCACCTTCCTTGGCCTCCCTAGTAATTGGGATTGTTGGTATATGTCACCATGCCCAGTGCAAATTAATATCTACCTGTAGTGTGGGGTGCATATGATCAAGATCTACTTTTTTTTCCACTATGGATATCCAAATAATACAGCACCATTTGTTAAAAATACCATCATCACCCCCATTGAATTGGAGTGGAATCTTTGTTGTAAATCACTTGACCATATAAGAGGGGCCAATTGCTGTACTTTGTATTTTATTTCTCTATTTATATATTAATAGCACACTTTAATTTGTCTCATTTATGTTTTGGACTTTTCAGTCTACAAGTCTTTTTCATTAGATTTACCTCTAAGTATTTGATGCTTTTGATGCTTATTGCAAATGGTATTTATTTCATTTTCTATTTGTTTGTTGTTATTATACATATAATTGGATTTTATGTATTGATCTTGTGTCCAGCAGTCTTCCTAAAGTTCACTTACTATTTCTAGTGGTTTGTAGATTCTTTTTGATTTTCTGTATACCCAATTAAGTGATCTGTGAATATGATGTTTTGTTTTTCTTTTCCAAGCTCTTGTATTTCTTTTTTTGTTGTTAATTTTCTACATTTATTGTGCATTGTAGTTGTACATAATGGTGGGATTTGCTGTTATACATTTGTACAGGCACAAAATATAACAATATATTTTGGCCAGTATCATTTTCAAGTATTTCCTCCTTCCCTTCCCTCCTCCCTTTCCCTGGTTCCTTTCCTCTATTCTGCTGATCTCCCTTCAGTATTCATGTGATCCATCCACCTTTCTTTTCCTTTTTCCTCTCTAACTTCCACATATAAGAGAAAACATGTAACCCTTGCCCTTTCCGAGTTTATCTTTTTACACTTAACATAGTGTTCTCAAATTCCATCCATTTTCCTGCAAATGACATGATTTCATTTTTCTTTATGACTAAAAGTCCATTGTGTTTATAGGCCACATTTTCTTTATCCATTCATCTGAGATGGACACCTAGGCTGATTCCATAGTTCAGCTATTATGAGTTGTGCTGCTATAAACGTGGGTATGTATGCATCACTGTAGTATGATGATTTCAGTTCTTTATGGTAAATACCAAGGACTCATATAGGTGGGTCTGACTGTGGTTCCATGCCTAATCTTTTGAGGAACCTCTATACTGATTTTCGTAATGGTTGTACTAATT
The DNA here is from genome assembly GCA_020662805.1 of Glaucomys volans. Lineage (NCBI taxonomy): Eukaryota > Metazoa > Chordata > Mammalia > Rodentia > Sciuridae > Glaucomys > Glaucomys volans. Next base: position 1,566,301 of record JAJEJO010000092.1, on the reverse strand, counting down.
TATGGCCCCACCAACAGTGTAAAAGTGTTTTCTTCTCCATATCCTCTCCAGCATTTATTGTTGTTTGTATTCTTGATGCCCTTGTATTCTTAATACATTGATTGGACCTCTCCAGTTCAATGCTGAATGTTAGTGATGATAATGACATTTTGGTCTCATTCCTGATCTCAGGGAGAAATTTTTCAATATTGTACCATGAAGTATGATGTTAGCTATAGGTTTTTGGAAATAACCTTTACCAGATTAAAAATATTTCCTTTTATTTCTAGTTTTCTGTTAGTTTTATCATGAATAGGTATGTATTAAAATATGCTTTTCCTCCATCAATTGAGTTGATCACATGATTTTTTTCTCCTTTAATCTGTTATTGTGCTGATCTGCATTGATCAATTGAATGTAAAGTCATTCTTGCTTTTCTGGAACAAATCCCACTTGGTAATGATATGTTATCCTTTGTGTATGTCACTGGATTTAATTTGTTAATATTTTTGTCTGCTTTTGTGAAAGATATTGACTTGTGATTCTTAAAATTCTAATTTCCTTGTGAGGTTTCTATAACAAGATTATGCTGACCTTATAAAATGCATTGGAAAGTATTTGCTCTTTTTTATTCTCTGAAGGATTCAATGAGATTGGTGCTATTTCTTCCTTAAATGCTGGGAAGATTTTACCATGTCATTTGGGCCTCTTCCTTTTCATACAGTATGTTTTTTTCATCCTTTTAATAGATGACTAGTCATATTTTTTGATTCTTTTGTGAAAATTATTTGGCAAGTTCTTTTTGGTTTTATTCTTTTGGCAAGTTCTTTAAGGAATTTGTTCATGTAGAGTGTAGCACCACAACTTGCTCACCTTAGTACTATCCTATTCAGTGCTTCTGGACACAGACTTTGTCATTTCTATATAATTAGTATACTAGTATAATTTATCATTCTAGATTTCAATTGGCTTTGTCTGGCCAGATGTTTTATAAAGTGTGTTTATATTGAGTATTTAATCTTTACTTAGAATTTATTAATATGGGAACTCATAAAATTTTATCTGGCTTCCCATTTTTAATTGAGAACTACCTTAGCTTCATATTCTTCTCACCAATGCCTGCAGTGCTGGGGATCAAGCTCAGGGCTTTGTGCATGCTAGGCAAGAAGTCTACCACTGAGCTACATCTCCAGTCCAGATTTTCATTTTAGAATGTGGAGAATATGGGGGACCAGGGATGCAGCTCAGTGGTAGAGCACTTACCTAGCAATTGAGACCTGTGTTTGAATCCCCAGTACCACAAAAAAAGCATGTGGAGAATATGATATATTTGGCTGTATGCTTTCTCCTTCCTCCCTTCTCTTGTGATTCCCTCTTTTACTTCCCTCTTTTCTTTTCATACATTATTGTATCTGTTTCTATTTTTTGAAATGAGGGTCTATAGTAGAGGACCTCATTATACATAGTTTATTTAAACGTCTTAGGGATTGACTTTCCTTTCCTCACAGTTTTGCAGGAAATGTTTCAACCTGAAACTGAAGTTTCAACTTAGAGTGTTCAGGAGGCCACTTGAATTCACAGTAAATTATTATTACTTTAGTCTACCATAGAAATATTTAATCTTCTCTCTGACAATTATCATTCTTTATTTTCTCCCTTGCTTACTTAAGTGCCAAATTTAGAATGACCTTGTGTTCCTTTTGCTTTTAGTAAAGTTAGAAAAGCAATATGATGTAGTGGAATGAACACATAATTTGAAATCAGACCAATTTTGATTAGTAGATCAGTCTCCATTTCCTTAATTGTATGATATAGGCAAGCCCTTGACCTGTCTGAGCCTCTGTTTTCCTATCTGCAAAACAGAGATGATAAAGAGGTCTCCCTTTGCTGTCTCACTGTCATCATGTGATGACAACATGAGATTGCACATGTGAAAGCCCTTTGTTAACCTCCAAAGTGGTGGATGGTTGGTATACTGTGATAATGACTGTCATCAACTGAGTTGTTTTTTGAATGTGTGGAGAAAGCACAGCCCTTCCTTAACTGCTCACAGCTACCTGAAGCCTCTGTTGACTCACAGTGGGCCTCCTCTTACCACCACGCTCCCCACCTGCTGCGGGCCCATCGCCAGGTGCCTAACCAGTCCCCAGGCTTATGAAGTAAGTGATTTTTATCCACTAGCCAAACTGTCTAGCAAGTTTAATTTAGCTGCTCTATGGTTGGGTTTCTGGTTTTGTTTTATTTTGGTTTAGTTTTTGACCTTTGAAATATAAAATCCCTCAGAAGGAATTTAAATGTACTTTGTTCAACCAAAAAATACACTAAATCTACAAATAAAATTCATGGCCTTTCAAATATCATTTGATAACAGATATAGAATAATATCTCATCTTAGGTGATTTTATATGTCATTCTATACCCATGCTAGCCTTCATTTATTGGTAGCAATGTGGCCTGAGTTCAGCACTATATGTATGTTTTTATCTGCACATTAGAGTTGCCACAGTTGTGTTGAGAGAATTTTAAAACAATTTTGATGCCCCTGAAGTGCAACAGATAGTCTGTTTCATACCTACCAACTTTTGGATATCAGAGAAAGTTTTTCTGCCCTCTGTTCCACATTGTTGTGAGGCAGGGACAGATGTAGACAAGATCTAGATTCCAAGGGCTGGGGATATAGCTCAGTTGGTAGAGTGCTTGCCTTGCAAGCACAAGGCCCTGGGTTCAATCCCCAGCACTGCAAAAAAAAAATCTAGATTCCAGATTATACAGACCAACGTATGATTGGTGGTTTGGTAAATATTCCAACTAAGAAAAAAGTGGGAGATATGCTAAATAGCCACCATTTTTGTAATGTGAACATTTTAATTTTTATTATTTAAATCTTTGGTTCTAAACCAACCCTTTAGAAGTAATCTATGGCATCCAGTGGGCTCCCCTATGCCCACCAGTGTTGACTACTCAGATGCAACACCCAGGACCTTGAGTGGAGAGAGGGGAAGCTGTAGTGAAGCAGTGTAGACATGTGCCCTCCAGCTGCTTGCAGCTTCTGTTGTGGCATGGCAAAGCAGGAAATGTGTGGGAAAAGGTAGGCAGCATGGGAGCGGCACCTGGGCCAGGGTCGGGTGGTGCAAGTGGGAGTACCCTATGGCTTTGTTTAGAGTCAGTGCATATTTTTGATGGACTGCTGGCAGAGTGGGAAGATCACCCCATGTTGCCTTCTCTGTCTCTCTCCCACATTGCCTGGACTCCCCTCTCAAGCCCTGTCCATTTCCACAGTGCCCTGGTAGCCCATTTGAGTCTGTACAGAGGTGTCAGCCTGCTCTGTTGGTTCAGATGGTGAGGTTTGGCTCTAGAGTTCCTCTTGCCACCACCAAAAATCCAAATGCCCACAACAACTATGTGTCCTGTAGACTATAGGAAAACATGATGCATCACTATTATGAGTTTCTGGGGCTGCAGTTACAAAGTACCACAGATTTTTGAATGATTTAAATGATAGAAATATCTTGACAGTTCTTGAGGTTAGAAGTCTGAAGTCCATCAGTGGTAAAGCACTTGTCTAGCACACAAGAAGTTCTGGGTTCAAAGTCTTTAACAAGTCATGGTCTGTATAAACCATTTGACAGAATGCCTGGCACAAAACAGGGTCTGGCTGAATTGCTCAGGTATACCACCATGCTGGGCTGTATTTTCACCTTTATGTACATCTGGACTGTTCCAACTACTTATACCCATCAGACTGTAGTTCTATTATTTATAGTATATAAATTATTTATTTTAAAAATAAAAAAAAATGTCCGAAGTCAAGGTAAGGGCAGGACTGGCTCCCTCCAGGCCTCTCCCTTGTGCTTTGCTGGCCATCTGTAGCATCGTTGGCTTACAGATACATCACTTCAATCTCAGCTTTCATCTCCACATGTTGTCTTCCCATGTGCACCAATCTGTGTCCAAATTTCATAAGGATAAGCATCATTGGATCAGGGCCCACCTTATTTCTAAATATGATCCTGTTTCCAAACAAGGTTATATTCACAGGTTAGGCTGTCAAACATCTTTTTTGGGGAATAAAATTTAACCCATCATAGCCATAAAACTTGGTTTTTTTAATATATTTTTGTTCATTATTTTTTAAGTTATGAAATTAATATACTTGTGGCTAAATATTTAAACTGTGGACTGTACGAAGTGAAAAAAAATCATTTTCCTCCTACCTAATGTCTTAGAGGTGGTCTTTATTAAAGGTTTACTGTAGATACTTTCTGGTATATTTTTTGTACATAAACTTAATTTATTCAGTTTTTTGCAGTGTTGGAGATTGAACTCAGGGCCTCACACATGTTAGGCAACTGCTCTAACACTAAGCTGCAACCAGCTCTATCTATCCAAACTTATATGTGTGTATAGCTTTGTTTTATACATGTGGGGTCATAATACGTGTACTGTCCCACTACTTGGTTTTTTCAATTGCTAATACATCATCGATGGCTTTTCATGAAATACATTAGATCGGTTACTTTCTTTTTCATGAGTATATTCCGTTTGTAGTTATACTAAAATTAATTCAGTCTCCAATGGACAGACATTTGTTCCTTTTTTTGCTATTACAAATAATACTTATGGTGAATATATTTTTAAATAGTTGTACATGTCAGTTTACTCAAGGATATAAAAATATATAGAATAGCTTTTAAAGATAAAATTGCTGAGTCAAAAGACATAGATGTTAAAATTTGGTAGATATTGCCCTAGACCTCAAACTTAATGAAAACTTTAGAAGTACTGAAAAGTCTCTGCTGTCCTGTGAAGGAGTCAGAACACTTTATTGTGAACATTGTTGTATTAAATGACAGACACTAGTTAAACTTATTATTATAACTACATTAAGGGTCAGGGACTTGATCTGGTTGGTGGCTGTTGATTTATTTTTCATTTCACATATGTTTGTCTAAGTTATTTAGGGAAATTTCTGGCAACAGCCAGTGTCCAACAGTGTAGAAATATATAAAAAAATAAAACTCACTAATCACTCTGTTGTTACAGTGTTTTAGTCAGCTTTTTCCCTCCTATGACCAAAAGACCTGACCAGAACAACTGTAGTGGAGGAAGGGTTTATTTGAGGGCTCATGGTTTCAGAGGTCCTAGTCCATAGATGGCTATTTCCATTCCTTGGGGCTCGAGATGAGGCAGCACATCATGACAGGAGAGTGTGGCAGAGGGAAGCTGCTCACATGGTGATCAGGAAGCAGAGAGAGTCTCCACTCTCCAGATAGAAATATAGACCCCAAAGCCACGCCCCAACTCCCACCTCCTCCAGCCACACCCCACCACTTCAGTTAGCACTGAGTTAATCCCTATCAGGGGATTAACTCACTGATTGGATTAAAACTCTCACAACCCAATCATTTTTCCTCTGAACCTTCTTGCATTGTCTCATATGTGAGCTTTTGGGGAACACCACATCTAAACCATAACTCAGAGCTAATGTTAAATACCATTCCAGACTTTTCTGTGTATACACACTTTTTTTTTACCAAAATGGGCCTATACATTCTTGATTTTTTTTCCCTTTTGTAGAAGTTTATTAAGCAGGCTGTTCTGCCACAAATTTTCCATTATAAGCAGGTCTTATGGAGCTGGGAGAGAAGCATGCAGTGAGGATTTCATATTTCTATGTCCCAAACTATGTGAGGTGGTTGAACTAGGTGGCACTGAGTTTTTTATCATAACCATGTGGTTATCAGTGTGTTCCTCCCCCTCTCACTATGGACTCTTAAGACCCTTAATGGCAGGCCAGTCTGTGAAAGAGCAAATGCTTCTATAGGGAGGGAGTCAAGGAGGGACACCTAACCTAGACCTGGAAGATCAAGGATGACTTCTAGGAGAAAGTTCTAAGTAGGTACTAGTCACATGAAGTGGGTAGAGGGGCCAGCATGTAGAATGACATGGAGGTCAGAGAAACCCAGAGAGATCTGGGCAGCTGGCAGCCCTGCAGTCTGGCTGTTGGGGTGTGAAATGCAGATTGTGTCAGGAGATGAAGCTGAAGGGGACAAGTCACTGTCTTTTTTCTAAATCAGTGGCAATTTGGATATGCCTAAATCTTCTTTTAAATATTTTTTAGTTGTTGATGGACCTTTATTTAATTTGTTTATTTATATGTGGTGCTGAGAATCGAACCCAGTGCCTCACATGTGCTAGACAAGTGCTCTGCCACTGAGCCACAACCCCAGCCCCCAAGTCACTGTCTTTTTAGGCATTGTAAGGACATTTGACCTTATCCTGAGGGCACTGGGCCACTGAAGAGTGTTAAATAGGGAATCTTTTAAATTCTCCTACTGGAAATGTTTCTTTAATTTCTCAAAAATTCTTAAAGCTTATTTTATTTTGCATTTAGAACCAGGAACAATTGAAAGATGATGATTCTGATCTTATTCTCAACGATGGTGATATCAGCTTGACCTATGGGGATTCCACTGTGACCACTGAATCGACAATATCTAGTGCCCCTAGGAGATTCTTAGGCAACAGTTCTGAAGATGCCTTGGATCGGGAGCTTGCGTTGGGGGATCACGAGCTGGTCATTCGTGGGACACGCCTGGTTCTGCCTATGGATGATTCTGAACCCGCATTAAATTCATTAGAGGATACGAGACACAGCCCAGCCTAAGCTTATTAATATACACTTAGTGATTTGTAAAATTTGCACATGTGATTGTGAAGAAATTTGTACTACCTAAAAAGTCCTAGTGCATGTCTCTGAATGTGTAAGCTATATAAATGCTATTTATATGGCATAGAAAGAATATAAATATCCTGAACAAGGCAGATTGTGAACAAACTTTTCTTTTAAGTTTTTCTGGCTTCACTACGTAGGCTGGATCTGTTTTAGAAAGTTACTTTCACAGTGATGTTCTGTGTTCTGTTAGCTTTATGTCTCAGTTAAAGTATAAAAGTGATGGATTTACTCTATATTTACCTGACACTTAACCGGAGTACCAAGTTCTTGTGATGTGAATTAATTTGTGTGTGTATGGTTGTGCGGGGGGGCGGGGGGAAGGAGGGAAGTGTTATTTCCTAGTGAACCCAAGGAGGAGAGGTTCCTTTGTTGGGACACTTTTGTTGATTGCTGCTGCCTTTGTCGTGACCTTTTTCTTTCCCTTTTCTCTTGTGGCCTGTTGTGGTATAAGGAGCCAATGACATTTCGATCTTGCCCCACTCAGGTTGCAGAGTGAAGTATGGGGCTGTTTTCCCCCCTTGCTGTGAAAGAACAGATTCATTGACTGCAATACATTGCTGTTTCAACGGAAGACTGCAAATGACCTCCAAGACCTTATTTCTTTTCCTCTAGGCCAAGACCGTGGAGTCGCATCCAGCCGGCTTAGCCAAAGTACAGGTGTATATAGTTCAGGGCACTTGATTTAGATCTGGAGGGGCTGGGGCAGGTGGAGAGGGAACAGAGGGCAAGAAGGGAGTAAGTGGTATTGGAGGTCTCTCTTCCCAAATATGTAAATATTCTATACCAGATAAGTTTAAATAAGAAATTTAATTGCTGCTTAATTTTTGATTATGTACTTTATCTGTATAGCAAGCTTTGTCGTCACAAGTTTTTATATCAATTTAAATCGCTGCTCTTTAGCAGCTGAACAGGAGCAAAATGTAAAATTTTTAAACTTACTGTGTCTAATTGTCATTTGTTAGTCTATAGTTGATGTTAAAAGTTAATTTATGAATCCATGAACATCCCATACTACACCAAAGGCAGTCATAAGAGAAATACGATGCTCTGGAGCATTTAATTTAAGGAGGCTCCTTTGTGTGCAGTGGGTGTAGCTGTCTTCATTGTCATGTTACTTTTTAATATTAAATACCTAAGCTGCCATGCGTTTTTTTTTTTTACAATTTTCAAGGAAGAGCACAGAACAATTTCCCATTTCATATTCATAGTATGAAAGTGGATTCTATTTTGTAATGCTGAAAATACCTATAGGTATAGTGAATGCTTGGAAGGGGAATACTTTTTGATGTTGATTCTGACCTGTTCATAATTATGAAGTAAAATATAAACTTTTCTGAATTTTTTTCCTCAGGTCTGAGTAGCATTGCCTTAAATCTTACCCAATTAGAAAATTGATCTACTTACTTGATGTTCAAAATTTCCACTGAAAATTATTCATCCAAACAAAACACGTACTTATTCTCCAAAAGAGTTCTGTGCTATGGCAAACTCTCCTTGAGATTTTAAGGGAATTCTAATATTGTACCCTTTAGTGGCAGCCTTGACTGTTGGCATAGCCATTTGTTATGTAGTGGTAGTGACTTTCCTGCTATGCAGGAACCCCTCCTGTGAAGTGTATGTTTTATATGATGTGTGCCTCTTCGTGCAGTAAATAATTTCCTGTTGATGTATGTTTGAGGGGCTTTGTATGTCAGCATCATCTTCCCACAGAGTTATTCAAGTTATGAAAGGCTATCCGATAATTTAACAACTACCTTTTTTATTCTGTCAGGTTACTGAGCTCACTTTATGAACATGGCTGTAAATACTTAGCATGACAAATTCCGTAACTTGTCCGTTTCCGCATGCATAAGACTTCTCATTAGGGAAACTGATGAAGCTTGAGTCCACTAAATCTGCCTTCAGTACTTTATCAAAGGGGAACCAAGCCTGCTGTACTTACATCGGCATCTGGAAGATTTTTCTTCTCAAATCTATGTACACATCTCCACACAAAGAAGAGGAAACATTTCTGCTCAGACACCCATTGAATTGAAACACCTGAGTGAACTTTGATGAAGTACCGTCTGAGTTACCATCATGCACAAGTAGAACTGTTCTTGGACCTGTTTTTTCTGTTGTTTGTGGAACCTACATGTTTGATTGACTTGAACGTTGCATCTTTTAAAGTTATTTTTAAAAGTCTCTTGGCATTTATCCTAGTTGTCTGTGTTTGGCAATGTGCTGTTAAAGTAATAGACTTTTAATCTTCATGTATTTTTGTTTTCCCTTGGAGTACTTGGACAAATGTTATAGTGGTTTCTTTTAGGAAAATCTGTCATTAAAGAAATTATAGCCTTGCAAATAACCACTCACCATATTTGAGTCACAGCTTATTCTAGTGAGATGTAAAGAGTGCTGACTTCATTTATTTTTCTACACACACACACTGGAAAAGGGGGGAGACTGATGTTTTAAAAACAAACCTAACAACTTAACTTACAGGGTGGCAAATTCTCAGTGCTTATGTGTAAGGGTGGGTGTATTTGCTTATGGTCACAGTTGGGCCATTTAAGAAATATGAGTCAAAGTGGTCGAATTCCATAACATTGATTTGTAGCCTGTTAACTCAGTAGTGGAGAATGTCATGAAAATGTTAGTTCTTTCTATTAGATGGGGAGAGTCGATTCTTTATCCAGTTAGGTAAAAAGGGAGTTCCAGGTTTGCTTGAGACTATGGTCGCACAAATAGTCCTTCCTCCAAGTTAAAGATGCATCTCTTTTTTTGGTACATGAGATGTTTTATATGTTAGAGTTTGCTGTTACCTAGTCTGGCTAATGACCCCAGCCACCATCTGTTGTGCCTTCTTGCCATCCACTCTGGCTTCCTTGCTCATGGCCCAGTGAGAGGCACAGGTGGGGGGCCCACACACAACAGACTCATTCCTTGAAACAACTCACACTTTCTAATTCACCACACATCTGTTAACTTGACCCAGTGGTAGAATGTAAGAAAGTGAAAAGGTAGATGTTTTGACTTAATCATAAAGTTCTTGATAGGAAGTACAACACTAAGATGATGCAGGAGGAGGCTTGAAAATAAATTTGAGATGATAACAATTATTGTGATTATTATTTTGGTGCAGGGGATTGAACCCAGGGGTGCTTAACCACAGAGCCACATCCCCAGCCCTTTTTATATTTTATTTAGAGACAGGGTCTTGATGAGTTGCTTAGGCCTTGCTAAGTTGCTGAGGCTCAGTTTGAACTTTTGATCCTCCTGCCTCAACCTCCCAAGGCTGGGATTACAGGTGTGCGCCACCATGCCCAGCAGTAGTCCCCATTTTTGAGCCCTTCTTAGATGCAAGTAATGTATACCTGAGGTATTTTTTAATTCAGTTTTAAATTTACCATGAGGATATATCTGCTATTCTCATTTCACATTTGAGGAAACTGAGGTGCAGAAGTTGTTACGTGGCTAATGAAGTCACAGAGCTAGGACTCAAATCCAGTCTGCTTGCCAAGTCCAGAGAAACCCCTACTCTACTGGCTCCAAGGCAGTCTCTGTGCTAATTCATCTTGAGTATAATCAGAAAGATGATGAAGGGAGTTGCAGATTTCCAGCCTGCTGCCCACCACCTGCTTGTTAACGGGTCAGGGTAAGGCATGAAGTCAGCTCTCTCCTTCCACTTGCAGCCCTGTTGGCTGCCTGACACAGGTTCCCTTGGTTGGAAGAGTTTTCACATTCCTAGCCAAGGGCCCTCCTGTGTCTTCTCTAGCCCATGGGCAAGGCAGCCTGGCTACCAGCATTCCTTCACACTACCTCCCAACCTTTTCATCAAGTGGCCATCTTTCATGGCAGACATTGCAATTCTAAACAGTGGCTCTGTGTCCACATAGTTTGGTTTAGAAAAAAGAAAAAGAAGCCCATGTACTGGAGTTACACAGACCTGAACTCTCTATTACCATTCACAGTAGAAAAAGCAAAACAATTTAACAATCCCAGCTCTGCTGGAGAGTATTACAGGAGATACTGACAGCCATATCACGGGGTTCTTGGGAGTCATTCGTGCAAGAAATACTGATCACTTTCCAGTAGGGAAATATGGATCTTTTGTATTGGTTCTTTTTAGTTGTACATAACATTAGGATTCATTCCAACATAATTATAAAATCATGGAATATAATTTGTTCTAATTCAGCTCTCAGTACTTGACAAATAACCTCAAATACAGTAATCAAAAATTCTGTGATGGAAAAATATGGAGCACTATGAGGGGATTGTCATCTGGTGATACAGGAACCAGGATGATTTTCCTAATGAAGTGATAGTTAAGGTCAGACCTTTAGAGTAAGTTACGGGCCAGTAAGGTAAAGGGAAGTGAGGATGAAGAGCATTTTAGGCAAAATGACAGTGACCTATAGTTGCTATTTCACACACCATTCCTTCAATCAGACTGAGTGGCAAAAACACCATGTACTCTGCTATGTACATGCAGTGAGAAATAAGAGATGTGGGACTACCCTCAGCACTCACAGATTAATAGGAAGACAGTAAGCGCCCAACAATTACATAGTTGTGAGCATAATGAGATGTGCCTTGAACCAAAACCTTCCTGCAACTACTATACCTTCCCCTGTTCTACTGGATCTTTTAAGCCAAGTCTACCCTCTTTTGTGTTGCACCCTTCAGGCATTTGAAAATATATCTTCCCTGAGTCTTTCTGTTCCTGGGCTAAACAACACCATTCCCTTATCTTCTGAATATTGGACCTGAAGTCCATTGTTCAACACTTCTCTGTACATGCCTTGCCTGAAACCACATTGGCTTGGTTTCAGTGGCTGAATCACACCCTCATCTTACAGTCAGCAAAAAGTCTGGGCCAACACCCTGCCCTCAGGGAGCTTGCATTCAGGTCAGAGAAGGCAATAAACACACACATAAGCATAAAATAATGAAAGGTTGGGATAAGTGTCAAGTGGGAAATGGTGTAGAGAGTAGAGAGCAAAAGGAGACTAGGCAGGGTAAAGAGGCAAGTGAGGGGGCCTTGCTTAAGAGTTTCCATTGAAAACAAGATAAATGAGTCATATGCTCAATGAATGTTTATTGACCAGGAGAAAAATGTCCTCCTGACCTTTATTCAGTTGGAGTTTGAAGACCAGCATGGCAGAATAGGAGAAGCAACAGGCTAACAGGAGGCCAGAGTTCTAGCCCTGTATGCCACTGGGCACTTTTAGGAAACCACTTAAACCTCTTTGAACCTACTCCTTCCTTTATAAAATGATGGCAGTTCATGAATTCCATAAACATGTACTGAGCTATTAACATTTGCCAGGCACTGTGGTAGGTACTAGATTCTGATTCCAGCCCCAACTAACTGCCAGGCCTGTTGGGGGATCAAATGAAGTGATATCCATAGAAACATTTTAACTGGGATTCACAAGGCTCTTGAAACCAACATTCTGTATTCTGTATGGTTTTGCTGATGAGGTGCTATTTGAATAAAGTATGGAAAACTCTGCAGACCATGCAGCTACTCTGGGCTATTTTCCTTCAGAATCTCCAGTTCAGCAAGTTGGAGGCATCCCAAGTGGTTGCCATAGTGAACATAGAACTCTGAGAACTGGCTTAGTCAGGGCTGTCATGGCTGGAGTCTGAACTCCATGAGACCTGGCAATTTCTGGCCAATTCTGCCAAGTGAAAGAATCCATCTCTTTTACCATAAATCTGTATTGCAATTACATTTTGGGGAGTCCTGCCCTCTGTGTCCTGTTGCACACCATGTGTGTTCATTTTCTACTTGGTGCTATCTGGAGGGTATTGGGTCTCACCACAGAGACTCAATTTAGTTGTGGAAGTTATTTTGCAGTGATGGAAAATGTATTGAAAGCTCTGTGAGCACTTCTTGGAAACAAGGTTTCATTTCTCCAGATTTATGGGAACTGAAGTGCTTCACTATGTGTTTAAATACTAATCCTACAAAAATTGAGAACTATTTGATTCTTGGTTGCACTCGGGGAGTCACAAGACTTTATTGCATGAATTTTGTTGTTCATTTGAATTTCCTATACAGCTGTGTTCCCATGTGGGCTAGACAAAAAAGCTATGAGTTATTTTTTCATCTGAAAAATCTGGAAGACTTCTGTCAGATAATAGAAGTTGCCCGTTTTTCCATCTTGGAGCTGGCTTAGTGTGAGAAAGCAAGATAATGACAATTGAACCCCCTGAGTGTGCTACAAAATTGTTTTTTAACACTTTCTGAAAACTCAACAAAGCTCTATTTCCTAAGGGGAAGCCAGGAGGCTGATATTTAAATACTCCAGCCAACCAATATTTTATTTAGTAGCTTCCAGTCAATAAACACTGAGCTCCTCCTCACCTGGGTTGAGACCTGGGCAAGGTACTAGGGACAGAGAGGTGACTGAATCATGCTTTCAATCTAAAGAAGAATGCATCTGACCAGGTAAGAACATTGCAATTGTGTGAAAAGCATTAGAAAAGAGTTGCTATGTGGAATTCAGAGCCCTCATATTGCAGCCTATGGTGGGTAGAATATGGCCCTCCAAAAATGTCCACACCCTAATCCCTGGAACTTGTTAATAGGTTACATAGCAAAGCAAATTAAGGAATTAGGGCTGCTAATTAGATAATTTTAAAATGGAGAGATTATCCTGGATTACCCAGGTGGGTCCAATCTAATCACATAGGCCATTATAATTGGAAAACCTCTTTGCTAGCTGTGGTCAGAGAAAGACAAGAGAACGGACATGACGTCAGAGACATTTGTTGGTAAATGGATGGACCTGGAGACTATCATGATAAGTGAAATAAGCCAGTCCTAGAAAACCAAATATCCACACTGATATGTGGATGCTAACCCACAACAAGAGAGGGGAGGAAAGAATAGAAGTTCAGTGGAGTAGACAAAGGGAAATGAAGGGAAGGGATAGGGGATGGGAATAGGAAAGACAGTGCAATGAATCTGACATCACTTTCCTTGTACATATATGAATACACCAGAGTCAATCTCCACATTATGTACGACTACAAGAATGGGATCCTAATCAGAATAAGATATACTCCACATACGTTAATATGTCAAAATACACTCTACTATCATGTATAACTAAAAAGAACCAATTTAAAAAAGAGCAAAGTCAGGGAGATGCCACATTCCTGGCTTTAAAGATGAAAGAAGGGGGCCTCTGGAAGCTGAAAAAGACAAGGAATGGATTGTTCCCTAGAGCCTCCAGAAGGAATGTGACCCTGCAGACACAATGAATTTAGCCCAATAAGATCCTTGTCAGACTTCCAACCTACAGAGCTGTCATATAACAAGTGGGTGTTGTAAGCCACAAAGTTTGTGGTAATTTGTTATGACAGCAATAGGAAACTAACATGCCACCTTTGAGGGAGGGAGTGTTGTCTCTGTTGCTATCACATCTGGAATGTCTTCTGTGTGTCAGGTACTGTGCAGGGTGCCTAAGATACAGAACTGAGCAAGTCCCAGAGTTCACAGTCTGGTAAGGAAGATTGGCAAGTGTACAGACAACTGTGACATAGTGCATTAGGTGCCATGATGGAGAAAAGCCCAGGTGATAACACTCTCAGACTGGGGAAGGATTGGGAGGCTGGAGAAAGCTCTGCCATTTCTGGGACAGTAGCCTAGCTTTAAGTAGCACTTCCACACTAGTCACTGGTGTAAGGAATTGCCCCAGACCATCATTCCTACTACATTACCCCAGAGTGGCAGTGTGAGGGAGACACAGCCATTTTAGGGTTTTAGAATGATCACTCTCAATGTGACTGCAGTGGGAAGGATGGATTATTTGGTTAGGGACAAGAGTGGACACAGAGATGTTGGCTAGAGAGAAAGAAAGAAACTGGTCTAGACCAGAGAAATGTAAGTGGGGAAAGGAGGGAATAGATGCAAGAGACATTTAGTAGGGAGACTAAACAGACCTGGGAGACTACATGCAGTGAATGATTGAGGGGAGCAGTTTAGAATGATTCCCAGCAATCTGGATTGAGCAAATGAGGGGATGGAATGGCAATAGCTATAATTTTAGAAAATATTAGGGCCAGGAGGTTAAGAGATAAAGCAGTAAAAGCACAACTCTAAATTTGCTTCTGAGCCAGACACAAAAAGACAAATACCACATGTTCTCTCATATGTGAAAGTTTAAAAGCTGATCTCAAAGTGGAAGAAAATAGAATAGTGATTACTAGAGGCTAGGAAAGGTAGGAGAAAGAACATAGGAAGAGGTTGAATAATGGGTCCTAAAACACAGCAGATAGGAAGAATATATTCAAGTATTCTAGAGAATAGAAGGGTGATTAGAGTTTATAATACCCTACTATGTACTTTATGAGGATCTAGAATGTGAGAGTTCAAAGGCATTGAAACATAAGGCTCCAAACATTAAAAAATGATAAGGAGCCGGGCACAGAGGCACATACCGATAATTCCAGCAGCTCAGGAGGCTGAGGCAGGAGGATCACAAGTTCAAAGCCAGCCTCAGCAACTTAGCAAGGGCTTAAACAACTCAGCAAGATCCTGTTTCAAAACAAAAATACAAAAAAGGGCTGAGGATGTGGTTCTGTGGTTAAGCACCACTGGGTTCAATCCCTGGTACCAAAAAAAAAAAAAAAAATGACAGGGAAGTGCTGATTCCCCTGATTTGATCATTACAAGTGGTATGCACATATTGAAATGTCATAATTCCCACAAATAGGTACTCTTATTATGTGCTAATTAAAATAAAAAATGAATATTTCAAAAAATAAATCTGCTGTACTTAGACAAGGGAAGATGGAAACAATGGAAGAACAGGGGTGGGAGAAGGGGACTAAAGGCCCCAGATGAGAAGATTGGGAAAGAACCCAAGTTGGAAAACACCAGGATTTGTAAGGCATTCTCCCATTATAACCTAGGAACATCTGGAGCTTTTTGCTCTGGGTGGTGTCTGGGGAAAATAATTACTTTAACCAAAGTACAATGGATAGGAAAAAATAAATTATTTTTCCTCCTTATAAAAAGACAGCTTCAGAAGTTCTCAGGGATTGATGGGTGGTGTTATTAGGAAACTTTTAAAAGTGCGTCACTCTGGATTTCAGCATATCCACCACCAGTCTGGTAGGAAGAATGAAAATATATGTTGTGGGATCTCTAAAGTGCAGTTCTTAGCATTTTCCAAGAGGGTCAAGGGCCAAGGAATGAATAGTGGATGTGGAAAGGAAGCCACGGCTGGTTGGCCAGACCCCTCTGGTTCTGTGGAGGTTTACGTGCAAGCTGAGATGGCTCCACTTTTTGCCTTTCCCCAAAGGCTGTTGCAAAAGTTCCTAACACATCCATTGGAGTGTCCAAAGCCCTCTGCTATGCTGTGCTCCAACACTGTGTGCCACTCACTTGCTGAAATTCACAGTGCCTGAGCTGCAGTCTTGGCAGAAGTTTGAGCCAAATAGCAACTGGTGGGACAGAGTTCATCAAATATGTCTGAATAGAAACCCTGTAAAAATCGATTTTCGCTTCAATAGAAGGAATTCAGCAAGTGACAGGATAACTTATAAAAGAAATCATAGAGGCCTATATTAAGATGAAGGAAACATCTGGTTTTTGTTTTCTCAACTTTTATTAATTCATCTGAGGTGTGAGTCATCAGTTCGAACAGCCAATGTTTTCAAAATGAAGTCTTCATTGCCTCCACAGTAGTTGGGAAAGGGCACTTCAGAAATACCTTGAGGGAAAGATGATCCATAGAGAGGTGCCATATTTGAAATGTAATGTTGTTCCTGGTAGGTATTTCCTAAAAATTGCTTCTGTGTTAAACCATGACTACATTCCTTCCTCAGTGGGATTTTATTCACCCACGTAGAAACTGGAGGATTGACTGCTGACATAAAAATGTATATTAAACCCCAAATCTCGCAAAATATGTCTTTCATCTCCAAAGACAACTATTGGCTCACCTTAGTCTTTCCCAGTAGAGGGTGTGGTCAGATGTGTAGTCCCTGGGGACACTTGAGAGGGAAAAGTTTCCTCTCTGCTCAGGGTTTCCTTGAACCCCAAATAATCCCACCCTATAAAGGGAGCTCAGGTGGAGACACCAACAAGAGAGGGAAGATTGTTTTCCTGCACCTAGACCCTCACCACCATCTGCGTCACTGATTCTTTGTTCTCACCTAATCCTCTAGTTGTCCAATACTGCATTTTCAAGATGGCTGCTCTGAGTTCACAGTTGGCTTATGGTCACGGCTCAGGACAAAGTTGGCTGGTCTGTGTAATGATGGAGCCAACAACAGGCTCTCATTACAGTGTACTCTGTCCAAATGAGTTCTGTTCTTTCTGACTTCTTGGTGGGAATTTCAGAAGTGGGATTCAAATTTGTACCTTTCAAAGGAGACCAATGACTTGATTACTGTTTCTCCCTCCACACTCCCTTTCTTCTTTTCTTATTTCCTTACCACCATTCTTCTTCCTTCCATTAACAGACTTTGTCTGAGTGCCTACCTCCACTCTAGGTACTGGAAATTCAGAGGTGAATAAGTGATGGTTCCTGCCATCAAGGAATTCAGTGTAGTGGTGGAGAGAGACTTGTAATTAGATGTCATTGGATATATGGTTTTAGAGCTCAAAATTTCTAGTTTGTAAATACAGAAGACTAAAATAGTCATATTTTTTTTCCTGTAGAGAACTTCATACCATCTTTTAATTATGCCCTTTGCCAGGACCAATGGCTTAGATATTAGATATTTTCAGTATTTCTCTGTAATTTCTCAACTGATTTTACTTAACTTGGAAAATGGTGTCTACCCTGGCAGCTCAAGACAACTATTGCTGCCTTAAGGCTCATGTAGTTTTTTTTTTTCCCTAAGATGGACTTTAGGTTACTGTCCCTTGTAGCAAATGAAAACCCCAATCTTCATAAAGAACATGATGTCATTGGTATGCCCTTTTCTCTTTTCCCCATCAGATTGAATTTAGATATGACACTGGCAAGAGCAACAGAGTAAATAATCAATTAGTGATGTGTCTGGTCCAAGGGGGACTTTTTTTGACAGTCTGTTCTAACCATACAAGCAATGTTTCCAATAAAAAGTTTTATTAGGTGTTATCACAGATGTAAATGTTTCATAAAGATATCACTCGAGTTGTAAATCATACTTCAATTCATACTAAAGTCACCTCATTAAATACCAAAGAAAACTATGCCTTTCACATAAATCCTGGTCTCAAGTGACTTTAAAAAAAGGAACAAAGAAAAAACAGATCTCAAGCCCCAGCCGTCTAAGAGACTGATAGAAACACGAAAATTTCCCATATCTCTTTCTTTAATCCTCCTTTCTAGATCAGACCTTCTGCACGTTTCATTATCTTCCTAGACCCATCAGATTCTCCAGAGAGAACAGAATTGGAGAAATGAGCCAAACTTTTTAAAACACAACTCTGGTTTGTTGAAGTATGATTGACAAGCTTTACTATTTATCTTTTCTAGAGAACAGCTCTGTGAGTTTTGAAAAATGTATACAGACATGTTAACTATCACCACAATGAAGATATGGAATTTTCTATCTTTCCAAAAGATTCTCCCCTGTTCCTTTGCAATTTAAACCTTTCCCTGACCCTGTGCTCCTGGCAATCACTGACCTGTTTTCTGTCCCTGTAGTTTTGCCTTTTCCAGAATGTCATAGAAATATAGTCTTATAGTATTTTGCAGACTCGTTCACTTTTGAATTTAATAATATTGTTTTCAGGGAACAAAATAATACATGTTTACTGTGGAAAATTAAAATATTTAAGAAACAAGGGAAATTTTTTTTACAAAAGATTCCTTGCAATAAACTTGATAGTGCAGTTGTTTCTTGGACATATTGATTTCATTCCTTTTGGACATATACCCAGAAGTGGGATTTTTGGATCATATGGTAGTTCTATTTTTAATTTTTAAACTATTTTGTTCTGGGAATTGAACAACAGGGCACCTAACTACTGAGTCACATCCCCAGCTCTATTTTATTTTTCATTTTGAGAAAGGGTCTCTTTAAGTGGCTGAGGGTCTCGCTAAGCTGCTGAGGCTGACCTGGAACTTGCAATCTTTGTGCCTCAGCCTTCCAAGTTGTTGGGATTATAGGCATGTACCATTGCTTCCAGCTATTTTTAATTTTGTTTTTGAGAAAAACCTATACTATTTTCCATAATGCCTGTACCAGTTTACATTCCCACCAACAGTGTGTATGGGTTCCCTTTTCTCCACATCCTCACCAGCGGTAGCCAGAATGGAGATTTTTAATGTTTCATGACAAATAATCTATAAATATTTGAGGTGGTGGATATAGTAATTATTCTGATTCAGCCATTACACAAGGCATACATGTTTCAAAACTTCATTCTGTACCCCATAAATTTGTAAAATTATCAGATCAATTAAAAAATTAAAGCATAATAAAAGTATTTCCCAAAGATAACCATTGTTAGTCTTTTTAATATATAAGCATCTGCACTCACATCTACAGAAAAATATAGAAACTTGGAATCCTAATGTATACAAGATTTTGTATTTTTATTTTCTATGTTGTGACTTAACATTGGGAGCATGTTCTCAAGGACTTAAACTTTCCGAGTGTTTGAAGTAAGAGCCTAGTAAGTGGGTGCAGGAATGGACAAGAAATAGGTGCAGAACTACAGGGACCCATAGGAACCAGGTTCAAAGCATCCTTAGCAGCCTCTGTACTGTCTTCATTTGGTGTTGCTGGCTGCAGAATTCCACTTATTTTAATCAAAAGCTTTGTTTTCTTTTTAATGCTGGCTTTTTCTCACACTAAAACAAATACATTCCCAGTTTGGTGCTTGTTCTTCTCAGAACCAGCAGCATTCTCTGGTCCTCTCCCACCAAGAACTTTTCTCACTACTTCAAATTGTTCATTTATTTTGTCTATCCCCCCCACTAGACAGTGAGGCCCACCAGCACAGGCACCCTTATCTTATGTGTCTCATTTTTCTCCAGTGCTTAGCATATTGTTCAGTGAAGAGTAGATAAAACTGGGTGTGGTGGCACATGTCTGTAATCCCAGCAACTTGGGAGGCTGAGGAGGGGGATCACAAGCTCAAGGCCAGCCTCAGCAACATAGCAACAACATGTCTCAAAATAAATAAAATAAAAAGGACTGGGGATGTCGCTTAATGGTAAAAGGCCCCTGGGTCCAATTTTCAGGACTGTTCCAAAAAAGAATAGGTACAGTTGTCCCTCAGTATCCATAGGGGTTAGGTTCCAGAAAACCTATGGATACCAAAATCCTGGAATCCTGTACCAAGTTCTTATACAAAATGGCATAGTATTTGTGTTGAACCTACACGCATCCTCCTGTATACTTTAAACCGTCTCTAGATAACTTATGGTACACAATGTAAAAACTATGTTGATGTAAGCAATATTGAGAAGGGAAAAGTCTGAAAATTTTCAAGATAGATAGAATTAGTCCTGAATATTTTATTTCTTTTTCTTTTCTTTCTTTCTTTCTTTCTTTCTTTCTTTCT
>JAJEJO010000092.1:1487078-1545973 GCA_020662805.1 Glaucomys volans | reverse complement strand
GGGCTAACTGTATTTATTAAAAATGTAATGAATGAACAAATGCACAAATGAGCATACCAAGATCAAACATTCCTTTCACCAGACTGGTGGCTGCCTCTCATTTTTCCTCTTCTGCTTTCCCATCAGAACAAGAAGGAGCCAAACACCAAAGCTTTTTGAGCATGATTGTGGTGGGTATCACAGAAGGGGTGAGTTTTGTTTCCAAATGCCTTTGCATTGTTCACATTGCTATGGCATGCTTTATGCATGGCTCTGTGGAGCCAGGCCAAAGTGGCATTTGTCAAGGAAACATGCAAAGTGCAGAAAATGGACCTGGAAAGGAGAGGAAGAGGATCCTGCTCAGAGTTGCTGCTGACAGGCACGTAGACCTCTGGGCCATCAGTGTGTGCTTCTCAACAGTCAGGCTGGTGAGTGCTTGCTCTTCCTGGCCTTCTTGGGAGTTGAGAAATAATTCAAAGTCTCTGTCTAAGAATGAGATGGTAAGGGTAAGATGAGATGGTTGAGGGCTGGGGTTGTGGCTCAGTGGCAGAGCACTTGCCTAGCACGTGTGAGGCACTGGGTTCCATCCTCAGCATCACGTAAAAAGAAATGAAACAAAATAAAGTTATTATGTCCATCTGCAACTAAAAAATACATTTTAAAAAGATAAGATGGTTGAGGGGGAGGGAAGGATAAAATAAGACAGAGTTCAGGTCATTCTTATCTTCCCAGTTGCTCCTAACCTTTAGCTATTTCTCACAGGTAATAATTGTAGTAGCAGCTCCACTTGTTGAAGCACCCTAAACTGTGCCATGCACAGGAATGGCCTCACTGAACCCCCAAACAACCCTCTGAGATAAGCACCAGTATTGCCCCCTCTTTAAAGCTAAGAAAAAAAGGAGTGTCAGAGAGTTTCAGTGAATGCCCAAGGTCACACAGTGACTTAGCCCTGTGCCCGGGCTACAGTAAGCATCCTATCAATGGTAGCTGTTATTACTCATCATAAGACATGATTGATGCCATAGCAGACACTCAAAGCTCAAAGCAGACACTGAGCTCCAAGACCCAACACAGACTCCCAGAGGCCTCCTCAATTGAGAGGCCTGCTCAATGGGCCACAAAAACCCTGACTTCCCTTTCTGTTTCTTCAAGACTTGTGAAGGTGGCTCCTTGGGTGGTGGGGAAAATGGATGCTGTGCTTGTGTTTGGCTCCTTCTTGGTTCCCACAAATGACCTTAAGTTTTCCACGTTCTGAGTATTTTGTAAAACAGCTCTGATGTGGTTGACAGTATTTGTAGTGGAAGCCAAGTCAAGCCTTGCTCTGTTGGAAAGCTGGAAGCCTTTAAGGGTCTTCTCGGTGCTCACGTAGCCCACAGCCTCCTGCTCACGTCTCCCAAGGCTGAGGCTCCAGGGTGGTCAGCTGTGAGCACAGTGTGCTCCTTGATTGCCATGATGTTTCTTGGGATGGGAAACCAACGCCCTATGGGTCTGGCTCAGGCTCGCAGGGGCCTTTCTCCAGGGAGAGCTTTGTTGGAGCCTCTGCTCTGCCTGTGATGCTCTCTGTGATTCAGGGACCAGTGCATCTGGCTCAAGATGTTCTTCCATCCCATGTTTTCTGCAGTTTTGTTTTCCAGGATTCTGGAGAAACTTTGAAACTTAAAATGACCCATGTGCTAAGAATCCCCACAGCCTCCTGGTAAGGAGTAGATGAGCAACATATGCTGTTTATATAAAAATGAATGGCTTCCCCCCATGGAGCACATGGGTCTGAATCACTGGCTAACCCCTCTTTTACCTTAGCAGCTGGAGCAGTGGCCCTCTGGGTGAGGACGCAAGTGCAGATAGAGATTTGGCTCTAAAAAGTCCCAAACATTGGTTTGTGCGAGAGTTTCATCTCCTCTAGAGGCAGGTGATAGCAGACCAGCAACCACTTCTAGGACTAATTGAAGAATGTAGGAGAGGAAGACAAAGAGGTAGTGCTGAATAAGTTTCATACAGACTGTCACAGAGGTGCCTGTTATGGTTTAGATACGGGGAGTCCCCACAAACTCAGGTGTGAGACATTGCAAGATGTTCAGAGGTAACATTAGATTATAAGAGCTTTAACCTAATCATTGGAGTAATCCACTGATATGGATTAAGTGCTTGTGGATGACAACTGTAGTCAGGTAGGGTATGACTGGAGGAAGTCATGGCAGGTTGTGCATGACTTTGGGGTTTATGTTTTGTCTTTGTGGACAGAACACTCTCTCTGCTTCCTGTGTGCCATGTCCTATGCTACTTTTCTCTGCCACACCCATCATCCATGATGTGCTGCCTCACTTCCAGCCCAGAGCTATGGGGTCAGCCAACCATGAACTGAACCTCTGCAACCATGAGACAAAATAAACCATTTGCTCCTCTGTTTTTCTTGTTGGGTCCTTTGGGCACAATGATGAAAAGCTGACTAAAACAGTTCCTCACATCCTAATGGCTCCTCTGACATTTTGAGCCCTTGATATGGGGGCACTGGTGGTGTCTTTTCTTGGACTTCAAATGCAGATGCTCTGCAACTTGTTGTGGGCTTACATCTCAATAAACCCATCATAAGTTGAAAATATTGTGAGCCAAAAATACACCTAGCCTATTGAACATCATAACTTGGCCTAGCCTACATTGACTGTGCTCAGAACACTTACCTTAGCCTACAGTTGGGTGAAATCATCTAACATCAAGCCTGTTTTACAATAAAGTGATGAATATCTCCTATAATTTTTAATACAGTATTGAAAGTGAAGAAACAGGACTGGGGTTGTGGTTCAGTGGTAGTGTGCTCGCCTAGCATGCATGGGGCCCTGGGTTCAAACCTCAGCACCACATAAAAATATAAAATAAAGGCATTGTGTCACCTACAACTAAAATTAAAAAACAAAAACAAAAACAAAAAACAAAAAACATCTATCCTGTAAGCAGTGAATGAAAAAAATCATAAGATAAAACAAACAAACAACCCAACAAACAAACAAAAAAAAGAAAGTGAAGAAACAGAATGATTGGGTATGCTTGGCACCACTGAAAAGTGAAAAATCCATAAACTGAGCCATAGTGAGTCAGGAACTATCTGCACTTAAAGCTATTGCCTCATATGGGCAATAGCTATTTATCCATCCATTCATTCATTCATCAAGAAATTATTAATCCCTTAGTACATGCACTCTGAAATTGCAGTAAGTCCAGCCCTAACCACTTATTCCCACTGATGACCCAATCTAGACACTGGGCCAACACTTTGGGCATGAGGGGGGTTGACTCTAGACTGGGCAACTACTGTGTATGTCACTTGCACATTTCAATGAGATATATTCATTTCTTTCTCCATCTATTCATTCCACAAGCAATTCATGAGTAGATAGTGTGCTAGACATTAGGGCTATTGAAAGGGAGCATCCCAGCTCTAATGGAAGGGACTTGCGGATAACAGGAGCTAACATTACTGGGTGCTTACAGTGTGTGCATGCACCATGCTGAATGCTTGCCACGCCTCATCTCTTTGAATCCACATCCTAGTTCTGGCACAGAAGGCCACAAAGATAAGAAAACTGAGGCTCAGAGAATTTACTGACTTGCTCAAGATCACCTTTATGGTTTGAGTGTGTCTCCCAAAGGTATGTATTTTGGAGGCTTTGTCCTCAGTGTGGCAATATTGAGGTGATGGGACCTTCAAGAGAAGGCACTGCCCTTGAAAGGAATTAAGGTAGGTAGTTCTTGTAGGAACCTGAGTTACTTATCTCCATAGGGTTATTAGAGAAAGAGCCAGCGTGGACCCTCCCTTACCCTGGCTTCCTGTCACACCATGTGGTCTATTCCTCCTGCATATGCTTCCATTTTTGTAATGTCATCTGTCATTAGGGCCTCACCAGACACCAAACCAATAGAGCCACTTTGGACTTTCAGCCTTCCTAACTGGGAGCTAAATAAATTTCATCTCTTTTTAATATCACCAAGCCTCAGGTACTTTATTATAACTACAGAAAACAGACTAACACAGTCACATAGCTTGAAAGTCAGAGAAGTTGATTTGAAAAATCCAAGCGAGTCCAAATACCTGAGGCTGTGTTCTTTGACATTACTGTGCATTGGTGTGCATTACTCCCTACTCTGGGGTTAGCTACCTATAGCCCACATGTCAAATGGGTCTCACTTTCTGTTTTTGTACTGCTTGAGAGCTAAGAATGGTTTTTACACTTTTAAATGGTTGAAAACAATCAAAAGAATATTTTGTGACATGTGAAAATTCTAGTGAAATGCATTTCACTTTTCAGTGTCCATCAATAAGGTTTTATTGGAACACAGCAACATCCATTCATTTAATTCTCATCTGAGACTTTCCCACGACAATGGCAGAGTTAAGTCACTGTGACAGAAACCACAAAGCCTGAAAAGTTTAGAGGGAGAGTTTGTTGATCCCTGGCCTAGAAGGTCACTAGCAGAAAAGGAAGCAGATCTCATTCTATCTCTGAGCTCAGGGGGTCTTCACAGCCCTGTCCCCTCTGTCCCCCATCTCAGCTCTCAGCAACTTGTAAGGATCTGCAGGGAACCCTGAGAGAGTTTCAGATGATGGCTGCCTTTATTTTCAGCACTTCTTTCAAGAGTCTTTGAGGCCTGAGATGTTTAGGGGTAGTATTAGATTTTCCATCAAATGTTTAGATGAAAATGTAGATAGCAGACTTCAGGATTATTTTGTGAACAAAGCCCTGAAAGCAATCCTGTTGGTCTTTGCAGAGAGGTGCCAAATCATCTCAGGCTCTACTGGGAGCTGCATGTGGAGCCTTATAAGGGCATAATCTCCTAAATTGCACTTGTCCCACTCTGCAGCATGGTCAGATCCACTTTAAAAAATTTTGCTAATTTATTTTTAGGTTTGTAGATACAATTGCATGCATTTATTGTGTACAATGTGATGTTTTGAAACATACATACATTGTGGAATTGCTAAATCTACCTAATTAACACATATTCTCAGATCCACTTTTAAGGTTAAGTGTGAGCTTTTCTTTGCTTCCCATTGATGGAGTTGTGGGGGACTTAGCTCTGCCATACACGAAGTGAACATGAATGCTGTCAACATCTGTACACATCTGTACACATTGTGCATCAAAGATGACAATTGTCTTTCTTTTGGCATTTGTCTCCCTTTACATTTGTGTGTGTAGGTAGAAGGAAGCATTTGTGTAAGTGCCAGAGTGGGGGAAGTGTGCTTCCTAATCCTCTGTGCTTCCTGGGATTAGTGTGTTTGAAGAGCTGTTGATAAAGAGAAGGTGACTATGTGCCTGGAGTCAGTGGGTCTGGACCAGGCATTCCATGGGTGTTAACTTACTCATACCTCCTCGCATGTCCTCACTCACTCACTCAGCAGATTGCTTTCATGTTGCTGGGGATGTAACCCAGGGCCTCATGCATCCTCAAGCACTCTACCACAGAGCCACACCCCAGCCCTCATTCAATAGATATTTATTGTATATCTGCTAAATATGAAGTCTGGTGCTAGGTCAGGGCTACAAGAGCAACTGTGACAAAGACAGTTGCTGACCTCATAAAGCTGACCTTCCAGTAGGAGAGGAAGATAATAAACAATAAGGAAATATTAAAAATCTTGTTGGGTGTGGTGGCACACACCTATAATCCTAGTGGCTCAGGAGGCTGACACAGGAGGATCGCACATTCAGACCAGACTCAACAACTTAGCAAGGTTCTGAGTAATTTAATGAGATTCTGTCTTAAAATTAAAATCCAAAAGAGCTGGGTGTGTAGCTCAATGGTAGAATGTCCCTGGGTTAAATCTCCAGTACCTCCCCCAAAAAACAAACATTAAGAATCTTTACCAGTTGTAACTATTGGTAGAAAGCAAAAGATCAGTGCACCAAGACAGAGTAATGGAGAGACCTACCCAAGACTAGGGAGTGAGGAAAGACCTCTCAGAACAGGGGACATTGAAGATAGGACCTGAAAGATAAGAAAGAGCTAGCTGATGGACTCTCAGCCATTGGATCAGAAATCTTGGCATACAAAAGTTTAGTTAAGAGAGTGAAAGAAAGAGCTGTGTTGGTAACAGTTGAGCAGAGGCCCATGCTGAGGAATCAAAGGCTGCAGATGGTTTTGTTCCAGAGACCTCAAACTGGAGCCCTGAGTTGGGCTAGGCCTAGACAACATAGCTCTGATCCAAAGGAGAACAATTGGGCAGGTGAAGTCCCCCCACTATTAACCATTCAATTCCATAAATGTTTATGGAGCTCTTTGCATCACTCTCTGCACTCGGAGGAGCCAGAGACAAATCAGACAGCAAGGAGCTCACAGTCTAGTAGAGGAAATAAGTCATTGAGTCCAATCAATGACCACATGGTAAATACAACAGAATTAATACGTGCATATTCCCTACGTGTCACAGAATAGGAATGCTGAACACACTCTAGAGCCAGGAAACAGTCATAGGAAGCTGAATTTTGAAGTGCTGTAAGGGCCTTCCAGAACAAGAAACCAGCCTAACCAAAGACCCGGAGGCATGACGCCACATGCCTCTGGGACTTTGGGGAATTAAAAGACCTGCTGCGTTTTTGAGCCTGACATATAAGATAGAGAGTAGTGGGCATTGAGATTTCAGCAGGGGCAGGTCCTAGGGGATCTTTGGGAATAAGTATAGTGGATTCTAATTGCACTGAAGGTATGTAAACACAAGAAAGGAGATCTCCCTGTTAACTTGCCTTGATAATGCCCCTCTTGTTACCTAATCCTGCTGGTTTAGACTCAATTTTCGAGGAAGCCATTGTATTTCAAAGAAACTGCTTGATCCTTTTCTAGACAAATTTCATGCTTTTGGAAATGGCTTTCCCCCCTAAGTACTTTATACTTTTCTTATGACTTTTCAAAGCATCTACCATATGGTATTTCTCCCAAGTGAGAGATTATCTCTCATTTACTGGGGGGAGCTGAAATGAAGTCATCTGTCCACTGAAGTGACAGCTGCAAGCAGAGATGTTCTGTCCAGGGCAGCAGGCCCACCATCTGAGTGGAGCCCAGTACGCCTTCTTCATGAGTGGCTATCCCCTCTCAGCCTCCTATTGATGCCTTCCCTTTCCCCCTGCTTCCCATTATATAAGAGCATTTTTTCAGAGATGAGTTCTGGGCTTGTTCTGAATATTTTAGGTGTCAAGCATCCTGTTTTTCTCTGAGTAATGTGACCCTGTCAATGACCCACTGCATTTCAGAATGACATCATGGGATTAAACTGAGAACGGTTGAAGAGAAGTGATTATGGGAGCCCAGAGACCTCTGCTTGCCCCTTTACCTTCCAGCAAATTGTTTGGAGATATTGAACAAGATGAAATCTGAAAACAAGTGTGTGCTTTGCACAAAAGCAGGAGTTGGCAAACTAGGGCCTGAGAACCAATTCTGGCCCAGGGGCAGGTCTGGTCCTGGCTGATTTTGCAAATAAAGTTTTATTGGCACACTGCCAAACTCATTTGTTTGAGTATTGGCCATGATCACTTTTGTACTACCTGTACAACAGATTTGAGTTGAAGAGACAGAAGAGACAGAGCCCATGTGGCCCATAAGGCTGAAAATATGAGCTATCTAACCCATACAGAAAGTTTGCTGAACCCTGCATTGAAGCCTTCTTCTCCTACCCCCCTGATAAGTGGCATGTGAATATAGTGACAGATATCCCAGACTCTGAGTACCACCATTCATTCCCTTCCCCTCCTCCCCAAACAGATGGTACAAAAAGAAAGTGGAGATTAATTTTTAACAAGTATATCAGAGCCTTCATATTTATTAAATGACATCAGAACTTGCATACTTGTGAAATGAATGTTGCCCTTCCAAGAAGGTCTCTTGGGAGATTGCACACTTATTCCAATGCTGCTGCCAGCAGACTGGACATTGTAAAGGCTGCTCTTCAGAGCCAAACTCTGTGACACCTGAGAAAATCCACTTTTCCTTCCTTTCCAGACCCAAAGTAATGCAGCCCTGTTGGACCCTCTGCCTAGCTGCCATGGGTCAATGTTGGCCTATTAAAAAAAAAACTCAAACACTTTTAGGGTGTTCCAAGGAATTGACTACAGGTTCTGAAGGTAGGCTCCTAAGAGGTATCCAAAATATGATATCATCAGAGATAAGGTGGACTCCCTCAATGAATCGAGGGTTAAGGTTTTCCTCAGAAATAATTTTTTGGGGATTTTGGTGCATGTTTTCAGCATTTGGGTCATTTGATTTCTCACAAAATGTGTGTGGCTCTCTCCTTTCTACTTAGGGACAGATATCCATATTTCAAATGACTTTACCATCTGTCCTCTATTTCCCCATCTCTTTCCAGCAGTTGTCAGTAGATTTTGCTGGGACTTGATGCATTGTATCCATTTGGTTAAGAATGGTATGGACTGAGACCAGGAAACCCTGCTCTTTCAGTTCCATTTCTCACAGCCAAGTTTGGATGGGTAAGAGTCCCCTGGGAGCCAGAATGTGGTATGCTGTGGGTGGGCTTGGCATTATTGGGAAAGAGTGGAGTCAGTGGGCATGTCAGCATTTGGTGATCCCTCTCATCTCAAGGACTGTTGTGTGCTCTGGACTGCTGCGGTGAAGGGAGTGTGGGGTTTAGTGGTTTCAGAGAAACATGAAATGCCTACTTACTCCTCTACATTTCTGCTTTCTCATTTTCCTTAATCTTATTCTGCAAAGGAGGTATTGTGTGGCCAGTCCTGAAGCAAAAAGATAACCACTTAAGCAAGCTGCTTTTTAAAATTGTTCCTTCTTTTTCCTTTCCTTTCTTCATTGAGAACCATTTCCTCCCACATGATGTGTCTGAACTTCATGTTCTCACGTTGCTTCACTGATTTCTGTTTTGCCAGAGTCTCAGACACAAGACCCATGTTTGTATATATACTGCCTATTAAAATAAATGTGCTTGTGTGGTTGAGAATGATCAAGTAGATTACCAAGAAGTGAGGAGGATTAGGGCTGGCGCCACAAGTGTAAATTCCTCCCCCCAGTTCTGAATCGATTAAAATGTAGTTTGAGTGGAGAGGCTCTTTTTCATTTTGATATTTTCTTGCTTAGGCACCAGAAGTTAAATTTGAACTAGCCCTGGTGAGGAGTGGGACCTGACCCAGATGTTATAGAGCCAGGTCATTGTGTCTTGGTGCCCAAAGGAGAGTTGAGAGACTCAGACCATTCCCAGAGGTGGTTCAGAGAGAGGCTTCTGGTCATGCCATTCATCTATATTACACATTTCTTGCACATATGGTAGCCCGGTCCCACTGGAAACTTCCAAGGGTAGAAATGATGTTTTCCATTGTTTGGGAGCACACCACAACAGTATGGGAAATAGCAAGCAATAGGACTTTGGGGTGTTTGGTTTTATATTTTGAGCTTAGTGTCTATTCTGCTAGTACTTAATAATCAAGTGGTTTGGGGGTGTGAATCCTCCAATAGTCCACAGGACTTCCATCAATCAGGCAGCATGTGAAGGAACTTTGGCTTTGTTCATGAAATGTCTGGCAACACTGGATCTTGGGAGATTTCCAAACTGGCATGGCTCACCACCAAAGGAAGGGGTGGAAAGGGGGGCTCTTTTCTAGACAGCTCTTTAGTTTGAAGTTTAAAAAAGGAAAGGGGTGGCTTCAGAAATGTTTGCTGGAAAGCTCAGTACCTCAATTTTGATGCTGAGAAAGAGAAGTTATCTTGGCAAGGACTCCATTTAGGTTTGTTTCTTAGTATTCATAGGAGCAAAGAGCTCTGTTTAATAGGTTGGACACGTTCTTGTGGGCAGAGCCTCTGGAGGTGGAATGATGACTCTCTGTTCTTGCCATTGGTAGTGTGGGGGTAAGGGACATGGGTAGGGAAGTAGTGGGGTTGAAGACAATTAAAGGGAAGGTAGCAATGGAATATGGGCTCTGTTAGCCAATATTCCTCTTCATTGTTGTTCAGCAAAGCTGAGACTGTTTGAAAGGGTCCTAGACAGCCAGACAGCTTCCCAGGCTCCTCACTGGGCTTACCACTTCTGCGTAAAGACTTCTCTCCTCTGAAGGTGATCTTTGACTGACTGATTGGTTGACTCATCATTCAGTAGTTCATTCATTCAACTCATCCAACATGTACTCATTCAACATTCATGTGCCAAGATCTAGATGCTTTGTTACAGTGTGGGGCAAAACCAAAGAAGGGTGCTATACCCATAGAGTATACATTCCTGCTGGGAAGGTAGACAATATGCAAACAAAAAAAACGACACACAAAAATAAGGAAAGCATCCATCAGTGGCAAATGTAGCACAGTAAGATGATGTGATAGAGTGAGTGGGTGGCTAGCTCAGGTTGCATGGTTGAGGACGACTTCCATGGGGAGAATGACCTTTAACCCAAGATCTGAAGGATGAGTAACCAGACTCTTAAAGATCATGGTGAGGAGTCTTCTGGATATTAGAATGAGCTAATGCAGTGAACCTACTATAAGCTACACACTTGATGAGCAAAGAGGAATAAAATCAAGAGGTCCCTCCCTCTAAAGCCAAGAATCTAGGTAGGAAGGCAGACAAGTAGATAAGCAGTTATATAGATCAATACTATGACAGGAAGAGCATACACAGAGCTATGGAGACATGGATTAGTGGCAGAGGTCAAAGGTTTCCTAGAGGAAGTGGCACTTAAGTTGAGTATAAATTAGCCAGGTCAATAGGGTGAGTCGGGGTAGGGGAGAAGCCTGCTCCCTGCTCTAAGCAAAGGGGACAACAAATGTGAAGGGTCATTGTTCACAGTGCATAAGCTTATCTGCATGACCCAGAAATGTTCATGGTCCATTGAGAAATGGGGAAGGGCTTTAGGAGACAAGACTGAAGAGGTAAACACAGCCATGCTATGGGGTTGGAATTTAAATTCTGACAATAGAGGAACCACTAAATAATAATAAATAGGAGAGGAACATAATCCAATTTATGCTTTGAAAAGACCATTTCTCAGCTGAGCACACCTGTAATCCCAGGTATTTGGAAGACTGAGGCAGGATTCCTTGAGCCCATGATTTTGAGACTGGCCTAGGCAATATGGTGAGACCTGATCCTCTATGGGATCTGCAGACTGTAAAGGAGGAAAAGTAGAAGCAGGAAGATCAGTTAGGAGATGTGTCCAGTCACCCAGTTGAAAGGACATGTTAGATTGGACCAGGGTGGTAGATGGATACCATGATAAAGATAACAGGACAGAGTCACAAGATACTTAAAAGGTAAAATGGTCAGGCTGGATTAGGGGTTTGTTTATGAAGGTGATTGTAGGGGAGAGAAGAGTCAATGAAATCTTCTAAGTTTTTTATCTGAGAAACTGGATATATACTGGTGCCATTTATAGGGAGGGCAGACAGAGCATGAGATGTGGTTTCAGGATGGAGGCAAGACAGTGTTGTGTTGTGGACATTATGAATTTGAAGAGACATCCAGTAGGCAGATGGAAACATGGGAGTCTAGAGCCCAGGGGAGAATTCTGACCTAGGAAGAGCTCTCAGCCCAGAGTTGAGAACTGTGGTGGTTGAGGCCAACAGAATGGAGAGGCAATGGTAAGGAAAATAGGCAGAAAGAATAAAGGAAAAAAAAATAGAGGACCAAGGACTGAGCTCTAAGGCCCCTGATTAGACATTTAGAGGGCAAGTTGAGGAGGAAGAGCACAGTGAGATAAGGGGAATCCAGCTGTTTCTTTGAAACAGCCAAGAGAAGAAATTCATATTTTAGGAAGGAGGGACATGTCTAACACTACTGCTAAGTGTTAAAACAGACATTAGAATGACTATTGAATTGGGAGGCTATTAGTGTCCTTGACAAGGGAAATTTCAGAAGTGAGGGACGTGGAAGCCTAATGGGAACTAGTAATGAAGAGAATGAAGAGGTGGAGGTAGAGACTCAGAGGAATGTAACATTTCTCAGGTTGGAGTGAAGCCCAAGGTTTCAGGATACCTCCACTGCTACAGGTTCTTTTAGTGGAATGTTAACATTAAATTCTCAGTGGCAGTGTGGGAAAGACAACTAGGTGAATTCTATATTCATTCAAAATGTAGCACCTAAGACTCGTTTATAGGAAAATATGGTCACAACTTACAGAAACTGAAGACTCACAACTGGATACACCAGAGTTCATAAAACCCCTTTCATAGAACCTTTCACCTTTACTTGACACAGGCCCACCCTCTCCTGAGTGAGTTCTGTTTTCTCAGCTTTCCAAAGTTCTTATTTTGGGTCCTTGGATTAGTCCACTTTCTGTTACTAATAGCACTACACCACCGACTGTGTAAGTTACAAGGAAAAGAGGTTTGTTTTGGCTCATGAATCTGGTCCAAGGTTGAGGGAATATATCTGGTAATGTCCTCCTTGCTGGCAGAATCCTGAGGTGATGCAGGCATCACATGGCAAGAGACAGGGAGCAAGTGTGAGAGACCTAACAGACTCAGTCTTAAGATAATTCATTATTCATTAATTCATGACTAAATCATTCATGAGGGTAGAGCCCTATAACCTCTTAAAATTCGCATCTGTTTCCATCTCTTAATACCTCCTAGTGGGGATTAATTGTCAACATGAGTTTCAGAAGGGACAAACCATATTCAAACCATAGTACTCCTGTACATTATGGATGCAGCACACACATGGCAAAAGTCATTCATTATTTTTTTTCATCTTTTTAAACTGCTTGATATTAAATGCACTGTAGGGGCCCTGAGCATGGAGCATTGGAGAAGACAAATTCATGGAGTCTACATTCCAGTGGAAGAGAAAGACAATAAGGAAGACAATAATTAAATAAGTATGGTATTTTGTAGTCATGCATTAAAGAAAAGAAAATAGGAAAATTGATGCACAGTGATGGGGCAGGGAGAGAGAGAGTGTTAAACTGGCTCATAACCATGATGGTCAGAGAAGACCTCTCTGAAAGGGAGACATTTGACCCCTCTATAAAGCCACATTTGTCTCCTTCCTTACAATAATAATAGAAACAACTACACCTGCCACTGCAACCACAACTCTTCTAATGCCACCACTGCCACTTCTCTATCCTTGAGGAAGATACTTCCACCCCTGGCCTCTCTGTTCCTTGATCTCCTCTCTTCCAGTGGTCTTGTCTGTCCTCAGCCCCAACTTCAGCCACTCACTTTCATGATTGCACCCTTGACCTAGTCATTACAAATTTTTCTACCAAAATATTCAATGTCTCCTTGGGAGGATAAGTAGGTGATTAGCATTTCCTACTGCCCAGCTCACTCCGACTAGTGACTCCATCTTTTGACTGTATGGGACTTCCAATCTATTCACTCTATGCTTTTTCACTGTCCCTCACTACCTTGATGCCCTCTCTTCCTGCCACACTGAGTTTCCATTCCATGCTCCATCGCTATAATCACTCCCTTGCTTACTCTCCACCTCCTTTGTCCTTGTATCTGCATCCTCACCTGGCAAAACATGGAACCTAGTTAAATTCAACTCTCTTCCTGCAGCTGAAATGCAAGTGAGGGAAACTGCATAACCATGATGACTGATGATAGACTCACTTTAAATTCATGACTGTCAACTACAAGTGGATCCTTAGAATTGTTCATCAGCAGATTACCCTAGACATGCACTCTCTGACTTTCCTTGAAGACTATGTCATTTCTTCTCCTCTGTCCTCACACCTCCAACACCTAATCCCCCATCTTCCTGCTCAGCAGGGAATCTTGTTTCCTATTTTATTAAAAATGCAGATGCAATCAGAAGATAAAAACTTCCTAAAGCTCTCACCAGGTATGTTTCAATGGAAGAAGTGTTTGTCTCCTATCTAAGAGTAACTCTTTCACATGCTCCCTGGATTCCCAACCCCTTTTACCTACTCAAGGAAATGACTATAAAAATTCCCCTTTATTCCTTCTAAATCATTAATTTTTCCTGATCTATTAGATCATTCCAATCATGGACAAATATGTCTCTTGACCCACTTCTCTAACAACTCCAACAACTCCCCCACTTTTCTCTTTCCTTTTACATCAAAGCCACTGTATGCAGAGGTGCACACCTGTAATCCAAGTGACTTAAGGGATGGAGGCAGGAGGATGGGGAGTTCAAGATCAGCCTGGGAAACTTCACAAGACTCTGTCTCAAAAGA
Organism: Glaucomys volans; assembly: GCA_020662805.1. Lineage (NCBI taxonomy): Eukaryota > Metazoa > Chordata > Mammalia > Rodentia > Sciuridae > Glaucomys > Glaucomys volans. Next base: position 1,531,847 of record JAJEJO010000092.1, on the reverse strand, counting down.
AAAACTTAAAAGGCTGGGGAATTAAGTGCTAGAGTGCCCCTGGCTTCAATCCAGTGTAAAGAAGGAGGAGGAGGAGGAGGGGAACAGGAAGGAGAACTACAATAAGAATTCCAGTTGCAATAGCGAAAATTCTAGATACCATAGTTAGAGAAAAGTATAAGCCAATACATTAAGATTCTTCTGCTACATTTTAAAATTTATAGTTGTTGGGGGTTTGTGAGAAATTGTAAAAATGTAGAAAGTCACAGAAAATAATACAATAAATATTCATGTTCCCACTATCCAGAACTAATAACTATTAATATTTTGGCATATTTGCATCACATGCTTAAAATTTTTAGTATGGAGATTTTCCTAGAATGTTTAGTATAATAGAAAGGAGAAAGACTAGTATAATCAACCCCCATGTACCTATCACCCAACTTCAAAAATTACCCATTTATGGATAACATTATTCTCCTCACCATTTCACTCCTGAATTACTTTGAAGCAAATTTCATACATTTTATAATTTTAACTATACCATCATCAGTATGTATCTATAAATATACATTCTTAATATCCTTTCAGTGTTCACATTTGTAACTGTCTCAAAATGTCTTAACTTTGAGAAAAATTTGTTTAAGTTAGGGTCCAAATAAGGTCCCTCCCATTGCAACTGATGTGTCTTTCTTATATAAGTTCTGCCTCGTCTGTTCTTTCCCTTAAAATTTATTTATTTGAAAACCTGGTTGCTTATCTGACAGAATTTCCCACAGGCTGGAGTTTACTACTGTACCTCTGTAGTGTATCTCTGTAATTGCCTTCTTTTGTCTTCTGTATTTCCTGTACAAATAGCCCCTCATCAAGTATATGGTTTTATAGTAAACTATTTTCTGTTGAAAGACATGAGAGACACCCGATCCTCTCCCTTTATCTACCAGTTCTCAAAATAAGGAGTTGATTTCCTAACATTCTTCAACAGTTACCAATGAGTTTGTGTGTGTATGTGTGTGTGTGTGTGTGTGTGTGTGTGTGTGTGTTACTGGGGATGGAACCTAGGGCCTCGCATATGCTGGACAAGTACTCTACCACTGAGATACATCCCCAGCCATTTTCTATTTTCTTTTGAGACAAGGTCTTACTAAGTTGCACAGGCTGGCCTTGAACTTGGGATCCTCCTGCCTCAACCTCCAAAACAGTTGGGATTACAGGCATGCACCACCATTAATGGCCAACCATTAATGAGGTTTTTAAAAAAATCTCCAGTCAGAATTTTGTCCCCACCATTCTACCTAAATGACTCTTGTCAAGGTCATCCGTGATCTTCATGATGCTAAATCCAATGGTACAGCCTCCATCAACAACCTAAGTGAAGCCTCAGCAGCAGGTATATGCTAATTGAAACATTTGTGTTTTCACTTTCCTTTTAGGGTAGCCACTCTTGGTTTTCTTACTTCCCTGACCATGCCTTCTGAATCTCCTTGTTATTTCCTCCTCTTGTCCCTGATTTCTTTTTTTAAATTGAGAGGTGATTCACATACCATAAAATTTACCTCTTTGTAGTGGACAGTTTAGTAGTTTTTGAATATTCACAGAATTGTACAAAAACCACCACTAATTCCAAAACATCCCAAAAATGTAACCCCTCACTCATTAGCAGTCACAATCATAAATCTACTTTGCATCACTATCGATTGCCAAATTTTCTCTCTGACTTCTTAACATTGGAGTGCACTAGGGCCAATCCCATTTCCTCTTTAGCAGTCCTTATTCTTCAATGATCTCACCCAGTTCCATGGTTATGTAGAATCCATAGAGTGATAATCAGCAGGGATCTGTCCCTGAACTCTAGACCTAGGTATCCAACTGCCTACTTCACCAGTCCACAAGGGTGTATAATAGATATGTCAAATGTAACATTTCAAAACTAGCTGCTGGCCTCCTAGAATCTGTTCCAACTTTATAGACTTCATCTTGGATTATGACAATCTTAACCTTCCATTGATCAGGCACCAAAACTTTAGAGTCATCTTTGACTCATCTCTTTCACTCACATGCCACATGTACTAAATTGGAAAATCCTATTGGCTCTAACTTCAAGATATATCCAGAATCTGACCACATCTCACAACCTCCACTGCTATTGCCATTGCCCAGGCCATCATTATCTCTCATCTGGTTGCTTCACTGATCTCCCTATTACCACCCTTGTCCCTTCGATCGTTAATTTTCAACCTGGCAATGACTGATCCTTTAAATATTTAAGCTGAGTGGTGATGATGATATTTTAACAATACCTATTACATATAGAGCACTTGCTACATGCCAGGAACTACATGCTTTACATGGTGTGACCCCCCATTACTTCTCTGACCTCATTTCCGCTACTTTCTCATTCCACATCTGCCTCCCTGCTGTTCTAAACCCTCCCCGCTCCCACATGCTTCTACTTTAAGGTTCTTGGTTCTTTTCTCTCTGCCTGAAACACATTTCCCCCAGCTAGCCTCCTGGCTCCTGGCTCACTCACTTCCTTCAGGTCTGCTCACAGGTCACTATCTTAGGTGACACCCCATCAAAAACTACCACACCATCCCCAATTCCTGCACTCCCTATTCCCTATTCTCCTTCCCTGTTACACTGTTCTCAATAGCAATCATCACCTTCTGACAAACTACATGCTTCAATTATTTGTTTTGTTTCCCCTAGAGAAATTTAAGATCTATTAGTTTTGGGATTTCAGTGACTTTATTCACTGCTGTGTTTCCAGCACTGAGAACAGTGCTTGGCAAATTGCTGCTCAATAAATACTTGGTAAATGACTGAATAATAATAATATCATTTTACAAACCTAAATTATCACTCCTGACATTACTTAGTTTGCATGAAAAACCCTAGGAAGACCTATTACTATCCATATCTTACAGATAAGAGAACTGCAGACTTTTGTCAATTTCCAAATTCATACATCTATTGGAGTGAGCTCCAAACTTCTATAGGGTTACAGTATGGTGACTTTGCTTCTTCTCAAGCTGTCTTGATTATTATTCTATTGGTATCTCTGAATTCTCCATGAAAACATGTGCATGGGACTAAACCAATGATATTTGCATTTTAGCAGTTATCCGAAAGCAGGGCAATGCTCCCTGGTTTTATTTTTCTTTAATGGTTTTACATCTTTGGAGCAATAGCCACAAAGGACAAACTTGGTCTTGCTCAGACTGCAGAGATAACGGAACAGACATACGCATCAGTAGGAAAGAACAACATGGTCGGAGTAGGAGATGAATTATTTTCTGGAGTGAAAACTGTGTACAGCACAGGCAATTTATCATGTCATATCATCACTGAAATTATCTCCCCGCTGTCTGCCAACCATCAGAAGCTGTACTTCAGTGGCTTCCTTAGTGTTATTTAAGCAAATGAAATATGCTTGTTCTAGTTTTATTTGTTTATGTAATATTTTGTGCTGCTTCAGTAAGAGAATGTATTTTAATAACCTTATGTACTTAATAGTCAGATATTTGTGACAATATTTTTGCAGTCACAGAATAATATAAGCATTGCATTCTGTTCAGGGTTGGATTGACCAATGTGTGCTTACAAAATCTTTTATATTTGATGTCAACTCTACTAAATTTGATACAGCTCAAGCAAAAGCTTTATTGTGAGCATAAAGATTTGGTGGGTTTTCCATATAGCTGGACTTCAGTTTGGCTGGGACTGGGGGGAATGTGGTTGAAGAATGCGCAGGGGTGCTTTATCACTGAGCTACATCCCCAGCCCTTTTAATTTTTTTTAATTTTGATAGGGAGTCTTGCTAAGTTGCCCAGGGTCAGGCTAAGTTGCTGAAGCTGGCCTTGAACTTGGGATCCTTCTGACTCAGTCTCTCAAGTTTCTGGGGTTGCAGGCGTGTACCACCATCATTCCCAGCAAAAAGAATGTTTTCTTTTTGAGGGATGGGTTGGGGGTATAATATGGCCTTTTCTATGCTTCTTGACAGAAGCAAGATTTTGAAATGTGCAACTCCATAAAAGGACTAGACAGCTCAGGCACCATTTGGAACTGGTCTCTCTTCGGAAAACATAACCTTGGAAGTTGGTAAGAGCTCCATTTTACAAAGGCACCTCAGGGAAGTTGCAACCTTACCTTCTAGTTCTGTTCATTTTTAGTTAAAAATGTTTACAATAGACTGGCGTGGTGGCCCACACCTGTAGTCCACCCAGGTACTCCAGAGGCTGAGGCAGGAGAATTGCAAGCTGAAAGCCAGTCTCAGCAATTTGGTGAAGCCTTGTTTTAAAATAAGAAGTGAAAATGGCTGGGAGTGCAGCACAGTGGTAGAGTGCCCCTGGGTTTGATCTTCAGTATGGAAAATGTTTACAAGCATGCTCATGTGCACATTTAAGAGAGTGCAAATGAATAGCAATGATGGAACATAAACATTAGCGGGTTTCCTTAAACTCTTCTTCAGAGGGCCAACTCTTTCTTTTGCAGGTTGGTGGGGCATTAGGCTACATCACAACTACCTATGGGTCTAGCTCTACCCTTGGTCATGCAGCCCATCCAATATTCAAAATTAAAAGAAAAAAAAATCCATGTCCTTCCTTAGCTTTTTGTCTGAATTTCCTCCATATATGGCAAAGTTATTTTCTCATTCCCATCTTAACTGGGCCTAAGGATCCTCTTAAATTTGTCAACATCTTTTGGAGAGTGTTGTGTCTAGTCTTTAAACCCATGTCCAGTTAGAAAGATAACAATGTATTGTACTTTTGTTAAGCATTAAAAAGATAGTTTCAAGATTCTAATTTAGTTTCCTAGTTAGGAGTTCTTCCTACAACCCCATTCTGTCCTACATGACAGAACTAAGGTTCAAAGAGAGCCAGCAAAGTGAAATATAACAGAGACTTTGTCTCTGCTAAAGCAGCTTAAATCACAAGCACTTCTAAAATTGCCATGACATGTGGCTAACTCACACAGAACTTGTGGTCAGCTAAAGCCCCCAAGTCTTTCTCCATGCTGCCAAATCAAGTCTTTCTCATGTTCTACTTTAAAATTATTAGACATTAAAAATCATCTTGTTGGTTTCAACTTATTCTTCCTACCTGTCTGAATCCTTTTTATTATTTCTAAAAATTCATTAAGGTATAACAATGTAAAGAGCATAGGTCTTAAGCGTATGACTTTACACACACATCTGTAACCACCACTCAGATCAAGAAACATCACATTACGAAAATCCAGGAAGCTCCCATGTGCCTCTTAATAACGCTGATCCCAAGGTAACTACTATTCTGATTTCTAATATCATAAATTAATCTTTCCTGTTTTTGAACTTTGTATAAATGGAATCATGTAGAACATACTCATTTGTGAATGTCTATTTATTTATTGATTTTGCAGTGCTAGTGTTCAAACTCAGAGTTCAAGCATGCTAGGCAAGTACTCAACCACTGAGCCACAGCCCCTACCGTGAAGGGCTTTTTCAGTACATCATTACATCTGTGACATTCATCCATATAGTTGCCTATAGTAGTAAATTCATTTTCATCATCAAGGAATAGTCAATTGAATGAAGGTAACATGATTTGTTTATCTATTCTCCTGTTGATAGAAATTTTGGTTGTTTCCAATTTGAGACCAATATAATTAGCACTCTAATGGCATTCTTGTATATGGCTTTTGGAGATACATGCATTTTTAACAGGTATTAACCTGGAAAGACACTTGTTAGATCATAGAGTATGTGTATGTTGAGTTTTAGTATATATTTTCAAATGCCTTCAAAAGTGATTGTGGCAAATTATACTCTGTGATTTTCACTTTTATATGTCCTTGGTTAGGCTATTGTACCCAGTTATTCAAACATTAGTCTCTGCATTGTTATGAAGGTATTTTGTAGATGTGATGAAAGTCCATAATCAATTAACTTTAAGCAAGGGAGATTATACTGAATAATCTGAGTAGGCCTGATTCAATCCAAAGAAAGGTCTCAGGAGCACTTCTGAGATTTCTCAAAAGAAAAAGGAGGAGGAGGGGGAGGAGGAAGATGGAGAAGAAGGAGGAGGATGATAAGAAAGAGAAGGAAGAGGAGAAGAAGGAGAAAGAGAAGGAGAAGGAGAAGGAGAACAGAAGGAGGAATTCTGCCTGCAGATAACAGGTTCAGCTCCCACCTGAGAGTTCCAGACAGCTCTTCTTTTCAGTTGAACCTATGGGTAGGGCAGTCTGCTTTATTTAGTCTACTGATACAAATTCTAATCCCATCCAGAAACACCCTTATGTGATAGGCTTCAGTGTCCATGCTAGTGGGTTGGTACCTGTACCAGATCTGTTGTTAAGTATTTTAATTATCATACCACTGACTATCTGGAGTGAGAAAATGTACAGTTGTCTATGCTAAATGTGTTCAATATGTTTCTTTAAATATTTTTAAGTTGTTATGGACATTTATTTTATTTATTTATATGAGGTACGGAAAATCGAACACAGTGTCTCACAGATTTTAGGCAAGCACTCTACCACTGAGCCACAACCCCAGCCCTCTTCAGTATGTTTTATAATATCTCAGAACAAGGATTTATAAGTACAAAATTGACTTCCTATTTTTTCTCTACAGAGTCTGAGATATTTGAGAAGCCCAGGATTTGTGAAAAGAGTTGGGACCAAAATGCCCTTAATATAGTGGTCTTTGGAGGACTATGAACCTCTATATTTTATGTCACCAACTTTAGTGGGCTGAATGGTGTCCACTCCCCAAATTGGTCTATCTCCTTAAATCCAGAACCTGTGAGTATGATTTTATTTGGAAAAAGGTTCTTTTTATTGTTATAAGGAAATACTTGTGGCTGAGTACTTTGTAAATAAATAAGGTTTATTTAGCTCACAGTTTTGCAGATGACAGTCCAATATTGAGTGGTCCATTAATTCAGTCACTGGGGAGAGCCCCCTTGGCTGGGTCATCTCACAGAAAATGCCATCATGGTAGGACTGATGTAAGAGGGAGAGGTCACATTGTGAGAAGGGAAACCACACTGGGGAGAAGCCAATAATGATCCCCCACGAGGCCCCACCTCTTAAAATTCTCCCCACCTATTAATGTCAGCACACTGGGGACCAAAGTCCCAACACATGAACAATTGTGAGATGTACTCAAACGATACAAACCATAGCAAAGTTTTTGCAGATATAATTATGTTAAAGGTTTCAAGATAAAATTATTCTGTATTATCTGGGTGGGCTCTAAACCTAATGACAAATATTCTCATATGGGACAGATGAGAAGAAACAAACAAGGAGAAGACAAAGGGGCCATGTGAAGAAGGAAGAGGAGATGAGACTGATGCAACCACAAGCTGAAGGACATTTGAAGCCACCAGAAGCTGGAGGAGGCAAGATAGGATTCTCCTTTTGAAACTTTGGCTCTGCCTCACACCATGATTTTGGACTATTCACTTCCATAAATGGGAGAGAATGAATTTCTGTTGTTTTAAGCCATCCAGTTTGTGATCATTTGCTACAGGAAGCAAAGGAAATGAAGTATCACTTCTCATTCAGATCATGTGTTCATAGCAGTCCATGTCCTACTTAGAATACTACGACATTAGGCTCCTTTTATTTCTTGTACTTCTAATTTTTAAACTGTTTGCTATAACTGTTGTTTTTTTATCATTCAAACTATGAGAATGACACATTTCATCCCCCCAAAAGTCTTTACGTTTCTCAAAACTATTTTTTAACTACAGGAATCTCTGATGAAATGTAGCAGAAATGGCATCTGCTCTGTAGTCAGACAGACCCAGGTCCCAGTGCCTTCTGTACAACCTACTAGCTGAGGGACCTTTGACAAATCATTTAGCCTCAGTTGCCCTATGCATACTATTAGTTCAACAACCCCTTCTTTATGGGGTTGTTGTGAGTATTAGATAAAATGAGCCCATGGAAAGGGTGCAGTAATGCCAGCTCTTAATATGGCCAAAATTTTATTATATCGTGAGTGTGGAACAAAAAAGAAGACTCCTGTCTTCCCAGGTCTACAGTCTTCTTTATGTTTGAGTCTCCCAGGCTTAGCAATACCTCTTACCACTCTCCTTGCTCACACTGCTCCAGGTCTTCTGGCTTCTCTGCTGTTTCTCAGACATGTCCACCAAGCTTTATTTTCATGGCCTTTATACCTGGTTTGAACACCCCAGGATCTGAATGGTTTGCTTTCTTACTGCATTCAGGAATCTTCCCAAATGTACCTTATTGTTTAAGAGGCCTTTCCTCACCCAGTAAACAGCATGCCCCCCTCAAACTGCTCTGTTTTTACTTAAAGACTTTTGTCACCACTTGAAATACATATTCGTGTATTATATGCCTCCCTGCATTAGAATGTAAGCTCCAAGAGAGCAGGGGCAGGGATTTTGTCTCTTAGGTGAACTGCCACATCCCCAGTGCCTAGAAGAGCAGATGCTCAATGAATATTTCTTGAATGAATGAACGAGTGAGTGAGTGAAGAGTCTACCTGAGTAGAGAGGCAAACATGGAAACATGTAGCTACATACAACACAGTATCATCAGGGTTATGATGGTTTTGTACCAGTGTGTGAGGGTCCCTCATCTGGCTAGGGAGTGGAGTGGGTACAATAATAATCAATAAAGACTTGGAGCAAGTAACATCTGAACTGAATTCTTCTGAATAAGTAAGACTTTCCAACTTAGAAGACGAGGAAAGGGTATTCCAGGGAGAGAAAGCAGTGTTGCAACATCCTATAGATCAGAGAATTCAGAAATTTTACATAGTTTGTGATTTAGTCAGCTTTTTCACCACTGTGGCTAAAAGACTAGCACAACTGTAGAAGAGGAAAAGTTTATTTGAGGGTTCATGGTTTCAGAGGTCTCAATCCACAGACAGCAGGCTCTATTCCTCAGGGCTTGAGGTGAGGCAGAACATCATGGCAGAAGACTGTGGCAGAAGGAAGTAGCTCACATGGTGATCATAAATCAGAGAGAGAGATTCCACTCACCAGATACAAATATAAACCCCAAAGGCACTCCCTCAATGCTCATCTCCTCCAGCCACACCCCACCTTCCTCCAGTTACCACTCAATCTCATCAGGGGATTAATTCACTGATTGGGTTAAGACTCTCACAACCCAATACATTCACCTCTGAACCCTCTTGCATTGTTTCATGAGTTTTTTGGGGACACCTTACATCCAAACCACAAGAGTTTGCTATAACAGAAAAGAAAAAATGAGGTAAAGAAGGAAAGAATATGGAAAGAGGAAAGGAAATTAAAGGAGGGAGAGAAGGAAGGAGGAAGAGGAGAGAGAGAAAGGGGAATGGGAGGGAGGAGGTAATAGGAAGGAATAAGAAAGAAATCGAGGAAGGTAGAGAAGGAAGGAATGAAGAAGAGAGACAGAAGGACAAAAGAAAGGAGGGAGGAATTAAAGAAGGAGGAAGAGAGGGAAAGAGGAAGAAGAGGGCAGGAGGGAGAGGAGAGAAAGATGGAGGGAGGAGGATAATGATGCTCTCAAGAAGCTCATAATGGGGCTGGGGTTGTGGCTCAGTGGTACAGTACTCACCTAGCATGTGTGAGGCACTGGGTTTGATTCTCAGCACCACATGAAAATAAATAAATAAATAAATAAATAAATAAACAAAATAAAGGTTTATCAACATCTAAAAAATATTTTAAAAAGAAGCTCATAATGTAGTACTAGGGAATAATCTGTAAATAATTAAAACTTAATTTAATAAATGGTAGGGCTATTTCAGGATAAATCAGGAACACACAAGAAAGAAGGCCTCCCTCTGTAAAGGGAGCAGGAGCTATGGAGGGAAAAGGAAGGATTTCCAGAGTGCTAAAGGCCTGACTCATTCAACAGGCAGACAGAGGGGAGTAGGCCCAATGGAAGAAGCAGAAATAAGATTGGTAAAGACTGCAAGCTGTGAGAGAGCACAGCAGTGTGGGAAGGCTGGAGTGTAGGCTGTACACACAGAGTACGGTCAAGAAGCTCCTCGGCATAGAGGCTGTTGGGCCACAGTTGGGTGTCTGAATTGTATTCTAACAACATTGGGGGACACTGGGAACTGTAGGTATAGACGGGTGAGGGGGAATGTTACAGAGTCAGAATTAGCTTCTAAATCAATCATTTCTATCTTCTCTCTGAATAATCAATGGATAAAGAGATCAAGTTTGGAATCAGGGAAACCAGTTAGAAAGTTGCTGTCCAGCATGGTATTGGTACCAAAATAGGCAGGTAGATCAATGGTACAGAATAGAGGACACAGAGACAAACCCAAATAAGTACAGGTATCTCATACTTGACAAAGGAGGCAAAAACATGCAATGGAGAAAAGACAGCCTCTTCAACAAATGGTGCTGGGAAAACTGGAAATCCATATGCAGCAAAATGAAACTATACCCATATCTCTCACCCTGTACAGAACTCAACTCAAAGTGGATGAAGGACCTAGAAATCAGACCAGAGACTCTGCACCTAATAGAAGAGAAAATAGGTCCAAATCTTCATCATGTTGGCCTAGGACCAGATTTCCTTAACATGACTCCCAAAGCGCAAGAAATAAAAGCACGAATCAATGATTGAGATAGAGTCAAACTAAAAAGCTTCTTCTCAGCAAAGGAAACAATCAGCAATGTGAAGAGAGAGCCTTCAGAGTGGGAGAAAATCTTTGCCACACACACTTCGGACAGAGCACTAATCTCCAGAATCTACCAAGTACTCAAAAATCTTTACACCACGAACACCAATAACCCAATCAATAAATGGGCCAAGGAAATGAACAGACACTTTACAGAGGAAGATCTACAAGCAATCAACAGATTTATGAAAAAATGTTCAACATCCCTCATTATAAGAGAAATGCAAATCAAAACCACCTTAAGATTTCATCTCACCCCAATTAGAATGTCTTTTATTAAGAACACAGGCAACAACAGGTTTTTTCGAGGATGTGGGGAAAAGGGTACACTCATACATTGCTGATGGGAGTGCAAGTTGGTGCAGCCACTCTGGAAAGCAGTGTGGAGATTCCTTAGAAAACTTGGAATGGATCCACCATTTGACCCTGCTATCCCACTCCTTGGCTTATACCCAAAGGACTTAAAATCAGATTGCCTCAGTGATGCAGCCACATCAATGTTCATAGCTGCTCAATTCACAATAGCTAGATTATGGAATCAACCTAGATGCCCTTCAGTAGATGAATGGATAAAGAAACTGTGGTATATATACACAATGGAATATTACTCAGCCATAAAGAAGAATAAAATTATGGTATTTGTAGGTAAATGGATGATGTTGGAAACTCTTATGCTAAGTGAGATCAGCCAATCCCAAAAATCCAAAAGCCGAATGGTCTCTCTGATATATGAATGATGATGCATAATGTGGGGGGGAAAGATGGCAAGAATGGAGGAAAGATAGCTAGCATAGAGGGAAGGGAGGGGTGGGGGCGGGTGGGGGGTAAAAATAATAACAGAATGTGTGACAGACATCATTGCCCTGTGTACATGCATGAACGCACAGATGGTGTGACTCTACTTTGTGTACAACCAGAGAGACAATAGCTGTACTCCATTTGTGTTCAATGAATTCAATAAGTAAATAAAAAAAAAAAGAAAAAAAAAGAAAGCTGCTGTCCATATCTAGGTAGTGAGGTCATGGTGACCTAGATCCTGACTACTCAAAATATTGTCTAAGACAAGCAGGGACTTGTTAAACATGCAGAATCTCAGGCCCCACCAAACACCTGCTCAGTCAGAAACTGCATTATAATAAGGTAACTGATGTCCATATTCAAGTTTGAGAAGAATTGGTCAAAACTAAAAGGGAATGGAGAGGAGGGTATTGATGTGAAGGGTCATTAAAAGGAACTGATGGGATTCAGCCACAGATATATTGGTTCTTTTAAAATTATCTTATTTCTCCATTGCTGACTTCTCCATTTTTTGTCAAACAGCACTCCCACAGACCTCACACTCTCCTGGACTGGGCTCACAATGCATTTGAGGACCTGAGCCCTTTCAGTCTGTAGCTGTCTGTAGACAGAAAGTTGATTTCTTTTCAGGAGCCCCAGCAGATGGCCCCTTAAGCAGTTCAAAATCAATAAAATGTAAAATAAAACAGTGTAGGATAATTCCACATAGTTTTTGTTTTTGCCAAAGCAGATTGAGACTCCAGCTGTTCCAATAATTTCTTTAAGTCTCTTCAAAGACAACAGTTGACTTTCATTTAAAAGCACTGGAGGGTAGGGAGGAATTGAATTACCTTGAGAAGTTTTAAAAAGTGAAATGTGAGCTCTTTATTCTAGTTGCAAAAGACGAAAGGTGTCCTTGTTTTATTGTGGATACACATCTTAAAACCTGCAGATCATGGGTTTCTATAACTGCTCTTTAAAATATGGGAAATGGTGGGTGGGTTGATGCAGAACATCATTAAATACCAGAGAATCTAAGAAGAATCCTTTCCTGTGAATAATGATTCCCATATGCCATTTTTAGAAGGAAACTGACTTCATTCTTGAGTCAAACTGTTCATATTTGTTATACTGGAATGACAGTCACTTCAGCTGCTGACCTCTTGATTCTTTGCCCTGCCAAAACTCTAAAGAAAGCTGTCAACTAACAACAACAAAAATAGTACTTGCCATGGTGGAAATTCATGGGATTTTTTTGACTGAGTAATTTCAAGGTAGGGAGAAAGGGATTAGATACTTACCAGCAGATAATTATTGCATACCCACTAAGTTCAAGGCATCGTACTAACAAGGTTCTTAATTGCAACCATCAGAAAACAACTCAGAATAATCTAAAGAGAAAAACATTTGTGGCAAGAAATTAGGTTGCATACAGAATTAATAGGAATTCTGGTGGACCAGGCTTGAAAAATCAGTCTGGAGACAGGGAAATTCAGGAATCAGAATCTCAGACAAGCTCATATCAGAAGGAAGGAGCAGTTAGGTGTCTCTGACATTGCTGTTGGACACCAAATGCTGATACTGGCATCACCAGCACTGGTTGTGGTTACCATGTCTATAACCACTGCTAATGCCACTAGATGCTGTAGCTGCTGAATCCAGAATGAATTCAAAATTATTCCTTGCTTCTTTGCAACATTGATTCCAGATGCAAAGTCCTGGACAGGAGTCCTAGATTGTCTGAAACTGGGTCACACACCCTTGCTTCGGCTGCCAGAGCTCAGGGACATTGAATATCTGGTCTCTTCAATTTCCTCAGTGGAAGATGGGCCTTGCCTCCCATCAGGATGACACAATGAGGATTCCCCAACATACTCTCTACCTAAGTCATCTCGTCCTGCCCCATGACTTTGAATTCTAGGATATACTGATAACCCCAAATTACTACCTCTAGCCAAACTTCTCTCCTGAGCTCCAGACTACTCCATTACATGCCTAGAAGACACCCCCATTTGGACATCTGATAACTCAAAGTTATCCACCAACAAATTCTTGATTCCCCCATCTCCACCCTTACAAACCTACATCTCCCTCAGACTTTCTGATTCAAAGAACAGCTAGTACCACCAATCACTTGAACAGAATTGGAGGGATGGACCTCCAATTCCTTTTCCCTCATCCTCCATACTAGTCCATAAGGAAGCCCTGTAGTTTCTACCTCCACAAAATCTTCCCTTATCTCGAATTTGCCCTCTTTTCTACCTCTAGCACTACCACTGTAGTCCAAACCATAATCATTCTTTCACCTACAACAGCCACCTGTGCCATTGAAGGTACTAGAAGGAAATAGACACATTCAAAATAGATTAACCAAAGAGAGTTTAATGGTGTGACCATTGACCAAGGTGTGAACAGGGCTGATGAAACAACCAAAAGATGTTGCAACACCAGGAACAAGCAATAGGGGTTGTAGCTGTAGCAACACAGCGAAAGTCAGGATCTCATTGAGCAAGGAAGGAAAATGGGGTGAGATGAGTAGTGATAAGTACCCTGACCTCTCTTCTCCCATTTTTCTATCTCCTGTTGGTGCCTCCATTGGCTAAATTCAACTAGAAATCAGCTTTGATACATATAGGGGCCAGCCTTCAGGGTCAGAGAAGGGCAGAGAAAGTAATGGGAAAGAGGTATACCAACATCTGACTGGCCACCTTACTCTGTTCTTCTCCATCCACCAAACCTCAAGTCTTTACTCTACAGAGCATTAAGAGTAAATCCTTTATAATACAACTCAAACCATGTCATGTACCTGGAGGAGATCATCTCTAGTAGCTTCTTATCACACTCTGTTATGGTTTGGATGTGAGGTGTTCCCCAAAAGCTCATATGTGAGACGATGCAAGAAGGTTCAGAGGAGAAATGATTGGGTTATGACAGCCTTAACATAATCAGTGAATTAATCCCTGATGGGATTAACTGAGTGGTAACTGTAGGCAGATATCCTATGGCTATAGGAGGTGAGTCATTGGGGGCGTGCCTTTGGGGTGTATATTTTGTATCTGGCAAGTAGAGTCTCTCTTTCTCTGCTTCTTGATTGTCATATGAGCTGCTTCCCTCTGCTACATTCTTCCACCATGGTGTCCTTCTGCCTCACCTTGAGCCTCAAGGAATGGAGCTTACTGTCCATGGGCTGAGACCTCTGAAACCATGATCCCCCAAATAAACTTTTCTTCCCCTAAAATTGTTCTGGTCAGGTCACTTAGTCACAGCATCAAAAAAACTGAGTAAATCACATTCAAAATAAGATCAGTGTTGGGCTGGGGATGTAGCTCAGTTGGTAGAATGCCTACCTCGCAAGCCCAAGGCCCTGGGTTCAATCCCCAGCACCACAAAAAAAAAAAAAAAGATCGATGTGCCTCACCATGGACTTTATGACCCTTATGATTTAGCCATACCTATTTGGTATCATCTCCCACAATTTTCTCTTGCTCACTAATTTCCAGTCTCTCATTCATAACTTAGTCTTTGCTTTTGCTTCTCCTATCTAGAATATTCTTTCCACAGCTCACTACATGGCTTGCTAATTACCTTATCTAAATTAGTCTGTGCCACTATCACATGACCTTGTTTTATTTTTTTTTAACATGACCTTGTTTTTTTTTTTTTTATCATGCCGAAGGATTTTAAGACTGCTGCTCAATACCTGATTTCTATTCGAGATCACTAATCATCCAAGTAGCAGTGTCAACTAAATAGTTGGTGTTCTTATGTGATTGTTTCAGGCTTTGTAACCTTATTTATAAAATATTTTAAATGCACTTTAATTTATGCACAATAAAATTTTATAAGTCTTAGCTGGGTGCACTGGTGCACACCTGTCATCCCAGCACCTTGGAAGCTGATGCAGGAAGATCATAAGTTGAAAGCCAGCCTGAGAAACTTAGTGAGACCCTGTCTCAAAATTAAAAAAAAAAAGGGATATAGCTCAGTGATAGAGTACCCCTTTGTTCAATCCCCAGTACCAAAAGAGGAAATTCACAAATTTTAAATATTCAGTTCAACGAGTTTAGACAATTATGTATCCCTGTGTAACCATATCCAATCAAGCCATAAAGCTTTTATAACACTCCGGAAAACTATTTTATGTCCCTTTGCAGGCAATTACCCCTACTAGGGGATCTGATTTCTATTCTACAGATAAGTTCTTTTTGTTTTTGAACTTCATATGAATGGAATCATACATTATACACTTTTTTGGGACTTGAACCGAAGTGTGCTCTACATCTCCAGCCCTTTTTATTTTTATTTTGGAACAGGGTCTTGCTTAGTCTTGCTACGTGGGCCTTAAAATTGTAATCCTCTTACCTCAGCCTCCCAAGTTGCTAGGATTGCAGGTGTGCACCACCACACCTAGCTCTCATTACATTCTTCTATGCCTACCCTTTTTTTTCTTTCTTTCTCTTTTTTTTATTCTGTGATGCTGGAGATTGAACCCAGGGCCTTGTGCTTGTGAGGCAAGCAATCTACCAATTGAGCTTTATCCCCAGCCCTGTGCCTCCGTTTTTTGATTCAACATTATGCTTTTGAGATTCATCCATATTGTTGCAAGTATTGGTAGTTGGTTCCTTGTACAGATGAATAATATTCCATTGTGATAGTTCACTACAATTTGCCCTTTTCTCCTGTTGATGCATGCATGTTTTGGTTCTCCATCTCTATTTTTGACTATATAAAAATAAGATTGTGACGAGTACTTTTATATGTGTCTCTTCATGGACGTATCCTTACATTTATCTTAGATAAATTCCTAGGAATAGAATTGTGAGACCATAAGGTAGATACATTTTTAACTGTATAAGGATCTACTAAACAGTTTCCCAAAGTGTTTTAACCATTTTATATTCCCACCAACAATGCATGAGATTTCTCATTACTCCATATCCTTGTTAATATTTTATGCTGTCAGTCTTTTTATTTTAACCATTCTAGAGAATATGAAATGGCATTTTGTTTCAGTTTTAGTTTGCATTTTTCTGATGATTAATAATGTTGAGAGCTTTTTAATGTGTTTATTGACCCTTCATGTATCTTCTTTTGTAAAGTGTCTGAGTCTTTTGTCTATTTATTTCTGTTATGTTTCTGTCTTTTGTCCTTTGCTAGTTACATGTATTTTGAATAAATTTTTCCAAAGTGTACCTTCACTGTTCATTTTCTTTCTTTTTTAGGGGGAGAAGGGTACTTGGGGATTGAAACCAGAGGTACTGTAACATTGAGCTACATCTCCAAGCCCCTTTCACTTTTTACTTTAAAACAGAGTCTCGCTAAGTAGCTAAAATGTTCATTTTCTTAATGGTGCCATTTTACAAGGAGTAGTTTTAAATTTCAATTAAGTTTCATTGATCATTTTAAAAAATGTATCAGCAGTACTTTCTGTGTCTTGTTCAAAAAACAATTTTCTACCCCCAGGTCATAAAGATATTTGCCCTCAAGTTCTTGGAAGCTTTGGAGTTTTTGCTTTTGCACTCAGGTATATGATGCAACTCCAACTAATTTTTAAGTAAGCAGTGAGGTACAGGGTCAAGGTTCATGTTTTTCCATAAAAATACTGAGTTGTTTCTAGCTTCACTTGTTGAAAAGACTATCCTATCACCATTAAATCATCTTTGTACCTTCACTGCAAATTAATTACCAATACATATATGTGGTTTTCACTGGACCCACTATTCTGTCCTGCAAAATCTATTTGTCTGTTTTTATGCTAGTACCACATAGTGGATTTAGAGTAAATATTAAATTCAGATAGTGTGAATCTTCCAAAGTTTTTCTTTTACAGGTTGTTTTGTCAAAGTCCTCTGTGTTTTCACATAAATTTTAGAATAAGCCAGTTGATTTCTACAGAAGAATGTTATTGAGATTATAAATCAGACTGCATTAAATTCATAGATCAATTTAAGAAGACAAATGTCCTAACAATATTGATCCTTACAGTCATCAACATGATATAGCTTTCTGTTTATTCAGACTGTAATATTTTTCAGAGCTGTTTTATTTCTTAATCTAGAGACCTTGAACATCTTTCAAAATTTTTCTAAGTGAAGATTTTATGCTATCTTAAATAATGTGTTTCAAAGTTTCATTTCCAAATTTTTCATTGCCAAAATATAGAAATATAATTAACTTTGCATACAGACATTGCTTATAAGCTGTAATGGGTTGTTTTGTAGATTTTTTTCTCTGTACAATTATGTTGTCTCAATGAAAAGGTTTACTTCTTCCTTCACAATCTGTATGTTTTTATTTCTTTTTCTTGACTTATTGTAATGGCTGGGATCTCCAGTGCAGTGTTGAACAAAAGTAATGAGAGTGGACATCCTTGCCTTGTTATCAATCTTAGAAGAAAAGTGCTCAATATTTCACCATATTATAGCATATGAGTCTCAAAAAGAATATTCTGACTGCTGTGAAAAAGGGGTTCAGTGGATAAGTAAAAGCTAAAGATAGAAATTTTATTAACAATTACATAGGGCGCATTTAAAGCATGAGTCCTGGTTCATAACAACATTTAGAGGTTAGATAATAACTTAAAATAAGAATAAACTGATAGTAGGATTGCAAAGATGAAAAAGATGCCACCAGCAGATCAGAAACAATAATAGATAGTATTTATTGAGTACTTATTATTTGCCATGAACTATTCTAACCTTTTTTCATATATTATCTTATTTACTCTTTCCATAAGTAGAGGAACAGGGAGATCCATAAAGATACTGAAGGAGAAGCTTGAAGCATATGGGATATCGAAGAAACCAAGGAACAAAATTGTTCTTAGAATGAGAGAATGACTGACTTTTGTATATTTATGAGAAACTAAATAATAAGCAGAAAGAATAGTATTTCCTTGATTTTATCAACACTGAAACAAGAGCAGTTTCAGTAAAGTGGAGAATCTGGAAGATAGATGGGAGTTGAGGAGTGGAAGGGAGGTGAGGAGGAAGAGGCCAAGTAAGGTGATAATTCTTTGGAGAAGTTGGATCATGGAAGGGAACAGGAAAAAGAGCATCAGATGGAGAGGGCTGTGAGGTCAATGGAGTAATGCTCATGTCCCTAGTATTCCCACCATACTAACCTCAGTTCTCTCAAACTTGCTTTGTTCATAATTTTCTTTCCATAATCAGAGTTCTATCTCTACTCTTCTCCACTTGGCAAGCTCTTATTAAGACCTACTTCAAATGTCTCTCCTCTGTAATGACTTCACTATCAAGGCAATATGAACCACTTCCTCTACCATCTCACTGCATACCATGTGCATACTTCTGTTAGAGCACTCAACATATTGTTTGTAATTTTGTAATGTACTTTTTTTGTTTATCTTTCATCTTGCCTATAAGATTGTGCCTTCCTCCAGGACCAAGGGCATGTCTTAGTCATTTTTACTCATTCTCTTGGTAAATATCCTCTTTTGTAACTAGCTGACTAGCACCATACCAATTTCTACATGTAAACTCAGCAAAAAGTTTTTTTAATGTACAAAACAATAAGAAAATGAAAAAACTAATTCCCACTCCATTGTCTTCAGATTGAAAACCCAAATACTGAGCACCTACTGTGTTTCCAGCACTATGCTAGGTTCTTAGATGATTTAAGCAAGCACCTTTTGGCCTCCTTGTCCCTCTTCAGCTCTTAATCTCTGCTGGCTGGAGTCTGAAGAGATTAGAAAAACATCGAGCTCCAGGACTATGGCCTCCAGAAGGGGTCAACTCCTTGCTTTACTCAGTAAGATACTTTACAATGAGCTCAAAGATCCTAGATAAACAAAGAGGATGAATTTACAAATCTTTTGGACTTTGTGCTATCCTTCTGTTAATATACTTCTGGATAATAGCAAGTTCTTTTGCAATAATATCTGCATATTTCACATTCCACTAGTGAGCTATTATCTATATATTCCTGTTAGGCCCCATGCCATTACCCAAAAATCAGCAAAGTTCTGAGAAAATGATCTTTGGACCAACGTGATGGAATGTTCTACCTACTTTTTTAAGGGTTGAAAAGAATTTTTTCATATGTTTATCTAAAAATAACAAAGCAAGCAGTTTATTTCTTCATTTATAACATTGAAGTGTATTACTTACACTTAATCTGTGTTTAGCAATCCGAAATAGGGCCTTCAAAATGTTTGAATTCCTGGATCCCTCTCACATTTCTGGACTTCAATTGAGTGAGATGAACACACTACAAGAGTAGTGATCAGTAAACAGGGGAAATCAGCCTTTATTAAGCAATTAGAATCAGGAAATGGCTTGTGTGGCATTCCAAGTTTGAAGCCTAGCTCTAGCTAAATGTCTGACTTCAGCTAAATTGCTCAACTGCCCTGATTCTTAGGGTCTCCATAGTATAAAATGGAACTAAAGCTATAATTTTTAAGATCAACAATTAGAAGGAACAGGATAAGAATTGTAGATTTTGCTAAGAGAAAGTATGATTGCCTATGTGAATCACTTTATCTGCTCTTTTTTCAGTACTGTGGATGGAACCTAGGACTTTGTACATAATAGGTAAGCACTCTGCCACTGAGCTTATGCCCCAGGCCATGAATAACTATCTGAAGGAAAGGGAATAATTGTGTCCTCCAATTACAAAACCTCCTTGGGTGTTGTTAGGTTTGTGTTTAAGAAGACAAAGGGAATTGTCCATTTACAACAGATGAATTTTATGGTATGTTAGTATGCCTCAATCAAACTGCTTTTTAACAAAAAACATACATTCACCTGAGTACAATGTCCCCAATCTAACTGAACTGATAAGAGAAATTTTTTTCAGGCTTCTTTACCAGGAAAATCTACACTTATCCTCAGCAAAACTAGGATTCATCTTATAGACAATATGAATTTGGTTTTGCTTCCTTCTTTCCTTCATCCACCAGGAAGCTCCAAGTCAGGTTTGTGGTATTTCAGCTTAGTTTTAATTTTACTTTCCCATTCATTTTTCCCCTTGATCATGAGTTTTATATGTTGATTACTTTTTTAAATGTTTTAGTTGTCAATGAACATTTATTTATGTATTTATTGTTTATTTATTTATTTATTTATATGTGGTGCTGAGGATGGAACTCAGGACCTCACACATGCCAGGCAAGCACTCATCCACTGAGCCACAATCCCAGCTGTTGATTACTGTTTATCTTGTCATCTTACACAGGTTGTTTGACCCACTTCATATCTTCTCAGAAGGACCAAATCACTACCTTAGTAACTTATTAACTAACAGAGGAAGGCAGTGTGAACCTAATGAATGGGAACATCATTCCTGTTAGTCACTTTAGAGAGAGTGTAAGGATAATAGACTTGGACTCCACTTGGCTTCATTGGTTGCTTGGCCATAACAAGCTACAAGAATAGGACTGCTTTCAACCACTGTATTCAAATATCCAGTTGAATATCTTTGAAAGTTTTAAAACCAAAGTTAGTGTATCATGCCTCCAGACATTTATCATTTCTCACTGACACCCTATGCCCATCTGCCTGATTCAGGGTTACAGAGAAGAGCCACTGCAGAACAGACGGCCAAAGAACAGTAGACTGTGGCAACATTTGCACTTTCTCAGTGCCCTTGAAATAAGAATCCCACTTCTCACCATGGGTGGGAAGACCCCAAAAGAAGCTGGACCTTTTCTTTCTCTCCAATCTCATTCCTTTCCACTCTTCCTCTTGTTTTGTAGGCCACATTGCCCTCATTTCTGGAAATGACTGCTTTTTTCCATCTTAGAAACTCTAAAAGTCTTATTCCTACTGCTTGAAAAGTTTTTTCCCCAGTTCTCACCCATGAGACCTCAGCTGAAATTGAAACTCCTGGGGGAGGCCTTCTCTGCTCACCCTTTGTCCCTTTGTTTGTTCTTTTTATCATAACCTACAATAAGGTTATTTATTTATCTACTTGCAGTTAGTCTGTGTCCTTCACTAGAGTGCAGATTTCTCAGGACAAGGCTGTCCTATTTATGTAAAAAATGTTCAGCTGCCATAATATTGCCCTCAGTGACTCTTACCATACCACACTGTTTATTTTCATAGCTTTAATCTCAACCACCAAATGCTCTTCCTTTGTGTTCTTGGTTATAATCTGGCTCTTTCTACTAGACTATGAGCTCCATGAGGACAGGGAATAGGTCTGTCTGGTTCACTTTATTCCCTATACCCAACATGTGCTTCAACACTGGGTGAATGACATTTAGGACAAGTGTCACTCTCACCTCTTCCTAAGTAAACGCTTCCTGCTTTTAACTGTGTAGAATTGTGATGGCACTGGCTGCGGATTCCAAAGAAATAAGAATAAACAAGAAATGATCTTTCCTATTCCTGTGGTGTACCTAAATCATGGGGGATTTAAGCACAACTTTTGAATGGTATCAGAGGAATGCAGAAGTGCATAAGCAAATATTTAGGAGACTAGAAAACTATTTGTGTTACTTAGCAGCTGTAATGTTGAGAAACATATTTTATGCCTTGTGTGCACTGTGAAAATACAAATGGTCTCTCATTTCTGAGCACTCTCCTAACTCTTAATTTAAAAAAAATTCATATCATAAAAGGAGTAATAAAACCAAACCATATAATAGAGCTACAATGAATGGCTCAGAAATTCCAATGGTTAACAGGAGTTAATAGGGTTAACTGCTACAAGTTGAAGCAAGATGGAGGGTCAACATTTTTGAAGGAGATATTCTTGGAGTTGGGGCACCACTGAGTGTTGTGGCAAAGCACACGCGGCTGGAGATAGAGTGAAATTGATGTGGGCAAGTGGGGACACTTGTCTTCACCTCACACCTCACTTCCACTGGGTGATTCTTGCCTTCCTCCCCTGCAGCTGACTTCCTGCCTTGGAAACTTGCTTTCATGCAGTTAGCAGACATTTTGTAAATTTTAAGGATACAATATCATGTCATACTAAAATAATAAGACCCTTAAAAGTGTAGGAAGTGCAACCTTTACACATGGATGCATTAGTAATTTTTTCTATAATCTGCCTAGCAATTGCTGAGATGATGGGGTTTATTTGAAAAGATAGCCTTTCTTGTGTCCTCCACCACTAGAACATCTGCTTAAAATTCAATCTTCAGTGTTTTCAGAGGATTCAGGAAGTGGACTTGCAGACTAAATATATATTCAATGGTTTTCAGTTAGAGGGTAACTAACATCTCTTTCTTAATTTCTAATATATTGATGCAGAACTCCTTCGGCACTGCTTATAGATGGTTGTATGACTTGATACATTACTTTGCAGGCACTTCACCTCTTGAACTATTAATTTATCAAATTCCAAGATTGTGCACAAAATTCTGTGAAAATGCCTTGTATGAAAGTATTCAGATCACGGATTTTCAATTATGCCTTTGATCCATGTGTATTTATTAAATATAAAGAGAGCAGACTCTTGGAAACTCTAAACTCTAAGGTCCATAAAGCAAGCCCGACTCACCATTCCACCTAATCATTTACCTGGAAATATGCACATCATTGTTACAGACCTTTCCTCTGTTTCAGAGGTGAATGTTGCTCTGCATTCCACAGTAATGCACCTTGCTCTGTTTTCCTGTTTTTGTTTTTTTGTTTATTGAGAAAGGAGATTTAACAGTGGCATGGCTATTATTTTGTTGCCATCTAAGAAAGCATTTGTTTTTATAAACAAGCACCACTTTAGGAATCAAAAAGAATACAATCTAGCCTTGCAGAAATGTGTTAAGATTTATTCACTTATTCACTTGACAAATATTGATTCAGCTTTGATAGGTGCCAGACACTGCTAGATGCTGGACATACAGCAGTGAATAAAACAGTCAAGTCTCTATTCTGAAGGAGGCTACACTCTAATGAGACTCCTAAAGGAACAAAGGTCTTCATGAGCATGAGTTGAATAAATCTGGAATATTTGTTTGCCTAATTATCCTCATTCAGAACCTTATTTGTGATCAGGACTTTAACACTATCCTTCCAATTAAGTTTCTATCCTCTCTAGGTCACAGCATGTATAGAATTAGATTTCTTATTTTTTAATTGCATAATAAAATATGTGTTAGTAGGGTATATTAGTATTATTTAAAAAATCAGATTTGAAAGTCATATAATGAAAAACCACAGTTCTTCTTCCCACCATTTGCCACACCCTAGTTTTGCTCCACAGAAGTAGCTGCTTAAATACTTTTATCTGTTCCTTCTAATATTTATGACCATGTTCCATTACAGTACGATTTTGTTGGTATTTCTAGATTCATCAGTTCCAGACATCATCTTTAGACTTCTTGCTATGCTCAAAGAGCACTAAAGAGAAGAAAATCTACCAATCTTACACAATATGGTCATATGGTTTTTAATTATATTTTAAAATAAAACAAGCATTTATACTATTAAAACTATGTTAATATGATTCATTATGGAGTCAAGAAATATACTATGATGATTTTTCTTTTCTTTTAATGTATTTTTCTTGGAATCACTAAATATTTATTTTGTTTTCTCCTGTCATCTGCACATCCTCAATTCTTTCCAGCTTCTCTATAATATTAGATATTCTATCAAGTCCTCCCCTTTGTCTTTGGACTTCCTGGAGCTTACCACCTTCCTGCACCAATTTAGACTACTTGCTCTCAGGCCTGCTACATGCTTGCCATCCTGAGCCCTCCCTGTGTTAGTCTTCTAGGTTGGATTCAGTTTCCTAGATCCTGTTTCTTCTGTAGTCTTATTATATTCCCTTGTTTTTCTATAGCATTATCCTCTAACAGTCTCTAAGAAATATATATGAGCTCTCTTTCCCCTTTGTTCACCACTGTGGTGTATGTGGTTGTCCACCTTGTGATGTGTGTGAATGTCCACCATTGTGGTGTATATCGATCCTCACCATGTGTCACGGTTTGGATATGAGGTGTCCCATAAAAGTTCACGTGTTAGACAATCTGATCATCAGAAGTGATGATTAGATTATGAGATCAGTGACCTAATCTATTTGATGAGTTTAATCAAATAGGATTCAAAGGGAATTAATCCATTTAATGGATTACTAATTCGGAAGGACTGCTTCACTAGGTGGTAACTATAGGCAGGTAGGTGTGATTGGAGGAAGTAAGTCCCTGGGGACATGCCTTTGGGGTACATATTTTGTCTCTTGTGAGCAGAGTCCCCCGCCTCTCTTTTTCTCCTTCTTGATTGCCAGATCCTGAGCTGCTTTCCTCCACCACATTCTTCTGCCATGATATTCTGAGTCACTTGAGCCTAGAGCAATGCAGTTGGTCCGCCATGGACTGAGACCTCTGAAAACATGAGCCCCAAATAAACTTCCTCCTCAAAGTTACTCTCGCCAGACATTTTGATCACAATGAAAAAGTGACTAACACACCATGTCTTCTCACAAGAGTTTCAGGATCAAACAATTCCTGGCCAAAAAACAAGCAAAATCATCCCATTCCCCAGTGGATTTAGTTGAGATATGGCAATAAAATCAGGTACGACTCCAAGAGGAGACACTGGAGAAGAACCCTTAAGGATTGTACATGAGCTGCCACACATATTTATGTTGTATCAAGGTCATTAGCATCTTACAGTATCAAGTATCTTACAGATCAACATCAAAATGTTGCCACTATTTGGACAATTGGACATTTCTTATTGGGAGAATGGTTTTTCTCTTTGTTTCTATGCTCCACACTAGCAAGTTGTTTCAGTAGTAAATATGTGAGACCTTTAAAAAAAGGTGCATGAGAAAGTTTCTGAGCCCTTGCATTTCTGAAAAGATCTTTAACCTTCCATTTGATTAGTCTTGCAGCTGGGAATAGAATTCTGGATCAAATATTATTTTCCCTCACATTTTTTTGGCATTGCTCAATTATCTTGTAGCATGTAATACTGCTCTTGAGAAGCCTGAGACTGGATCCTTCTTTATACCCTATGTGACTGACATTCTGGAGAGTTTTAAATTCTTGCCATCCCCATTATGCTGACACTTCAGCCTCCTCTGTGCCTGGTGTCTTGAAGTCCTGAGCTTCTTAAATCCATTTGCTCAGATGTCTTGCTTGAGGAAATGCATTAGTGTGCACTGTGTGATTTAGAGTGAGGGTGGTATTGGAGGTAGCATGAGGGAATGAGAGTATCATGTAACAATGATCAAAGCTTTTGTATTCCTCTTTTGCCTTGTGAGGCAAATTCAAAGTCTTTGGCATGGTATTCAATGCCCTAACCTACCTGCACTTCCTTAGGGAGTCATTACCCCTCAGTTCTGACCTCCATGCCAACTGACATACTTGACATTTTCCAAACACAACGGGTGTTTCTCACTTCCATTGTCCAGGGGTGCTTTTCCACTGAGCTACATCCCCAGTCCTTTTATTTTTATTTTGACAAGGGTCTCACTAAGTTCCTGAGGTTAGCTTTGATCTTGCAATTCACCTGCCTCAGTTTTCTGAGTCACTGGGATTAAAGGCATGAGCCACTGTGTCCAGCTCCCATCACATTTTTAAAAATATTTTTTTTAGTTGTAGATGAACACAATACCTTTATTTTACTTGGTTTTATGTGGTGCTGAGGATTGAATCCAGTGCCTCACATGTGCTAAGCAAGGGCTCTACTACTGAGCTACAACCCAGCCCCTCCCATCACATTTTAACAGCTTTATTGAGATATTCACATCCCTAGGCAATTTGCCCTTTTAAATTGTATCATTCAATGGTTTTTAATACATTCATAAAATTATCCAACCATCACCACAATTTTAGAACATTATCATTACCCCCCAAAGAAGCCCTATAGCTGGGTGCAGTGGCACACACCTGTAATTCCAGTAGTTTAGGAAGCTGAGGCAGGAGGATCACAATTTCAAAGCCAGCCTCGCAGAAGTGAGGTGCTGATCAATTCAGTGAAACCCCATCTCTAAGTAAAATATAAAAAAGGGCTGGGGATGTGGCTCAGTGGTCAAGTACCCCTGTGTTCAATCCCTGGTACATACCCCCAAACACAAAAAAGAAGCCCTATAGCCATTAGTAGATACTTGGGAGACTGAGGCAGGAGGATGGCAAGTTCAAGGACCAGCAACAGCACAGCAACTTAGGAAGACCCCATCTCAAAATAAATAAGAAAAAGAGCTGGAGGTGTAGCTCAGAGGTAGAGCACTCCTTTGTTCAATCCCCAGTACCACAAAAAAGGCTGTTAGTTGTTTGTTGTTTTTTTTTTTCTTTTTTGCACAAAGGATTAAACCCAGGGGTACTTAACCACTGAGTCACATCCCTAGCCCTTTTTTATATTTTATTTAGAGACAGGGTCTCCCTGAGTTGCTTAGGGCCTCACTAAGTTGCTGAGGCTGGCTTTGAACTTGTGATCCCCCTGCCTCAGCCTCCTGAGCTGCTGGGATTACAGGAGTGTGCCATTATGCCCGGCAGGCTGTTATGTTTTGATAAAGTACAATTCATCATTTTCTTTTGTCACTTGTGTCTTTAGGTGTCATGTCTAAGAAAACTTTGTTTGATCCCAGGATATTAAGATTGATTCCTGTGTTCGTATATTTTTCTACATGGTGTGAAATAGAAGTTCAATTTCATTCTTTTGCATATGGATATCGAGTGTCTGAGCACCATTTGATGAAGAAACTGTTCTTTACCCATTGAATGGACTTGGCATCCATGTTGAAAATTAATTGATGATAGATGTAAATGGATTTATTTCTTGACTCTCAGTTCTGTTCCATTGGTTTATATGCCTATGTTTATCTCAGGACTACACACTTTTGATTACTATAGCTTTGTACT
The DNA here is from genome assembly GCA_020662805.1 of Glaucomys volans. Taxonomy (NCBI): domain Eukaryota; kingdom Metazoa; phylum Chordata; class Mammalia; order Rodentia; family Sciuridae; genus Glaucomys; species Glaucomys volans. The sequence goes on along the minus strand of JAJEJO010000092.1, from coordinate 1,504,668 downwards.
TAAGTTTTCTATTAGGACATGTGAGTCCTCCAAATTTATTTTGCTTTTTTACTGGTTTTGGTTATTCAGAGTCTAATGCAATTCCATATGAAATTGAGGATTGACTGTGATTTCTACAAAAAGTTGTTGAAATTTTTATAGGGATTACATTAAATTGCAGGTCAATTTGCAGTAATTTTCATCTTAATAATGTTAAATCTTCTCCATGAATACAGACACTTTAGGTCTTCTTTAACTTGTTGTATTTATACGTTTTTATATGTTTCAGAGTACAAGTTTTATACTACCTTCTTAAATTTATTCCCTAGAACAAATACAAAGAATAAATATTTTGTTCTTTTGGATGCTATTATAAGTGGGATTGTTTTCTTATTTCTATTTTTAGTTTTTTACTGTAACATTTTAAATAAGAATTTTTTAAAAATCACCATGATCAATCTCTAAGTTTAAAATCAAAGGGTGTTACTATTTTTTAGGTTGCTGTTTTCAGGGATTCCAATGTTTTACAGCGGGCTATACAGTGATAAAGCTTAAAAATTATCTCATTAGTATGTTTTGGTAACATGGAAACAATTGACTTCACTAATGGATTTAACATTATCATAAAAATTCCAAGCCAACCTCATCCTATCAGAAGAAAGTTAATATGAAACTGCTTACTTTGGTTGTCCCAGAAACTTGTCTGCTAATAGTTAAACTATTTAATATGCTTCTTGGGTGAGTGAGTATTTCTCTAATTATAATTCTTTCTCTGAAGGACATGGAAAATTCTGGGTGCTGGTATTAATCTCTCCCTTTCTTTAATGAACTGGAAATTGGATACAATGAGATTAAAATTTTCTCAAGAGCCAAGATCAGGACTCTGTTGCTAATGTTCTGGATGAATTTTGGTTTTTGCACTAGACATAAATTCACAGGAACCCCCTCACCTAGAAAGGTTTCTCCCTCCATTTTTTCTTTATCCTGGCCTTAAGACATCATAACTAGTGTACTCCTCTCTTAAATTTCTGGCTCCCCTTGCTTTATGTTTAATCGAATAATAAACAACTTTATTAAAATATTTAGTATATTGGTCAAAACTCAAGTACAAGCCTAGCAAGTGTGAGGTCCTGGGTTGGATTCCCAGCACTGCAAATAAACTCAAACCAAGCCAAACAAACAAACAAAGCACCTCAGATATGCAGTGAATATTAATTTATTTTATTTGAAACAATATTGGTTTTTGATCTTATAAAATGTTTCTTTGATAATCCGGGGTTTTAAAATGTTTACCCAGATTTTGTGTCAATCTTTTAAAAGAAATTTCATAGACTGAAAGTATTTAAGAAGTTGGAAGGAACCTTAGAAAGTGGGGGGCGTGGGTCTGTGAATCAACTTCTGCCTGTAGACATGTTTTATTTGGCCCCTTGTCGGATTTTAAAACTATTTAAATTAGTTGCCAACATTTAAAAATCAGCCAGTTTCATATAAAAATTTGGATTTCTGACATTTTTGGAAAAAGTGGGCAAATCTGGCTACCTCAGGCCCACACTGCAGCACAAGGCATACTGGGGCATGTTCTCCAGTTTGTCAAGGTCCTCCTTGGTCCACTTCCTTCAGTAGCATTAACGGGTGGCCCCAGGAGGCCTTTGAGTCTGTGAATCCTGAGCTAATTCATTAATCCCCTCCTGAGGTTTTGAGACTGAGGTTTGGAGAAATCATTACTGTCCAAAGTTAGTCAGCAGCTAATTAATTATCAATTTCTCAATAGTTGTTTGGACTCTAATGTCAAGAGTGTTATTAGTAAAATGGATAAAGTTAGGAAAGGGCTAATTATTCTACATTTTGAAAGGATTTTCTTGCTTGAATGGCATCCCTATTAATGTATTTTGGCTATTTAAATATAATTAACTGACAGAGGATCTAAGGAAGCCACAGCTCATCAAAAATTGGTCCAAAGAAACACTAGAAACAATGAACCATCACTATTTTAACCTAGATCTCCCGCCTTAGATCTTACCTCCTTTTTTTAAGATTGCTTTCATTTCTCTCCTCTTCTTCTAAACCCCTGCCATTTTCTTGTATGTCCAGGTAACAAGTTAGTTCTTAACCATTCGTCCATTCAAGAAATATGTATTTGATGGGGCTTGGGACTTAGCTCAATGGTAGAGCACTTGCTCACCAGGTGTTAGGCCCTGGTTTCCATCCCCAGCACTAAGAAAAAAGAGAATGGAGAAGGAAAAAGGGAAGGGGAAGAAGGAGAAGGGGAAGGAGTTGGAGATGGAGAAGAAGGAGGAGGAGAAAAGGAGGAGGGAAAGAATGGAAGGAAGAAAGGTGTACTTGAGCACTTACTACCATAGTAGGTACCTGGGTTAGCACAGGGGACAAAAGGGACAGAAATTCCTTGCACAGCTACAATGCTAGTGGGAGAAATAGATAAGAAAACAAATAGATAGTTCTGACAGCTATATATACTATGAAGACATAAAGACAGGCTAATGTGACCATAACTTGGGGCTGGGTGCTATTTAGTTAGGATGGTGAGAGAATCTTGAAGATAAGAAAAACCTATATGAGGGTGTATGGCCAATTCAAGCATAGTGGAGTCAGAGTGCCTGGGACTACATACCAGTAACTGCACCCTTCCTTTATTGGGTACTGGGGATTGAACCCAGTAGCACTTCATCACTAAGCTAGATTCCCAACCCTTTGTATTTTTAATTTTGGATAGGGTCTTGCTAAGTTGCCCAGACTGACCTCAAATTCACAATCCTCCTGCTTCAGCCTCTCCAGTAGCTGGAATTACAGGCATGAGCCACTGCACCTAGTTCCATTAGCCCCTTTAAATAACTGCATGACCTTTGGCAAGTTGCTTATCCTCTCTAAGCTTTCAGTTGCCTCATCCATAAAATGGGATTACAGACTACCTCCTTCATAAGTTTACTGTAAAGAGTGAAGGAGATCATACATTTATATTACTTAAAACAATGCCAGTCAATCACCACAGCTATTGTTATTTATTTCTTAATTCCTGTCTTGTTCAAAAAACACAGAATTAAGGCAATTTGCATTTGTGTTTTATTGCATTTGCAGAAATTATCAGTGTGCTATCCTAGCTGAGGAATGTTGGAGGGAGGAAACAGAACAGAAAAAGTGACTAACATGGATAATAATTTCTTCTGTTTTCTTTGTAGAGAAGCACCTCTCATTTGATTCCCAAATATAGGCCTAATCTTGACCCAAAATGGCTCTCAATCCTAAATCATTCTAACCTACCAAACAAATCAAGAAATCATTTTCCTCCATTTGTGTTCAATTTTGTCAAAACCATTAATCAATGAACAACATAAATTATCTACTGATTCAGAATCCAACTGCTGTTAATATGCAGTTGACTCTAAGCAAAATATAATCTTAGGCTGAGATAAGCTGTGCATATTTGTTCCAAAAGCATATATGGTAGAAGTCTGCATGTGTCAATCTGAACTAAGAAAATTACATTAACATTGTATTATATTAACATGATTTAACATGAACAAACCTCCAAAGCCTAACCTGATTCCGCCTCAGTGGGTCTCTTTGGCCTCCCTCAACTCTCATATTTCTAAAAGGGAAACATTAGCTTATGACTTCATTTGGAACAAACAGCAACAACAAAATGTTTAACACTTATGAGTGGCTTTCAGTTCTGAAGTAACAGAAAATGGCTGAATTTTGCATTACATATTCTAAGCATGTATATGGTTTTTGTTTTGAATTGCTTCTTCTACAACAACACTATGCTTAAACAGTGAACAACTGAAATATTAATGGATGAAAAGTATGTTTAATTAACTTGTTTTTATCAGACACTATGTCCACTGCTATATTTAGCAACTGAACTAATAGAGAAAGCTGCTGCAGAATTAGTCAGCACATCAGCCTGTTAAATATCAAAGAGCAGAGGAGGTCTTTTGTCTCAGCATTGAACCAGACACTGAAAATGCATCTAATTTTAGCATTTCCAGAGGAGAATAAAAAGATGTGAAACACAATAATCAGAAAAAATGTCATGCATAGTCTAAATACACATTCGTCAGAGGAAAAATGCTGGCGGGGGCAGGGGGCGCGAGCAGCAGGCAGCATACATACGAGGTGTGGTCAGAAGCTAGGAGTCATCATCACAACGGCATTCTTTAAAATAATTTACCATTTAAAAAGCCAAAACTTCCATCTTCACAAGAAAAGGTCCTAGGGAGTAACACAGAGTACTGAGTAGGTTAAACAGTCTTTTTCTAGAAGCAGTTTCATGTGGTCTACTTTAGCACTTAAGGGCATCATCAGTGCAATGAAGGGAAGGATTGAAGAAATAAAGGAAAAACTTTCTTTTTGGGGTGAGCTTTTATTTTCTTCAGATGCTTTCATTTTCCAAGTGTATAACCAGATGGACATAGGTAGACAGGAGGAAGAAGTGTGCAAGATAGGCACCCCTTCAAGATAACCTGTCTATTCTTATATATTTGAAATGTTTTATTATATATGAAGGTGAATTACACATTCTTAATAAACAAAGCATAAACAGAAAGAAGCTTCAGTTCTGATCAGCTGTTATAATTTCTTTACTTTAGTTCAGTATCCCATGAACTCAGATCAGTATTTGGCACACAGTAGATCTCAGTAAATATTTATTGAATAGGGGCTGGTAGTGTAGCTCAGCAGTAGAGTGCTTGCCTAACAATCACAAGGCTCTGGGTTTGATCTCCAGCACTGCAAAAATAATTTGTTGGGGCTGGGCCACGGTGGTGCACATCTAGAATCCCAGCAACCCAGGAGGCTGAGACAGGAGAATCACAAGTTCAAGGCCAGCCTCAGCAACTTAGCCAGGCCCTAAGCAACTTTATGAGACCCTATCTCAAAACAATACATTTAAAAAACGTTTTAAAAAGGGACTGGGAATGTAGCCCAGTGGTAAAGCATTCCCAGGTTCAATCCCCAGTATTAAAAAAAAAAGTTGAATAAACGATTTCATGTCAAGATGGTAAAGTGAGCATATGCACAATTCTGACATTATTTCAAACACACAGCAATGATCTGTAAGGTCATTTAAAATATACTTAAAAGTACATAATAATCATCCAGGTGTGGTGGGACATGCCTGTAATCCCATCAACTTGGGAGGCTGAGGCAAGAGGATTGCAACAACGTAAGGAAAATCTGGCTCAAAATTAAAATAGTAATTAATTTAAAAAGGACTGGGGATGTGGCACAGTGATAAAGTGTCCCTGGGTTCAATCCCCAGTACCAAAAAAGTACATAACTATCAAATACAAGAGGAAAATCATCACAGACCAAAGCAAACAGAAACTACAGCAGAAGGAGCAGTTGGGGATAGGACTTCAAATCCATGGGAAACTGGGGCTGAACTTTCCCAGAATGTGGTAGGAGACTGGAACCAGGATCTGTCTGAAACCAGATCTTAGGACCACACTTCTTGCCTACCTTGCCTATCCACCATGATTGGACCAGAATCACCCATTTACCTGAGACAGAAAACTCTAACTAACATGAGACCAATACCTGCATTTGTGTCACCATGAGACCTATACCTGCATTTGTGTCATGTGAGTGTAGGTACTAGAATTGTTTAACTTTGTAGGAAAAGCCCTGGTATGAACTTTTGGTAACTTGAGAGACCAGGACCGAGGGACTTGAGAAACCAGCACCAGGGGCATAGGGATACAGAAGAAAATGATAACAGAATGATCTAAAAAATACATTCAAGGAAACATGCTGAAAAGCTCCAAATTTGAAATTATGATTTCATTGTAGTTTACATCTTGTGCTTGTAAAATGCAAAATACTATCTGTAGTTTGCTACATTTGTGTAAGAAAGAAGGGGAAATATACGTGTATGTATCTGCTAATATCAGCAGAATATATTTTACAGAAAAGATGAACCAGAAATTGAGGAAATTGGTGATCTAAAGAGAGTGGGTATGAATGAGATACAAGAAAGGGCAATGGGAATTTTCTGAGAATATTTTTGTGTGTGGTGTCATTCAAAAAAATTATTTTAGGTGTAGATGGACACAATACTTCATTTATGTATTTTATGTGGTGCTGTGAATAGAACCCAGTGCTTCACATGTGCCAGGGAAGCACTCTACCACTGAGTTACAACCCCAATCCCTGCTTTGTCTTTTAATTACATTAATATTTAATATATTCAATAAATAAAATTGAATTAATATGAGAAAGATTCAATTCCAAATAAATAAATTAAACCAATTGCACATCATACTGAAAATATAACTGTGCAACAGAATAAAAATGATTTGACTACCAACTTTTGACAGTAATTTGTGCATACTCAGTGGGATATATCATATAGATAAAAATAAGCTGGACACAGTGGCACATCCTTGTAGTCCCAGTTACCTGGTAGGCCAAGGCAAGAAGAGAACTTGAGCAAGGAGTTTGAAGCCAGCCTGAGCAACATAATGAGACTCCCATCTCTTAAAAAACAAACACAAAATATGGTAGAGCAACCTTGAACATTTTGTAGTGGTTTATTATTGGTAACACTATTTCTGTAGCAATACTGAAGTTATTTTGTGTGCACCATTGGATTGAGCAAATGGGTAAATACAACGAAAATGCATAAATAGATTGGGAGTCAGGATTCTCACTGTGGAAAGAAGGAAATACAAATTATGTTGTCAGGGAAGGCAAAGAAGTACCATGTGGTGTTGGAATGGAAATTATTTAAAAATGTGTACCTGTCTACTAAAAGAGCATAGAAGCAATGACATTCTAGTAATATTGAGCACACAGCACCAAGAATTATATTCTAAATTCCGTATGGCTCAGGTTGGGTTCTCTGAAACAGATGTTGGGATAGAGTTTAAAGCACAAGATGTTGCCAGGCATGGGCCATGGTGGCCCACAATTTTCATTCCAGCAAAATTGACAGACTGAGACAGGAGGATTGCAAGTTCAAGAGTAGCATCAGCAACTTAGCAAGATCTTATCTGAAAATAAAAAAATAAAAGGGCTGGAGATACAACTCAGTGGTAGAGCGTTCCTGGGTTTGATCCCCAGTATCAAAAGAAAAAAAGTACAAGATGTTTACTAAAGATCAACAAGTGTGTAAGGATGGAGGAAGGAAGCAGGACTGAGAAAAGAAAGATGAACTGTGTCATAAGCCTCAGCCAACTGTGCAGCAAAGAGCTGTGGAGCAATTTTTTCCCCCAACATAGTGTCCCATATCAGGTTGAAAAGTCAGGACTTTATACCCATGCTTAACTGAGTCACTGGATGTGGTGGCCCTGGAAAAGGCACTTAAAGGGGTTTTTCAAATAAGGCAGACCCTGAAGGAGCTGGTAATTTCAGGCTGCTCACTGAGCATACTCTCCACACTTGGGCAGCAAGTCTATTCTTGATGAGTGATCTGGATGGCACCTCTTCACGACTACCAAGTTGTTCCACAATAAAAGGAAGAACTAGATTTCCTTGGACAAGTGGATGATTCCATGTCCAGAGCAAGGAGAAAAGGAAGTGAGCCTGTAATATTTTGTAAAACGAGAAAGCAAGAAAATGCTCAAAAATTAATAGATTCATTTAAAATTTAGGATCCAGTTAGAAGGTCCCTCCAGACAAATTTGGGACAATTTGAGCATCAAAATGAATAAGGACAGCAATGGATTATACCACACTGAACAATAAGAAAGAGAGTCCATAGTGATATTAAAAATGAAAGTCCAAAGAAGGAAAGGTGAGATAGCTCTTCTTTGTGGGAAATTCCAACTAATAAATGTAGAAAAAATGACAGAAATAGAAAAATCATCATTTTTATAACTGCCATTTTAACAACTGATTCAAGCAAAAAGTATCAATAGGCACTAAAGCAATCTGGTGAAAATATGTTCAGAAATAGAGTATTTATTCATCAAAAGGAGAATTTAATAGAATGTGGAAAATTAGAGTAAAAATTTCACATTTTTCTTGGTTATTTATTCCAGAGACTAAAATTGGACTTCCATCTTCCAAAACACATGACTTCACTTAATCTCTTAAGGCCATTAACCTAAAGTTCTATAGATGTGGATATTATCTAAGAAAGATAAATGTGTCATTTCTCATTTTCCAGAAAAATAAGTAAGTTTTTGTTTATTTTTCAAAGGCAAGATTGAAAATTTAAAAAATAATAATAAAAAGGAAATAGGACATTCACACAGTTCCCAAATATCCCTTCACAGATTACTTATTAATTATAAGGTGGGAAAGGTACCCTTATAAAGTAGAAGTCTGGTGGAAACCACATATCAATAGAATTAAAATTGATATATAATAAAGGATACCTAAGCATCTTAATGAACACAGAAAATACATTTGACAAAAGCCAACATCTCTTCATCATAAAAATACTCATCAAACTAGCAGTAGAGAGGAATTTCCTCCACAGGAAAAAAAAAACACAGCTAACATTATACATCATGGTGAAAACCTGAAAGCTTTCTCTTTAGATGAGGCACTTTCACCACTTCTACTCAACATTGTATACTATAGGTTCTAGTTGATGTCATCACTCAAGAAAAAACAGAAGGCATCAAATTGGAAAGAAAGAAATGAAACTATCTTTGTTTTCAGATGACATGATCTTGGATATGGAAGATCTGACTGACTACACATGCAACAAAAACCTTATTAGAACTAATAAAGGAGTTTGATAGGTTTCAGGGAAATAAAATCAATATGTGAAGATTGATTATAAATCTATACTTTACAAATGAACAATCCAAAAATGAAATTAAAAAATAATTCAATTTATAATAGCATCAAAAGGATAAACTACTTAGGAATAAATTTTGAAAAAGTATAAAGTTTGTTTTCTGAAAATTAGATCATATTATTCAAAGACATTAAAGGAGACCTAAAAAAAGACATCCCATGTTCATGGATTAGAAGATTTAATATAGGAAAGATGGTAATACTTCCCAAATTGATCTATATATTCAACACAAATACTATCAAAATCCCAGATGACTTTTTTTCAGAAACTGATAAACTTATCCTCAAATACATATGGCAACTCAAGGGACCCCAAATAATCAAAGCACTTAAAAAGAAAGAGCAAAGTCAGGGGACTCACAATTCCCAATATCAAAACTTTATATAAGGCTGCATTAATCAAGAGAGTTTGTTGTGGGCATAAGGATACACATAGATCTGTGGAATTAAAATAGAGAGTCTAGATATTAATCCTTATATGTATGGCAAGTTGATTTTCAATATGGGTGCCAAGACAATTAAATAGGGGAAAGAATATTCTTTTAAAGAAGTATTGGTAGAATAATTGGCTATCCACATATGTGATTATGAAATTGGAAACCTTCTTCACAGCATGCACATAAATAAACTCAAAATTTATTGAAGACATAAGTTTAAGTCCTGAAACTACAGAACTCTTGAAAGATAATAGGGGTAAATCTTGATGACTCTGAGTTAGGCAAGGTCTTCTCAGGGTTAGGGTTAGGGTTAGGGTTAGGGTTAGGGTAGATTACATGCACAAACAACATTTTATAAAGGTGACTTGAGCATTTTTGGATTTTGATATCTGAAGGGATATCTAGAACCAATCCTTTCCTTCTGGACACCAAGGGACAACTGTGTTCTAAAATGACTGGAGGTGAGGAGGTAAAGAGAGGATTAAAGAATAAAGTCATAATGTTGAGTCAAATAGACAAATAAAATCAAGTTGTAGAATGATATATACTAACAATAACACAAATGTACATCAAACATAACATCATAAAGCAAACCAACTCAGAATAGTTGTTGATTCAGGAGAGCTATAAGAGGCTAGGATTAGAGATAGTCATTCATTTCACTCTTTCCTTTTCCCATCCCCCTACCTTCCCTTCATTCCCCTTTGTCCACTTCACTGAAATTCTTTTCTATTTTTTATTGCCCTCCTTTACTGTGGATTAGCTTCCATGTATCAGAAAACATTCAACCTTTGTTTTCTTGGGATTGGCTTATTTCTAAGTGAAATAAGCCAATTAGCTTAGCATGATAGTCTCCAGATCCATCCTTTTAGTGGCAAATATCGTAAAGTCATTCTTCTTTATGACTGAGTGATACTCCATTGCGTATATATACCACATTTTCTTTATCCATTCATCTGTTGAAGGGCACCTAAGCTGGCTCTGTAGCTTAGCTATAGTCAATTAATTGTGCTGCTGAAAACATGGATGTGGCTGCCTCACTGTCATATGCTGATTTTAAATCTTTTGGAGATATATATATATATATGTATATATATATATATATATATATACACACACACACACACACACACACAAAGTGAGATAGCTGGGTCAAATGGTGGTTCCGTTCAAAGTTTTCTGAGGAATCTCCACACTGATTTCCAGAGAGATTGCACCAATTTGCAGTTCCACCAGCAAAGTATGAGTGTACCCTTTCCTCCACATCCTCAACAACATTTATTATTCCTTATATTATTTTTTTTTTTGCTTGTGTTCTTGATAGTTGCCATTCTGAGTGGAGTGAGGTGAAATATTGTAGTTTTAATTTGTGTTTCTCTAATTGCTAGAGATGTTGAACATCTTTTCATATTTTTGTTGACCAATCTGACATAACTTTCCTATGTACATAAATGAATATATCACTGTGAATTTCACCTTTGTGTACATCCACAAGAATTTAATTTTAAAAATAACTATGAGAAAATGGCAGAAGGATCAATATACAGAAAGGAGCATGGGTGTGGAAAGGGAAGGGGAAGGAGAGGTGCTGGGGACTGAATTAGAACAAGATATATTCCATGTTTTTATAATTACGTTGAAACAGATTCTGCTGCCATGTATAACTAAAAAGAACCAATTAAAAAAAGAGTAGCCATTTTTAAGTAGTTATTGGCTATATTTAATATTTTTATTTCTCAAAAGAGAGACTGAAAGTAAATATAAACTGCTTAACAGTTGTTAATTCTGGGTGGGGGGAGTATGAGTGGTCATTATATTATTCTTTGTACTCTTCTTTTTAAAAAATGTGTGAAATTTAAAAAACACATGGCAAAATGTCCTGATAAGATTTTCAGCCCACTTCTATTGATTTCATGTACAATTTTGGCCAACTCAACCTTTTTAAAAACATCCCCTTCAGGCTGTACAAAAAGAGAAAAAAGATAATCAATCATAATTGTGTAAAAATAAGAATGTCAAGATTGAAAGTGGGGAAGGAATCTAACATTTTCTGAACATCTACTATACGTCTGATGTTGGGCTAGGTGCTTTACATGTGATATATAACTTAATTCCATCCTCCCAATAACCTTGTGATTTAGATAACACTACATGTCAACATCAGATGTCAAAACTAGGATAAGGTGGGCTGGAGTTGTAGCTCAGTGGTAGAGCACTTGCCTTGCACATGTGAGGTATTTGGTTCGATCCTCAGCACCACATAAAAATTAACAAATCAATAAAGATATTGTGAAAAAAACCTGGGATGAGGTAAATCGAGTCATACTAGAGTCCACATATCATTGGGGATGTATGAGGAATTGCCAGGACTCTGTGGACACATTCAGTTGTAAAGAAATCAATTACTAGACACTCACTCAACTTTTAAACATTGATCTGTCTGGGAACACTCTCAGGCAAGTGGATTCTCCCTTTCTTCCTACTTTCTCAACAATCCTCCTCTCATTTTACAAAAGAAAGACAATCCTCTCCACTGCCCCCACTGCTAATCTGACTTTGGTGTGTTGCCCCAGGGGTTAGAAACCTCCTGGTGACAAAGACAGACAAAAGCCAAAATAAGGGTGTTGGTGTGGAAAAAATGAATGACTCTGATCACTGCATAACAAGACCTTTTGTAACACAGGTGGATTTCAATTCTTTGCCTTGGACAAAATTGCTGAAGGATCTAATGGAATTGTCAGCAAATAAATCATTATAATTAATTTTGATGATAGAGAACGTTGGGATTGTATATATCTCAAGAAAAAACAAAAAGGTTTGCGAGAAAATCCTGTGAAAAAAACTCATTTCCTTCTACTTATTTAGGTGAACAAAGTTTCTTAGAGCTGGCATTTAAAAAAAAAAGAACCAAAATAAAATTGCTACTTAACTGCCTTATTCTAACAATAGGTAATATTTATCCACAAATTCATGAACACATTTAAAAATATTTCTTCCATCTCTAAAAATTCTACCTGTTTAAAAGTTTTGGAAATTTCCATTTCCAAAAATTTGTTACATTGTCTATTTAAACTATTTTTAAAATTTTAGAAAATATTTAAGTTCTTTTGATCAATTGTATACTAATGATGACTCTATACAGACAACTTTTTTAAACAAAATGTAGAATCTTATGGCAAGATGAAATTTTGGAAAATCTAATTTTTAGTTTGAGACAGGGTCTTGCCAAGTTGCTAATTGTGGCCTTGTACATGGGATCCTCCCACCTCAGTCTCTCAAGTGTCTGGGATGATAGGTGTGTGCCATTTTGCCCGGTTAATCATGTCTATTTGAATGAATGATGTTGGGTATAGGTTACTGTATTGAGATTCAATTGGACAGATTAAAAAAAGTGGTGTAACCATTCAGAGTGTCAATATTTACTAGAAAAATAAATTCCTTGTGTAACTATTTGAACACGAGATGAAAAAGTTAAGGTATCAACTTAGAATATGTGGGGAAGGGCACACTAGTTTTCAAAATTACTTCAGGGAGAATGCGAGAAAAATCATTTGAAGACAACTTGAGCTTATGACTTGCCCTGGGCCACACAACCAACAGGAGGCTAAGATCAGACTGGAACCATGTCAGTGCAGGCTCTTCAACCATACCTGAGGAGTCTATGGATGTGAGTTTTTAAAAATCAACTCTTTTCATCTTAGAAATAAATTATTTGGTTCTCTAATATGAGCAAGATCCTCTGCTTGGGACCAATAGGTACACAGTAATGAATAGAACATTCTACTTACCTTCAAGTAACTCGAAAATTCATAGGAGAGATAAGCCATCTTCACAGAATCTTTACTATAAGATTAAATGCAACAAAGGCAAGAGACATTTATGAAAAATGCTGTTGAAAAAGGGAGATATTACTGTTATCTGGGGTAGCAGAAGAGTTTGAGCAGGTTCTAGTATCAGATGATTCTTTGTAAAATGAATGATGGAAGAAGTGGGTAAGAGAAAGCAGGGAGAACACATTTGCCCATTCATTTATCCATCCATCCATTCATCCAAGAACCATTAGTTAAAAAGAGAATATCCAAATATAATAAATGTGGCTATTCCGGTTGGAATAAATTATATGAAAATATTTGGAAGCCATACAGGGAATTCTGAATTTTACTCTGATGGCATTAAGGAACATCAGTGAATTGTTCTTAGGTGTGATAATTACGTTGTGCCTATGTTTTAAAAAATAGATGAAAATCTTTCTCTTTCAGCAACATATACTGAGGTGTTTCTTAACAGAGTCACATAATGGTTTACATTTGATTAAAGTAGCCCAAGTGTGTGTGTATGCATTGAAGGGAATGTGTAGGGGGACTATAAAAAATTGGTCATGTGTTGATACCTGTGAAAGCTGAATATTTGGTGCATAGAAGTTCATTATACTATTTTCTCTTATTTTGTCATGATGAAATATTTTTAAAGTAACTATTAATTTAATGCCTACCATGTTCCAAGAAACTAGAGTCATAAACAGAAAAGACACATTATATTGTCTGTCCTCAAGAAACCTATAATCTGGCTGGGGAAACAAACGTATGAAATCTCTGAGTACATTATGATTACCTGCTGTCCTAACCAAGGGCCATGGGGGCAATGGGTTCTGCCTGAGCTGCTCAGGGACAACTTGGAAGAGGAGATGAGGTTTCATTATTTCAGAAGTAGAATTTATAGGACTTGGTAAACTAATTTTTGTGAAGGAGTCAAAAGTAATGGAAGTTTTTACTTTGAGCATCTAAAGGATGCCATGTCATTAATGGAGACAGTAAATATAGGAAGATAAATAGGTCACAATGTGAGTAGGTGGGGCAGTCATCTTTGGATTTCCTGAGGTTGAACTGTGAATGCTTTGTGAATGCAGAGATGGTCATGATGTCATTGAAACTGTGTTTCCAGGCAGAACGAACTGTAGGGACAAAGATTCCATGAGAAAAATGCACAAGATGTATTTCAAGATCCTTCTAGACCCCAGGTTCATGGCCCATAGAATCTGAGTGGAAAGAGGTTGGAGATAATGCTGGCCAGAGAGGCCCTGGGAGTTATGTTGGATTCCATCATCGGCATGTTGCACGATCATAGAATGAATCAAGTGTTTAAAGGCATGAGGCCCCTTGTGAAAGGGACACTTGATGCTCAGTAACAACAGGGAAAAGAAGATGAAGGACTCAGTGGCACTTGGAAAAAACAAATCACTTACCTTTAAGAAGTAGCTTTTTGGGAAGTGTAGCATACTGGCTCGTATTGTGGCCTCTAGAGGTACACTGCTTGGTTTTAATCCTGACTCCAAAGTTGCTTAACCCCTTTAAGCCTCAGTTTCCTCATGTGTAAAGTGGCGATAATACTATCTAACATGAGAGTAAATAAAATGAAGCATGCAAACTGTCTGGTATGTAATACATTTTCAATAACAAAGAATTAATCGTCTTAATGGCACTTTTTGAAGAGGAGACAAAGGACTTGATTACTTTGCTGATAAATGTTCCATTATTTCCTACCAAAGGTGCTTTAAATTCTAATTGAACCCCTTCTCCTAATGTCTATTTCCATGCTCCAACAGAAACTGAAATGATCGTATTTGAGATCATACTGATTTTAGTCTATTTTTGCTTCTTAATGCTGAAAACATTATGAAAATATAACACACAAGTTCTCAGTCTGGGCAACCCCTTTCTTTTTATCTTATTTTTGCTTATTTGGCAACACACACCACAGTCCCCTACATGCTTTAAATGAAACAATGTTTCCATGACCTCCAGAAATTGCATCCCAATCCAAGGAAACCAAGTGTTAAGAGGCAGACAGGGACTGGCCTTGTCTTGGGCAATGTGGGAGGTGCGACCTTGAACCTAGTAAAGCAATGAGAATATCTGCAGAAGGGTAGATAGAAGTGGGGGAGGTGGAAAGACGGAAGCAAGGAGTGGAGCAGAGAGGTAGGGGAGAAGGAAGGAGGGAAGGAAAGGAGGAAGAAAGGAAGGTGATTCAGGAAGAATGAACCACAACTAATATTGATTGAGTGCTCAAGAGTGGCCAACAGTTTCCTTGACAGAGAATCCTTGGTCCAAAATCTTCCATCCTGGGTGCTCCTTGGCCATTTTGTTTGGGCTGGACACAGGGCTTGTATTCAGCAGAGTTATCTGTAGCAGTGTCTTCTGTGGTGAGGGAAGGCATGGATGGGCTTCTCTTTTCCTAGGCAATGTGTAATGGGGCTTCTTTTGGTCCCAGAAAGATAGAACTTGAGTGCTTCTGAAGGCTCAGAATGGGCAAATAGAAGGTGCAAGCCCTAGGTGTCAGGGGAGAGAAGGGGACTTTGCAAAGACTTAGACTGGTTCTCTGGTAAAGGAAGCCACCACCTGGTTTGTAAGCTGTGGGAAGATAGGAGTCATCACACCCTATTTGCTTAGATCTAAACACATCACTGGCCTACCTTCCACTTCCCATCAGCATCTATTTCCATGGTCTTCCTTACAGCTGAGAAAGACTTTCTCCAGATTGAGTGCCATTCCTCTCCTTGAATTCAGCTCTCATTCCACCTCTGGACTTGACTCCTTTAGTAAAGTCTTCTCTCTCTTACCTCACCAGCCCCTCACAACTTATTGTCCCTAAACTGTCTATAAGCAGACTTCCATTTTTGAAATTCAAAAGAGAGAAGGGAACCTTCCCCTAGTCCCTACTAACCCCTCAGTTCTACTCCATTTCTATTCCACTTTACACAGTGAAAGGTCTCAAAACAGTTGCTTTACCCTAAAGTAAACTGGCCTGGAACTTGTGATCCTCCTGCCTCAGTCTTCTGAGTTACTAGGATTACAATTATGCACCACCACACCCAGTTTACATAACATTCTTTTAATATCAAAATTACAGAATTGTGGGAGAGATTAGTAGTTGCCAGTGGTAAAGGACTCCCAGGGAACTGGGGTGACGCTGTGGCTATAAAAGGGCAACTGAAGGGATCGTTGTAAAGATGGAACTGTTTTATTGACTATGGTGTTGGATACACAACCTATACATGAGATAAATTTGTATAGAACTAAACACACACATGCAAATGAGTACAGGTAAAACGGGAAATCTGAATACGATCTGAAGATTGTACTAATGTCCATACATTTTGTATTGGGGAAAACTGGATAAGGGTACACGGAATTGCTATTATTTTACAAATGCATGTAAATCTACAATCATTCCCAAAGGGGAAAAAACAGTTAAAAGAAATATGAATCAGATCATATTATGTTCCGGTTTTAAGTCATCCATTCAGTGGCCTCTCATCGATTTTGGAATAAAACAGCCTGCTATGAGGACCAGGACACAGTCCACAATCTGATCCTTGCCAACCTGTTCAGCCTTACATTCTGCTAGTTTCCCCAGCTCTCCTGGCACCAATCACAATCACCACCTTTTAGTTCCACGGTATCAAGCTTTACCCCCTCCTTCTAGTTTTCTTACATCTGCTCTTTCTGGAAAGCTTTTCCTTGATTTCCCCTTAAATGGTTGCTTCTTTCATATCTTTCAGGGCTCAGCTTAAATGCCACCTTCTTTCCTGACCACATTATATGCACCCCCTACTTTTCCTGCACAGCTTTACACAAATGTGACTATCTTCTCACTTCTTTATCGTCTGTGTCCCCAATTAGATTTCAAGATCCCAGGATAAGGCGCATAGTGTCTGCATGACTGCGTTGTGTCTCCAGCGCCAGGCACAGCGCTTGGCCCATGGCGAGGGCTCAGCGAACTGGATGTTCAGTGAATGAATGAGTCGCCACGCGCCGTTCGGCCATTAGTGTTTTCTGTAGGATGTAAAGCCCTGTGGATGGTGGCACTGGGCTTAAAGACGGGGCTACTTTAAAGCCCTCCAGTTTGTTATTACAGGGAGGGGTCTTCTGTGGGTCCTTCAACGCGGCTCTGAACCACAGGGTTCCGCGGTAGGGGGCCGAGACCAGTGCACTCCAGACCCGCGCCGCTTTGCAGGAGGTGCGCAGGTTAGTGAGGCCCCTCGTGAAGCCAGACGCCACCCTGGCCGATTCTCTTTGTTGCGCCCACCTCCCCTGCCCTGGCCGTGGCTGCCTGCAGTGACTCGTGACTCCCCGCCAGCCTACGAAGGCCTGAGGAGCGAGGGAGGGGGTCCCGGGCGCCCCTAGCACACCCTCTTCTCCGCCTTCGGACGCGAGCTGGTCCTCAGGGAAGCGCCCGCCACCACCTCCCCGCAGCCACCTTTTCCGCGCGTGCGCGCGCCTCGCAGGCAGCGGGGCCTCTCCTGAGGCTGGGACACGCGGCCGCGCCGGGTGCGTGGCTAGCGCCCCCTCCCTGCCCCCGCCTGGCCGGCTCCCGCGCGCGCACCCCGCACCGCAGCCCCCGCGCCG